>CM054059.1:149366079-149795968 GCA_028641055.1 Alopecurus myosuroides | reverse complement strand
GTCTACTTGTTCTTTGTAGGAGTATTTCTATGTTATATGTAACAAGTAACAATATGGATTAACATAAGGATGTAAGCTAGATAATTTCACATCCGAGATAAACATAGCTTGTCCAACACACAACTTAAAAGATGAAATCCGAATATACCAGGTAGCACAACATAAACCGATACATGCAAGCACAGAAATACAAATATAAGTTCAAGATGGCTTGCGAGCGCGAGAAAACCCTAGGAACCCGCACAACCTAAATAGAAAGCTCAACACTTTCTCCCCCTTTGGTATCGAAACGCCAAAAAGAGCGAAAGGTCAAGCGTTGCTAACGAAAGCCCAGTTTAAACCCTGCCTCCATCTTCACCATCATGAGCTTCTTCACCATCTCTAGCTGCTGGCCTGTCCGTTCCCTCATAGCTTGTGGAACCACCATCGAAGAACCCAACAAAGTCGGAGTCACGAATAGGAGGCATCTCAAAATCAACAAATGGAGTGGGAGCAAGTTCAGGTCCATCAGAAGCATCTATGCCACGGTCACGAAGATCCTTGTTCAGCCGACGACGAGTATCCTTGGACAGCTCATAGTTGTTGTGACTAATGACATAATTCTTCTTGCAAACACCAAACAATTCAGAGAAGAACTTGGCAGCTCCAGATGTCCTCTTGGGAACTGGCCCATGGGTACAACCAGATGACCCAGCACGAGATGTAACACGCCTATCCTGACCAGACTTGACCCGAGTTTCGGAAGGCATCATCTCAGGAAGATCAGGACGTTCATAGCGAAGAGGCAGACTAAGTCCTTGCTGTTTCACCCTTTTCCCTTGTAGAAGATGAGAAGGTAGAACCTTATCGAGGAATGTCTGCACAATAGCTGAGTAACTCGGAGTCATGCGAGACATAATATTCCTTTTCATCTCTTGGAAAATGAAGTCACACACATCGATCTTGGTCTGTTCACTAGGCTGAGAGTAGTAAAGAAGATTGATAAGATAGCGCCGAACACTCACTTGATCCCCTGACTTGCTGTAGATGTTCTCACGATAGATCCTGGCAAGAGTGTGATAGAAATGATACATATGCGTGATCGAAGGTAGCTTGATCTCGGCATCAGGGTACAGAGTGAAGCTGATGTCCTTCACATTCATTGGTTTTTCAGAGTGAATACGAAAACCTCCAGCTTTCTCCCCTACATACCCCAAGTGTTCACAGAATGTACCATAGTTTGATTCAAACTTCTCTTCTCCCGACATCCAAGTAATGGAACGCTGAGTGTCGTCATGGAAATGAATAGTGCAAAAAAACTGACGAATCATTTCTGGAATATAATTCTCACGAAGACGCACGATATCATATAGATTCATCTTCTTCAGAGCTGCTTCCACATGAGAGAAATCTGTCAAAAGGTGCTGATTGAACCAGTCCATGTTGATGTACTGAGTCTTGACAAATGGCTCTTGTAGCTGACAGTAAACATCATTCCAAATCTTCTCCTGAGTGACGGTCCAGAACTGGGGGTTCTCAGTGTTGGTTCTCTCAGCAAACCGATACGGCGAGAGCTCTCGAATAGCACGGTACTTGCTAATCTCCACCGTGAGCAGATCATCATCAGGGAGCTTCTCCAACTCGAAGTCATCATCTTCATCGTCAGATGGTGAGTATGCAGAAGCTACCTCATCCTTTTCAGAAAGCTCATCATCCTCTTCAGAATAGTCAGTTCGAGGTTTAGAGCGGCGGCGAGAGCCAGATGGAGATTTCTTGTCATGTGCAGGTGGCTTGCCACGACCAGCTGCTTCCTTCTTATAGACACCACTGCTCACTCTCCTGCTCATAGTGTATTTCCCGGTCTTGTCTATAAAACTCCGCTTGGGATCATCTGTCCGGGCACGCTTGAAGCGGACGGATCCGGAGTCTTCACCTGTGAAAAAGAGTAATGTAACAAATGATAAGTACACATGACATTAGGACGAAGAGCCAAGGGGTATTGTTGTTAGAAAAGTGAGATAACACGCATACATATGTGCCTAACAAACCAAATTTATGATAACAAGGTAACTACATGTGGGCCTCTCACTAATAGTAATGACATGAAGTATTAATCCTTCAACTGGTTAGAAACTAAAGTCAACTGGTTCGAGGACCTCCGCTTCCACTCCGGCGATTCCATTGAGGATTTTTCTATACGTCTTACAGGCATCATCAACAACCTCAGCCTTCTCAGTGACCACGTTGGTGAGTTATTATAAGTGATCACACCACATCAGCAATACGATTTATTTTGGTTTAGGAATCTGATTTAGAGGTCGGTTGTGAATTTGGGGATTTCTACATTGAGATTTTTAGGGTGGATGCGGAAATTCTATTGAGATTTTTAGGGTAGCTTCTAGAGGGGAGGCGCTGGGGAGAGAAGAGTGATTTGATGGTCTAAGAGAGAGGTTTTGTTTTTGTTTGATAAATGGTTGGGTCCGTTTGTAGGATTAATGCACCTTTCTTCATTAGAGAAAAACAATTCCTTCTGTCTGTTTGGTTAAAACTAACACCAAGATAACTTCAAATGCTGAAATGTTTTATTGGATCAATATACATGGAAAAGCTTCAATAAAATTTATTTCTCAAACAAACCATCAAGCTTGGACAATTAATCAACACATAATATAATTGCATCATAATTTCAGCATAGATGTAAACCGAGATCATTTTAAAGACCTTATTTAATTTGGACCTTATTCATTTTAAAGACCTTATAGATGAAAATCCCACATGAAGCTATAGTGGTACAGATCACATGGAGAATTTAAACAACAACAACAATTAACGGCGCGGCAAAGCGCGCTAGGTCCACCTAGTACCAATACTAACCTAGATCGAACAGCAATTGCAGCTAAAGGGGGAACGGCGGAGGGCAGAGGAGCACGACTAGCAAAGGTGGAGGATTTTTAGGGTACAGAGAGGGAACCGGAGAAATTACCCGAGGAGGTCATGTTCTTGGCCTAACTTGGAGGAGGAACACTTGTACGGAGGTGATTCGGCGGGTAGACGTCCAAATCCCTCCCAAAGTCTTGACTAGAGACGAAATCCCTCGGTGAAGAGCCTTGACGAGACGCGAAATCCCTCCCAAAGTTTTGACGAGGTGGTGGCGGCGGCAATGGAGGTGCGGTGGTTGGGGAACAAGAGGTAGGGTTAGGAAACCCTTTAGCCGAACGGCCACTAGTAAGGAACTGCCTCGTGGAGTCGTGGGCAGTGGGCTGATGGCGTTGGGACGCACAGTTGCGCAAAATGGGCCTGGGCCTGGACCTAGCGCAGCTGGTGCCTACAGCGCGCAAAAAAAGAAAAATATGGCAACTACTGATTTTTTTTTTCATGTTTCCTATTTTTCAAAAAAAGAGAAATATGGACAGTGCTTGTTTGGTTTTCACATAAACCTGCAGCTTTTCTCTTTGATGAAAAGACATCTAGAATTGTTGGATTTATTTATACAGAAAAACAAAGGTTTTACTAAAGGAAAATGAGCAGCAGTAGGCTACAACTGAGGCTAAAAATGATACTGAAATAAACTAGAGGACAGAAAATGAAACTAAACATGAAAGCAAACACAACTAGACAAGCACAACTAGATTAATATGTCTCACACTTAGTCCAGCACAAATAACTTAATACACAAGTAGTCTTCTCACACTTAATTAGTTCACCACTGCATAAGAGCAGTCTTACATAACATAAGATAGGATTAAAATAGTTCATTGCTTAGTCCACATTAACAGCAACATGAATTACTGCTGCTTGCCACCATACTCCAGGTCCAACTTCCTGTCCTTCTTCACCTTCCTCGCCATCTTACGGCGTTGATGCCTTGCCGAGTTTATCCCTGGAAGATCTGGGTCGGCATCGCCAACCATGTACAGCAGCAGAGCCTTATGGCTTGCCTGAATCTGTTCAGTCTTCCCCACCCTGGATAAGCTCCTAGCATGGGTGAGGAGTGCAGCCCTCTGCCCATCATCCGGCTTGTCATCGAATGGGCACTTGAAAGCTCTAGGGGTGAAGATGGTGAGCTCCCCATTTTGGAGCTTCTGGAGCATGTACCGCATGTATGATTCCTTGTTATTTCTGTCCACAAGTTCACCAGGTTCATACTGCATCAAAGAAATAGAGAAATTCATTAGTGACAAGGAAATAGAAAGGGCAGTGCAAGGAAAAAGAAACAAGGAAATAGAAGCTAGTAAAACAATTTAGCATACAAAAACTAGGCTCTAGATCGTGGAATCTTGGATTCAGGAATTGTATCAAGAGATCTTCTTTGTTTTCTTTGTTCCAAATAAATGTTCAACATATAGAAGATCACCAACATATAAATAGATTTGTCCTATGAAAATTGGTGTGACCATATACACAGAAGACATGCAGTTGGTGAGAAACAAACACTGTATATACATCATGTCTTCCAATGTTCAACTATATAGTTGGTGACATGCAGTTGGTGAAATTCAGAGTTGTTAAGAGCCTCTCGAATCTGTGATATGCTTTTGTGCCCCTGCATTTTCATGTGGCAGAAACTAGGTTTGAATATTAGCTCATTACTTGGCTTAGTACACTATATAGTTTATCTATCCATAACTTTGTAGATGAAAACAATCTAAGAAAATTTGATGAATTCTGATTATGACAAAAACCTAGAGAAATTGTCTAGACTTGGCTTGCTCAACAAATTTAGATTTTTAACATGGAAAATTATATGAGACATGCTGGGAATGGAAAGTAAGTTTATGGGCTTTAAGATAAAACTGTCCGGAAGTGGATCATGATGAACCAGGGAGTAGCTAGGTCTAAGTCGACTGAGACTTTGTTAAATCTCAGTCGATTGTACATGCGCTCTGGTTTTGGAATTAGCAGCTGGTTTGTGCGCGTCGTCTTTAGATATTTCAGCGAGTCAGCGTACAGCCTGTGGCAGGCAATCAAAGACGAAGCATATTGCTGGCCCAAATACGGCCCACTAAAAAAAATCAACCAAGCTCAGCTCGATCAAATTTTCAGTTGCAGCTAGGATGTAACTGCCCCGTTCAAATTTTCAGTTCCAACAAGGCCGGATGCGACTGGCCACGGCAAAAAAAATAAAATAAGTTACAACTAGGATGCAACTGGCCCCCGCGCCCATTGAAAAATATTCGACTACATCAAGGATAAAACTGGCCCCGGTGAAATTTCAGTTATACTTCCAGTTGCAGCTAGAATGCATACTTGTAACGGTAAATTTTCAGTTACAGCTAGGATGCAACTACCCCCCGACAAAAACATTCTACTACAGCTAGGAAGAAACTGAACCCGATAAACCCCGGTAAAATTTTCAGTTGCATCTACGATGCGACTGGCCTGGCGAACAAAATCAGTTACAACTAGGATGCAACTGGCCCTGGTAAAAAACATTCGACTACAACTAGGATGAAAGTAGCGCCGGTGAAATTTCATTACACTTCCAGTTGCAGCTAGGATATAAACTATCCCCCGGTAATTTTTAGTTGCAACTAGGATGTGACCGGCCCCAGTAAAAATTCGTTACAACTAGGATGCAACTAGCCCCCGGTAAAAACATTCGACTGCATCTAGGATGAAATTGTATCCGATAATGACCCCGGTAAAATTTCGATTGCATCTAGGATGAAACCGGCACCCGGTAAAAAAAAAAACAATGCAGGTTGGATGAAACTTGCCTCGGTAAAATTCTCAGTTGCAACTAGGATGCAACTGGCTCTCGGTTAAAAGATATTCGACTACAGCTAAGATGTAGCTGGCCCGGTAAATTTTATGTTGCAACAAAGATGAAACTAGCCCGATAAAAAAAACAGCTACAACTAGGATGCAACTGCCCCGGTAAAAAAATCAAATTGCAACTAGAATACTGCCCACCCCCTCCCAATTGCAATCGATATGTAAATCACGAGTATATAAAAAAAAATGATACACTCAAAATGCATTAAAAAATGCAAATAATTGAGTATATATATCACGGGAAAAGAAAAAATTAATCAGATCAAACAATTTTAAAACAAAATGGTTCAGCATGTGTTTCCTGCGTAGAACGTAGAACGCTCCTGTAACACAGACACAAAAATACCCTCCAGTGTAGAAAGCTCATGTGTTTCCTGGCCTGTCCTCGCTCATGCACGTCTCCCCTGCAAACCAGCCCGCTACACCCCACCTTACACAGTTACACTAACATGGGCCTGCAACGGTCTGCTACACACACCCGTACCACAAAAACAAACAGCGACGCAACACAGATCAAAATAATTTGCAGAGATGACTACAGATATTGTTCATAATACACATGTGCTTGTTCTCGCCAATTTTGGCCTGCTAATTTTGAATTTGTGTATTGGTGTCGCCTGCCAGGTGAAGTATATCTTGGTATTCTGGTCAAGCTTTACGCTGACTGACACCTTGCTTGATCGACTGTTACTCCTTCAAGCAGTTTGTTCGTAAAGTTGAGAAATTTGGTCAGTAACCGTGAGGGTAAGCTTCTATAGGTGAATTGAGAAGTCTCAAGATCATGCTCAATTGAACCAGTCTTATATTAGCTCGTTTACAATTAAATTAAGTTTTATGTTTTTCTTCCCGCTAGATAGGATGCTCCAAACATAATTAATTGATATAGTATGCTATTTCACAATGACATGATGGCTTTGTAAATCTCAAAAATACACATGAAGACTTCAGTAAGTTGTCGCATGCTTTTTATCATGTAAATACACATGAAAGAAAAATGATATTTCATGCCATTTTTCATGCTCCGGATCATGTCGCTCTTGTTCAGAAAGGAATGTTGCAAGAGTATATTTATGGGCAAATATTCGCGGGATTCATCTATCCATGCTCTATTTCCCTAATTTTTTAATAGGTTTATATGATGTAGCGTGTCTTGACATCTAAGCTTTGACATGGTGTCCCCGCAGGATCTGAAGGACGAACAGGAAATTGAGGTGGTCTAGGATCGAACACATCATTTCTAAAGCTTTGGTGCTGCTGCCACCGCTCCATCTAGGTTGCCGCTAGATCCACATGTGGAAAATGGGCTGATGCCACTCCTCCACCCGCAATCACCTTGCTTTCTCCTCGCAACCACGAACAACCACAAGCCAATGCGAGCTTGTCCGCGGAGTAGGCACTTATTTGGGAGCTTTCTTTGTTGCAAAAGAGGAGTGTGAAAATAATTTAGTTAGGAACTAATGTTATCTTTCTCTGCTTTTCCTATGTTGTTTGCACAAATCATATCTCATTCTAATGTGCTCATTTTTACAAATTATGTGACAGGAGCATAAAATGGATACAAGATTACCTCATAGGGCCTTGGATTTGATATTCAAAAAGAAAATAGATGCAACGGTATTTATATTTTTCTACTGTATATGGAATGCTTACTGTCAAGATGTGCCTATCTATATGATTACACTCAAATTATTTTGTAAATGTTGCTATGTATCTTGGTTAGTCAGATTATGATGGCTACTAATTCATATAAGTGGCTTTTAGGCCTTATCTGAGTTAGCTTTGCTTATGTACATGCTAACATGATTTATGAGATGTACATGGAGATTTAACTAAACAAAAGTTTCTACAGCAATAACTTTGCATTTTCTGCAATTTAGTAATGATTTATGCTTGGCATGCCCTAATTAGTTTAGATTTAATGTGCATGGTAATTTTCTCTATGGACTTGTTGTTCTCTGATATGTGCATATTGCAGTCACAACGACGAGATTTATGCTTATGTACATGCTAACATGGTTTGTCGCCCTCTGCTTTTAGCTACCAAGGTTCCCATAGAATCATGATCTCTGATGATATTTCATTTTGACAGATTGAATGCATCTTACAATGCCCGATTTCATGCATCTTACAATGCCCGGCGCCGCAAAGAACACATACATGTGCCCATAGAGTGACGTATTTGGCGCCTCCTCCATGCATCTGTATAAATCATTAGTAGTTTAGCATCATGGTCATCTTTGCTATGTACTTGTGGATACTTGTTTATCCCCTGAATTGTAAATTCCTTGCATTTGATCCACTAAAAGAGCCTTGAATTTGATCCACTATGAATTTGTAAAGCTTTTTAAGACCCGAAACAAAGTGTTTGAGATCTAGATGATTTGATATTTTGGAAGATGCATCCTGTTTTGTTTTGAATGTGTGAATGTAGACATTATCAAAAGGACACTTTATAAATTTGTGCTGGTTTGTATGAATGTCCCATGGGTCTTGGCATTGAGAGAACTGGTTCGGAGATCGTTATTTTTAGGGTCTGCTCCATGTGATTTGTTGCTCAGAATTTTAACGAAGTGTTTAAGCATGAAAAGTACAATAGTGGGATCTCAATGCTCATTGCACAAACAGGGTACGAGAGCACACGTTGATACTAATACATGATCGGCTCAAATGAGAAATATCTTCCTCTACACAGGGACCGGAGTTGAACGATGAATGTTAACAGAGTGACACAAAAATAACGTGGAGTGATTAGAGAGGGAGACACAACGGGGAATGGGAAATGGACAGAACGTAAAACACGGTCTGCACAATTTATACATATTTCATTTGTGCTATATAACAACTCATATATACATCCAATTGCTTCTAGAAATCAAAACGGAAGCAATAGAGACATGAACTGTAACAAAAGAAGTACGAAAAACTGAATGTCTCAAGTTCTGCACTAAAGCCAATGTGCAGATACTTGAGTGGATGGAAGAGGATAAAGAAAACAAAAAGAAATAAATTAATACACATGAAAATCAGTTGGTTTTCTAGATAAATGTAAATTAAAATCTCTAAGGATAAATATAGTTTTGAATCAGGGATGCTTGAGCGAGAGAAGGAAAAGAATAACGAGAGACGTGCGTTGCACGTGCACACTAACTAGTATAACCAAAGTGTATGTGTCAGCCGATGGAAAAATGCCTATGTTCAACCCACCATGAGCGAACATCCGAGGGAGAAAATCCGAGTTGCTTCGACAATGCCTTATCAGCAGGCAAAAAGGAACAAACGGGCGCAACAACGCGCCTTCCCCTTCTAGTTACGTATGCAACGATGAGAAAAAGGAGAACCCGTTGCTCATGACATGAACTGTGTACTAAAAAACACATCTAGTTTCGGGGTTTTTACCTCTATCTCCGAATCGGTGTCCTCGGGGTCGTAGCCGAGGTCGACAATGTTATCCATGTCGACTGGACGCTTGCGGGTCGACGAAGAACCGCCCGCCTCTCCAGCACCGCCGCATGCAGCCACCGCCGGTGCGCTGGTGGAGATCTGCGGCGTCTCCTGCAGCGCCTCCATGACCGCCTTCCGCGCGGTCGGCTCCTCGCCGTGCTCGTCGCCGCTGCGTCCACCTGCGCCGTCGGGATTCATGTCGCCGGAGTGGACCGCGTGGGTGAGGGAAGGTGTGGGAGAGAATCGCCGGGCCGGGAGTGGAGCGGTTGGTTGGAAATACGAGGAGGCGGAGGAGACGATGGCTATTAACGCTTAATTTAAGGAGACCAGCCGTCCACCCCGTTCAGATTTTTTTGTGGCAGCGCGACCCTTCGGTGCACGACTACGAGCACACGCTCGGCTCCAATATGACCCAATGACAGGTGGACCCAGGCACGGTGGAGCCAGCATGTAAGTGGGGTTCAGATCCTCTGCAGTTACTACAATGCAGTTGCTGCCACTGAATGGTGGCCCCTGGGCCCACATGTCATTGGGTTACAGTAGCGTACCAGTTTTTTTTAGCGGCAACACGCCCTATTTTAATTTGTACACATTCGGCTAGGTCAAACAGTGCTGTCGGTTCCAGTTTAGCTAGGTCAAACAATTTCCTTGGCTAGAGTAATCACATTCGGCAAATCGTGCATACTGCTGGCCTTTTTTCCTCTTTACAAAAAGTCAATTGGGATTTGTAACTCAGAGAGCAAAGATACAATTCAAACTAGCATAAATGTAGTTTTCTATTCAACTCCAAAACATATGATGTTAGAATTTGATGTCCATGGTATACTTATACAAGACATATACATATTTTCATGTTGGTCAATGTCTTCTTCGCCCCCCCTATGTTTAAATCTTGGATCCGCCCCTGATGACAACCAATTAACCAAAAAAAATTCGTACCGCGGCAGAGCGCGCGCGCGTTACACAATTTGGTAAGCGCGTTACACGGTTTTTCGGCGCGACGAATATTACGTGGGCGCGGCAGCGGGGGCAGCGATTCTGTGCCGTGGGCGAGTGGGGGGGTGGGATTTGGTAACCGTGGTATGGTGTGGATCGGGGGTTTTGTAAGCGCGCAATGGAGCGAATCCGAGTGCAGCTAGGTGGATGGCAGTGGTGGTATATTCTCGTCTACCACCGTCATGGCCGTGGACCCACATGTACCAGTCTTATCCAACCGTAGGTCTCCGCCGACCACGCTTCAGGGTTGTGGACCGTCATGTACCGCTCTTAGCTATCTAGGACTGCCACCGATACCTCTTAAACACGTGGACCCACATGTAACAATTGCTATGGCCCACGTGGGCCATATGTAACAGTTGCTATGCTCATATAGCTTTGAATCCATCGCCTCCAGGGTTGTGGACCCGCAAGAACATAGCGACTGCTGCAAGTGGTCCACGTGCCCGAAAGGTGGTGGTGGTAGAACTCTTACCAATCTAGGTCTGCCGCCACTAGAGTTCGGTCACGTGGACCCACATGCAACAGTTGCCACGCCCTTATAGCATTGCATCCATCGCCTACAGGTTTGTGGACCCACATGCAATAGTTGTTATGCCCATATAGATCTACATTCATCACCTTCAGGATTGCTTACACGCATGTACCACTTTCGGTCACGTGGACCCACACGCAACAGTTTCTATGCCCATCTAGCGTTGCATCCATCGCCTCCAGGGTTCTAGACCAGCATGTACTATTCTTAGCCATCTTCCGCCACCTTTCGGACACGTGGACCAACACGCAACACTTTCTATGATAATCTACCGTTGCATCCATCACATCCAGGGCTGTGGACCTGCATGTACCACTCTTAGCCATCTTGGTCCGCCACCACCACCTTTCGGGCGCGTGGACCCAAATGCAACAATCGCTATGCAAAGCTATCTTTACATTCGTCACCTTTAGGGTTGTGGACCCCGCATGTACGACTCTAAGCCATCTAGGTCTGCCACCACCGCCGTTCGGACACGTGGACCCACATGCAACAGTTGATATGACCATCTAGCTTTGCATCAACTACATTCAGGGTTGTGGATCCACATGTACCACTCTAAGCCTTCTAGGTCTGCCACCTTTCGAGCATGTGGACCCACATGCAACAGTTTATATGCCCATCTAGCTTTGCATCCATCCCCTTCAGGGTTGTGGACCCACATGTACCACTCTTAGCCTGCGTCCGTCGCCTTTGTGCCACCTGGACCCAAATGAAAACGGGCGTCATGGCGGAACTAGCTTCTCGTCTACCACCGTCATGGCCGTGGACCCACATGTACCAGTCTTATCCAACCGTAGGTCTCCGCCGACCACGCTCGGGCACGTGGACCCGCATACACTTAGCCAGCTGGGTGAGTTCGACATGCACGATGGCTACGGATGAATGGACCTCTCGATAGCTAGGAGCGGTTCACGTCGATCCATGCGTGTCACCGGCGGAGGGCAGATGCGTAGCAAAACGGTTAGGAGCGACGCAGCTGGACCCACATGCATGCACAAAGAGTATAAATGGGGTGCCCTGGTAGCGTTGCTTTGTTGCATGCGGGTCCACGGCGAGTGGAAGGTGGTAGGGTATGCCCCGTACCACCTATGGCACATGTGGACCCACACGCAACGATGTACCGACCACATAGTTCTGCGTCCGTCGCCTTTGTGGCACCTGGACCCAAATGAAAGCGGGCGTCATGGCGGAACTAGCTTCTCGTCTACCACCGTCATGGCCGTGGACCCACATGTACCAGTCTTATCCAACCGTAGGTCTCCGCCGACCACGCTCGGGCACGTGGACCCGCATACACTTAGCGAGTATAAATGGGGTGCCCTGGTAGCGTTGCTTTGTTGCATGCGGGTCCACGGCGAGTGGAAGGTGGTAGGGTATGCCCCGTACCACCTATGGCACATGTGGACCCACACGCAACGATGTAACTTATAATTTCATGTTATTCTTTGCTATATAAGTTTCCTACATGTTACATATCATGTATATATAGTCATGCTTATTGTGTCTTATTTTTTCGGGTTGCATGTCCGTTGTTTACGTGGCATCTTGTTAAAATAATTTAATTACATTTGCTATTGGTCTATCATTGCATGTTGTGAATTAATCACCTTCAGGGTTGTGGACCGTCATGTACCGCTCTTAGCTATCTAGGACTGCCACCGATACCTCTTAAACACGTGGACCCACATGTAACAATTGCTATGGCCCACGTGGGCCATATGTAACAGTTGCTATGCTCATATAGCTTTGAATCCATCGCCTCCAGGGTTGTGGACCCGCAAGAACATAGCGACTGCTGCAAGTGGTCCACGTGCCCGAGAGGTGGTGGTGGTAGAACTCTTACCAATCTAGGTCTGCCGCCACTAGAGTTCGGTCACGTGGACCCACATGCAACAGTTGCCACGCCCTTATAGCATTGCATCCATCCCCTACAGGTTTGTGGACCCACATGCAATAGTTGTTATGCCCATATAGATCTACATTCATCACCTTCAGGATTGCTTACACGCATGTACCACTTTCGGTCACGTGGACCCACACGCAACAGTTTCTATGCCCATCTAGCGTTGCATCCATCGCCTCCAGGGTTCTAGACCAGCATGTACTATTCTTAGCCATCTTCCGCCACCTTTCGGACACGTGGACCAACACGCAACACTTTCTATGATAATCTACCGTTGCATCCATCACATCCAGGGCTGTGGACCTGCATGTACCACTCTTAGCCATCTTGGTCCGCCACCACCACCTTTCGGGCGCGTGGACCCAAATGCAACAATCGCTATGCAAAGCTATCTTTACATTCGTCACCTTTAGGGTTGTGGACCCCGCATGTACGACTCTAAGCCATCTAGGTCTGCCACCACCGCCGTTCGGACACGTGGACCCACATGCAACAGTTGATATGACCATCTAGCTTTGCATCAACTACATTCAGGGTTGTGGATCCACATGTACCACTCTAAGCCTTCTAGGTCTGCCACCTTTCGAGCATGTGGACCCACATGCAACAGTTTATATGCCCATCTAGCTTTGCATCCATCCCCTTCAGGGTTGTGGACCCACATGTACCACTCTTAGCCTGCGTCCGTCGCCTTTGTGCCACCTGGACCCAAATGAAAACGGGCGTCATGGCGGAACTAGCTTCTCGTCTACCACCTTCATGGTCGTGGACCCACATGTACCGGTCTTATCCAACCGTAGGTCCCCGCCGACCACGCTCGGGCACGTGGACCCGCATACACTTAGCCAGCTGGGTGAGTTCGACATGCACGATGGCTACGGATGAATGGACCTCGCTAGCTAGGAGTGGTTCACGTCGATCCATGCGTCACTGGCGGAGGGCAGATGCGTAGCAAAACGGTTAGGAGCGACGCAGCTGGACCCACATGCACAAAGAGTCTAAATGGGGTGCACTGGTAGCGTTGCTTTGTTGCATGCGGGTCCACGACGAGTGTAAGGTGGTAGGGTCTACCCCGTACCACCTACGACACATGTGGACCCACACGCAACGATGTACCGACCACATAGTTCCGCGTCCGTCGCCTTTGTGGCACCTGGACCCAAATGAAAAACGGGCGTAATGCCGGACCTAGCTTCTCGTCTACCACCTTCATGGTCGTGGACCCACATGTACCGGTCTTATCCAACCGTAGGTCTCCGACGACCACGCTCGGGCACGTGGACCCGCATACACTTAGCCAGCTGGGTGAGTTCGACATGCACGATGGCTACGGATGAATGGACCTCGCTAGCTATGAGTGGTTCACGTCGATCCATGCGTCACTGGCGGAGGGCAGATGCGTAGCAAAACGGTTAGGAGCGACGCAGCTGGACCCACATGCACAAAGAGTATAAATGGGGTGCCCTGGTAGCGTTGCTTTGTCGCATGCGGGTCCACGACGAGTGGAAGGTGGTAGGGTCTACCCCGTACCACCTACGACACATGTGGACCCACACGCAACGATGTACCGACCACATAGTTCTGCGTCCGTCGCCTTTGTGGCACCTGGACCCAAATGAAAAACGGGCGTAATGCCGGACCTAGCTTCTCGTCTACCACCTTCATGGTCGTGGACCCACATGTACCGGTCTTATCCAACCGTAGGTCCCCGCCGACCACGCTCGGGCACGTGGACCCGCATACACTTAGCCAGCTGGGTGAGTTCGACATGCACGATGGCTACGGATGAATGGACCTCGCTAGCTAGGAGTGGTTCACGTCGATCCATGCGTCACTGGCGGAGGGCAGATGCGTAGCAAAACGGTTAGGAGCGACGCAGCTGGACCCACATGCACAAAGAGTCTAAATGGGGTGCCCTGGTAGCGTTGCTTTGTTGCATGCGGGTCCACGACGAGTGTAAGGTGGTAGGGTCTACCCCGTACCACCTACGACACATGTGGACCCACACGCAACGATGTACCGACCACATAGTTCCGCGTCCGTCGCCTTTGTGGCACCTGGACCCAAATGAAAAACGGGCGTAATGCCGGACCTAGCTTCTCGTCTACCACCTTCATGGTCGTGGACCCACATGTACCGGTCTTATCCAACCGTAGGTCTCCGACGACCACGCTCGGGCACGTGGACCCGCATACACTTAGCCAGCTGGGTGAGTTCGACATGCACGATGGCTACGGATGAATGGACCTCGTTAGCTATGAGTGGTTCACGTCGATCCATGCGTCACTGGCGGAGGGCAGATGCGTAGCAAAACGGTTAGGAGCGACGCAGCTGGACCCACATGCACAAAGAGTATAAATGGGGTGCCCTGGTAGCGTTGCTTTGTCGCATGCGGGTCCACGACGAGTGGAAGGTGGTAGGGTCTACCCCGTACCACCTACGACACATGTGGACCCACACGCAACGATGTACCGACCACATAGTTCTGCGTCCGTCGGCTTTGTGGCACCTGGACCCAAATGAAAAACGGGCGTAATGCCGGACCTAGCTTCTCGTCTACCACCTTCATGGTCGTGGACCCACATGTACCGGTCTTATCCAACCGTAGGTCCCCGCCGACCACGCTCGGGCACGTGGACCCGCATACACTTAGCCAGCTGGGTGAGTTCGACATGCACGATGGCTACGGATGAATGGACCTCGCTAGCTAGGAGTGGTTCACGTCGATCCATGCGTCACTGGCGGAGGGCAGATGCGTAGCAAAACGGTTAGGAGCGACGCAGCTGGACCCACATGCACAAAGAGTCTAAATGGGGTGCCCTGGTAGCGTTGCTTTGTTGCATGCGGGTCCACGACGAGTGTAAGGTGGTAGGGTCTACCCCGTACCACCTACGACACATGTGGACCCACACGCAACTATGTACCGACCACATAGTTCCGCGTCCGTCGCCTTTGTGGCACCTGGGCCCAAATGAAAAACGGGCGTAATGCCGGACCTAGCTTCTCGTCTACCACCTTCATGGTCGTGGACCCACATGTACCGGTCTTATCCAACCGTAGGTCTCCGACGACCACGCTCGGGCACGTGGACCCGCATACACTTAGCCAGCTGGGTGAGTTCGACATGCACGATGGCTACGGATGAATGGACCTCGCTAGCTAGGAGTGGTTCACGTCGATCCATGCGTCACTGGCGGATGGTAGATGCGTAGCAAAACGGTTAGGAGCGACGCAGCTGGACCCACATGCACAAAGAGTATAAATGGGGTGCCCTGGTAGCGTTGCTTTGTTGCATGCGGGTCCACGACGAGTGGAAGGTGGTAGGGTCTACCCCGTACCACCTACGACACATGTGGACCCACACGCAACGATGTACCGACCACATAGTTCTGCGTCCGTCGCCTTTGTGGCACCTGGACCCAAATGAAAAACGGGCGTAATGCCGGACCTAGCTTCTCGTCTACCACCTTCATGGTCGTGGACCCACATGTACCGGTCTTATCCAACCGTAGGTCTCCGACGACCACGCTCGGGCACGTGGACCCGCATACACTTAGCCAGCTGGGTGAGTTCGACATGCACGATGGCTACGGATGAATGGACCTCGCTAGCTAGGAGTGGTTCACGTCGATCCATGCGTCACTGGCGGAGGGCAGATGCGTAGCAAAACGGTTAGGAGCGACGCAGCTGGACCCACATGCACAAAGAGTATAAATGGGGTGCCCTGGTAGCGTTGCTTTGTTGCATGCGGGTCCACGACGAGTGTAAGGTGGTAGGGTCTACCCCGTACCACCTACGACACATGTGGACCCACACGCAACGATGTACCGACCACATAGTTCTGCGTCCGTCGCCTTTGTGGCACCTGGACCCAAATGAAAAACGGGCGTAATGCCGGACCTAGCTTCTCGTCTACCACCTTCATGGTCGTGGACCCACATGTACCGGTCTTATCCAATCGTTGCATGCGGGTCCACGGCGAGTGGAAGGTGGTAGGGTATGCCCCGTACCACCTATGGCACACGTGGACCCACACGCAACGATGTAACTTATAATTTCATGTTATTCTTTGCTATATAAGTTTCCACATGTTACATATCATGTATATATAGTCATGCTTATTGTGTCTTAATTTTTCGGGTTGCATGTCCATTGTTTACGTTGCATCTTGTTAAAATAATTTAATTACATTTGCTATTGGTCTATCATTGCATGTTGTGAATTAATCACCTTCAGGGTTGTGGACCGTCATGTACCGCTCTTAGCTATCTAGGACTGCCACCGATACCTTTTAAACACGTGGACCCACATGTAACAATTGCTATGGCCCACGTGGGCCATATGTAACAGTTGCTATGCTCATATAGGTTTGAATCCATCGCCTCCAGGGTTGTTCCAGGACCGTCTGGTCTCACTTAAACCAGTTTTTCTAGAAAGGTGATTTTTTCAACCTCATCCAAATCATCTGAAATTTTGCAAACATGATCACCTACACACATATATATAGAATTTGAATGCTCTATAGTTGTTTGAACTTTCTACAATTTATAGCGTCTCACGGAAACCAAGATGATAACACCGAAGTTTACCGTAGAAGGGGCAGTGTAAACTTATAATTTCATGCTATTATTTGCTATATAAGATTCCTACATGTTACAAACCATGTATAAAAAATTAGAAGATATTTAGATACGATCGAAAAAAAATCAAATTCCTAGTGAAAGACCGTCTGGTCTCACTTAAACCAGTTTTTCTAGAAAGGTGATTTTTTCAACCTCATCCAAATCATCTGAAATTTTGCAAACATGATCACCTACACATATGTATAGAGAATTTGAAGGTTCTACAGTTGTTTGAACTTTCTACAATTTATAGCGTCTAACGGAAACCAAGATGATAAGACCGAAGTTTACCGTAGAAGGGGCAGTGTAAACTTATAATTTCATGTTATTCTTTGCTATATAAGTTTCCTACATGTTACATATCATGTATATATAGTCATGCTTATTGTGTCTTATTTTTTCGGGTTGCATGTCCGTTGTTCACGTGGCATCTTGTTAAAATAATTTAATTACATTTCCTATTGGTCTATCATTGCATGTTGTGAATTAATCACCTTCAGGGTTGTGGACCGTCATGTACCGCTCTTAGCTATCTAGGACTGCCACCGATACCTCTTAAACACGTGGACCCACATGTAACAATTGATATGGCCCACGTGGGCCATATGTAACAGTTGCTATGCTCATATAGCTTTGAATCCATCGCCTCCAGGGTTGTGGACCCGCAAGAACATAGCGACTGCTGCAAGTGGTCCACGTGCCCGAGAGGTGGTGGTGGTAGAACTCTTACCAATCTAGGTCTGCCGCCACTAGAGTTCGGTCACGTGGACCCACATGCAACAGTTGCCACGCCCTTATAGCATTGCATCCATCCCCTACAGGTTTGTGGACCCACATGCAATAGTTGTTATGCCCATATAGATCTACATTCATCACCTTCAGGATTGCTTACACGCATGTACCACTTTCGGTCACGTGGACCCACACGCAACAGTTTCTATGCCCATCTAGCGTTGCATCCATCGCCTCCAGGGTTCTAGACCAGCATGTACTATTCTTAGCCATCTTCCGCCACCTTTCGGACACGTGGACCAACACGCAACACTTTCTATGATAATCTACCGTTGCATCCATCACATCCAGGGCTGTGGACCTGCATGTACCACTCTTAGCCATCTTGGTCCGCCACCACCACCTTTCGGGCGCGTGGACCCAAATGCAACAATCGCTATGCAAAGCTATCTTTACATTCGTCACCTTTAGGGTTGTGGACCCCGCATGTTCGACTCTAAGCCATCTAGGTCTGCCACCACCGCCGTTCGGACACGTGGACCCACATGCAACAGTTGATATGACCATCTAGCTTTGCATCAACTACATTCAGGGTTGTGGATCCACATGTACCACTCTAAGCCTTCTAGGTCTGCCACCTTTCGAGCATGTGGACCCACATGCAACAGTTTATATGCCCATCTAGCTTTGCATCCATCCCCTTCAGGGTTGTGGACCCACATGTACCACTCTTAGCCTGCGTCCGTCGCCTTTGTGCCACCTGGACCCAAATGAAAACGGGCGTCATGGCGGAACTAGCTTCTCGTCTACCACCTTCATGGTCGTGGACCCACATGTACCGGTCTTATCCAACCGTAGGTCCCCGCCGACCACGCTCGGGCACGTGGACCCGCATACACTTAGCCAGCTGGGTGAGTTCGACATGCACGATGGCTACGGATGAATGGACCTCGCTAGCTAGGAGTGGTTCACGTCGATCCATGCGTCACTGGCGGAGGGCAGATGCGTAGCAAAACGGTTAGGAGCGACGCAGCTGGACCCACATGCACAAAGAGTCTAAATGGGGTGCCCTGGTAGCGTTGCTTTGTTGCATGCGGGTCCACGACGAGTGTAAGGTGGTAGGGTCTACCCCGTACCACCTACGACACATGTGGACCCACACGCAACGATGTACCGACCACATAGTTCCGCGTCCGTCGCCTTTGTGGCACCTGGACCCAAATGAAAAACGGGCGTAATGCCGGACCTAGCTTCTCGTCTACCACCTTCATGGTCGTGGACCCACATGTTCCGGTCTTATCCAACCGTAGGTCTCCGACGACCACGCTCGGGCACGTGGACCCGCATACACTTAGCCAGCTGGGTGAGTTCGACATGCACGATGGCTACGGATCAATGGACCTCGCTAGCTATGAGTGGTTCACGTCGATCCATGCGTCACTGGCGGAGGGCAGATGCGTAGCAAAACGGTTAGGAGCGACGCAGCTGGACCCACATGCACAAAGAGTCTAAATGGGGTGCCCTGGTAGCGTTGCTTTGTTGCATGCGGGTCCACGACGAGTGTAAGCTGGTAGGGTCTACCCCGTACCACCTACGACACATGTGGACCCACACGCAACGATGTACCGACCACATAGTTCCGCGTCCGTCGCCTTTGTGGCACCTGGACCCAAATGAAAAACGGGCGTAATGCCGGACCTAGCTTCTCGTCTACCACCTTCATGGTCGTGGACCCACATGTACCGGTCTTATCCAACCGTAGGTCTCCGACGACCACGCTCGGGCACGTGGACCCGCATACACTTAGCCAGCTGGGTGAGTTCGACATGCACGATGGCTACGGATGAATGGACCTCGCTAGCTATGAGTGGTTCACGTCGATCCATGCGTCACTGGCGGAGGGCAGATGCGTAGCAAAACGGTTAGGAGCGACGCAGCTGGACCCACATGCACAAAGAGTATAAATGGGGTGCCCTGGTAGCGTTGCTTTGTCGCATGCGGGTCCACGACGAGTGGAAGGTGGTAGGGTCTACCCCGTACCACCTACGACACATGTGGACCCACACGCAACGATGTACCGACCACATAGTTCTGCGTCCGTCGCCTTTGTGGCACCTGGGCCCAAATGAAAAACGGGCGTAATGCCGGACCTAGCTTCTCGTCTACCACCTTCATGGTCGTGGACCCACATGTACCGGTCTTATCCAACCGTAGGTCTCCGACGACCACGCTCGGGCACGTGGACCCGCATACACTTAGCCAGCTGGGTGAGTTCGACATGCACGATGGCTACGGATGAATGGACCTCGCTAGCTAGGAGTGGTTCACGTCGATCCATGCGTCACTGGTGGATGGTAGATGCGTAGCAAAACGGTTAGGAGCGACGCAGCTGGACCCACATGCACAAAGAGTATAAATGGGGTGCCCTGGTAGCGTTGCTTTGTTGCATGCGGGTCCACGACGAGTGGAAGGTGGTAGGGTCTACCCCGTACCACCTACGACACATGTGGACCCACACGCAACGATGTACCGACCACATAGTTCTGCGTCCGTCGCCTTTGTGGCACCTGGATCCAAATGAAAAACGGGCGTAATGCCGGACCTAGCTTCTCGTCTACCACCTTCATGGTCGTGGACCCACATGTACCGGTCTTATCCAACCGTAGGTCCCCGCCGACCACGCTCGGGCACGTGGACCCGCATACACTTAGCCAGCTGGGTGAGTTCGACATGCACGATGGCTACGGATGAATGGACCTCGCTAGCTAGGAGTGGTTCACGTCGATCCATGCGTCACTGGCGGAGGGCAGATGCGTAGCAAAACGGTTAGGAGCGACGCAGCTGGACCCACATGCACAAAGAGTCTAAATGGGGTGCCCTGGTAGCGTTGCTTTGTTGCATGCGGGTCCACGACGAGTGTAAGGTGGTAGGGTCTACCCCGTACCACCTACGACACATGTGGACCCACACGCAACGATGTACCGACCACATAGTTCTGCGCCCGTCGCCTTTGTGGCATCTGGACCCAAATGAAAAACGGGCGTAATGCCGGACCTAGCTTCTCGTCTACCACCTTCATGGTCGTGGACCCACATGTACCGGTCTTATCCAACCGTAGGTCCCCGCCGACCACGCTCGGGCACGTGGACCCGCATACACTTAGCCAGCTGGGTGAGTTCGACATGCACGATGGCTACGGATGAATGGATCTCGCTAGCTATGAGTGGTTCACGTCGATCCATGCGTCACTGGCGGAGGGCAGATGCGTAGCAAAACGGTTAGGAGTGACGCAGCTGGACCCACATGCACAAAGAGTATAAATGGGGTGCCCTGGTAGCGTTGCTTTGTTGCATGCGGGTCCACGACGAGTGGAAGGTGGTAGGGTCTACCCCGTACCACCTACGACACATGTGCACCCACACGCAACGATGTAACGACCACATAGTTCTGCGTCCGTCGCCTTTGTGGCACCTGGGCCCAAATGAAAAACGGGCGTAATGCCGGACCTAGCTTCTCGTCTACCACCTTCATGGTCGTGGACCCACATGTACCGGTCTTATCCAATCGTTGCATGCGGGTCCACGGCGAGTGGAAGGTGGTAGGGTATGCCCCGTACCACCTATGGCACACGTGGACCCACACGCAACGATGTAACTTATAATTTCATGTTATTCTTTGCTATATAAGTTTCCACATGTTACATATCATGTATATATAGTCATGCTTATTGTGTCTTAATTTTTCGGGTTGCATGTCCATTGTTTACGTTGCATCTTGTTAAAATAATTTAATTACATTTGCTATTGGTCTATCATTGCATGTTGTGAATTAATCACCTTCAGGGTTGTGGACCGTCATGTACCGCTCTTAGCTATCTAGGACTGCCACCGATACCTTTTAAACACGTGGACCCACATGTAACAATTGCTATGGCCCACGTGGGCCATATGTAACAGTTGCTATGCTCATATAGGTTTGAATCCATCGCCTCCAGGGTTGTTCCAGGACCGTCTGGTCTCACTTAAACCAGTTTTTCTAGAAAGGTGATTTTTTCAACCTCATCCAAATCATCTGAAATTTTGCAAACATGATCACCTACACACATATATATAGAATTTGAATGCTCTATAGTTGTTTGAACTTTCTACAATTTATAGCGTCTCACGGAAACCAAGATGATAACACCGAAGTTTACCGTAGAAGGGGCAGTGTAAACTTATAATTTCATGCTATTATTTGCTATATAAGATTCCTACATGTTACAAACCATGTATAAAAATTAGAAGATATTTAGATACGATCGAAAAAAAATCAAATTCCTAGTGAAAGACCGTCTGGTCTCACTTAAACCAGTTTTTCTAGAAAGGTGATTTTTTCAACCTCATCCAAATCATCTGAAATTTTGCAAACATGATCACCTACACATATGTATAGAGAATTTGAAGGTTCTACAGTTGTTTGAACTTTCTACAATTTATAGCGTCTAACGGAAACCAAGATGATAAGACCGAAGTTTACCGTAGAAGGGGCAGTGTAAACTTATAATTTCATGTTATTCTTTGCTATATAAGTTTCCTACATGTTACATACCATGTATATATAGTCATGCTTATTGTGTATTATTTTTTCGGGTTGCATGTCCATTGCTTACGTTGCATTTTGTTAAAATTATTTAATTACATTTCCTATTGGTCTATCATTGCATGTTGTGAATTAATCACCTTCAGGGTTGTGGACCGTCATGTACCGCTCTTAGCTATCTAGGACTGCCACCGATACCTCTTAAACACGTGGACCCGCATGCAACAATTGCTATGGCCCACGTGGGCCATATGTAACAGTTGCTATGCTTATATAGCTTTGAATCCATCGCCTCCAGGGTTGTGGACCCGCATGAACATATCGACTGCTGCAAGTGGTCCACGTGCCCGAAAGGTGGTGGTGGTAGAACTCTTACCAATCTAGGTCTGCCGCCACTACAGTTCGGTCACGTGGACCCACATGCAACAGTTGCCACGCCCTTATAGCATTGCATCCATCACCTACAGGTTTGTGGACCCATATGCAATAGTTGTTATGCCCATATAGATCTACATTCATCACCTTCAGAATTGTGTACACGCATGTACCACTTTCGGTCACGTGGACCCACATGCAACAGTTTTTATGCCCATCTAGCATTGCATCCATCGCCTCCAGGGTTCTAGATCATCATGTACTATTCTTAGCCATCTTCCGCTAACATTTTGCAAACATGATCACTTACACATATATATATAGAATTTGAATGTTATATAGTTGTTTGAACTTTCTACAATTTATAGCGTCTCACGGAAACCAAGATGATAACACCGAAGTTTACCGTAGAAGGGGCAGTGTAAACTTATAATTTCATGTTATTATTTGCTATATAAGTTTCATACATGTTACAAACCATGTATAAAAAATTAGAAGATATTTAGATACGATAAAAAAAAAATCAAATTCCTAGTGAAAGACCGTCTGGTCTCACTCAAACCAGTTTTTCTAGAAAGGTGATTTTTTCAACCTCATTCAAATCATCTAAAATTTTGCAAACATGATCACCTACACATATATATATAGAATTTTAATGTTCTATAGTTGTTTGAACTTTCTACAATTTATAGCGTCTCACGGAAACCAAGATGATAACACCGAAGTTTACCGTAGAAGGGGCAGTGTAAACTTATAATTTCATGTTATTATTTGCTATATAAGTTTCCTACATGTTACAAACCATGTATAAAAAATTAGAAGATATTTAGATACGATCGAAAAAAATCAAATTCCTAGTGAAAGACCGTCTGGTCTCACTTAAACCAGTTTTTCTAGAAAGGTGATTTTTTCAACCTCATCCAAATCATCTGAAATTTTGCAAACATGATCACCTACACACATATATATAGAATTTGAATGCTCTATAGTTGTTTGAACTTTCTACAATTTATAGCGTCTCACGGAAACCAAGATGATAACACCGAAGTTTACCGTAGAAGGGGCAGTGTAAACTTATAATTTCATGCTATTATTTGCTATATAAGATTCCTACATGTTACAAACCATGTATAAAAAATTAGAAGATATTTAGATACGATCGAAAAAAAATCAAATTCCTAGTGAAAGACCGTCTGGTCTCACTTAAACCAGTTTTTCTAGAAAGGTGATTTTTTCAACCTCATCCAAATCATCTGAAATTTTGCAAACATGATCACCTACACATATGTATAGAGAATTTGAAGGTTCTACAGTTGTTTGAACTTTCTACAATTTATAGCGTCTAACGGAAACCAAGATGATAAGACCGAAGTTTACCGTAGAAGGGGCAGTGTAAACTTATAATTTCATGTTATTCTTTGCTATATAAGTTTCCTACATGTTACATACCATGTATATATAGTCATGCTTATTGTGTATTATTTTTTCGGGTTGCATGTCCATTGTTTACGTTGCATTTTGTTAAAATTATTTAATTACATTTCCTATTGGTCTATCATTGCATGTTGTGAATTAATCACCTTCAGGGTTGTGGACCGTCATGTACCGCTCTTAGCTATCTAGGACTGCCACCGATACCTCTTAAACACGTGGACCCGCATGCAACAATTGCTATGGCCCACGTGGGCCATATGTAACAGTTGCTATGCTCATATAGCTTTGAATCCATCGCCTCCAGGGTTGTGGACCCGCATGAACATAGCGACTGCTGCAAGTGGTCCACGTGCCCGAAAGGTGGTGGTGGTAGAACTCTTACCAATCTAGGTCTGCCGCCACTACAGTTCGGTCACGTGGACCCACATGCAACAGTTGTCACGCCCTTATAGCATTGCATCCATCACCTACAGGTTTGTGGACCCATATGCAATAGTTGTTATGCCCATATAGATCTACATTCATCACCTTCAGGATTGTGTACACGCATGTACCACTCTTCGCCATCTAGGTCTGCCACCTTACGAGCACGTGGACCCACAATTTTATACATGATGTCATTAACAAACATGGATAAAATGCTAATGTTTTGCATATTTTGTAAGGATTTAAAATGTATATAATGCTTTTGGTTTTCATTTATTCTTTGGTATTTCTGTTTGTACACGTTAGACACAATGTACAACAAATTTGAGGTAATTTAGAGATGATCGTAAAATTAAACTTCTTAGGGAAAGACCGTCTTGTCTCCAAATTAATTTCAAAATTTGCACACATGATATCATTAACAAACATGGATATAATGCCACTGTTTCACATTTTTTAAAAGATTTTAAAATATTTTTAATGCTATGATGAAATGGGGTTAAAATATCGGAACTTACCTATGAAGACAGTGTAAACATACGGGGTGGGGCAGGCCGGCGGTTTGGATAAGGTCAAATCGTTTCCATTTATTAGTATTATTTGCTATTTAAATTTTGTCAGTCCTATGTAAGAGAAGTTAATTATGTTGGAAGTAAGTATTTTTGTTTGCGTTTGCAATATATGAATACTTGTTTTTTTTTAATTAATGGACACATGTTATAAATTAAACTCTTATTCACAACCTTCGCGCAAATCTCATTTTTTAAGCGGAGAATCTGAAATATGACCGTTGAAAACTTAAAAAAATGGCTGTTGAGGTTTTCTCTGCGCTGGTTGGTTTTCAAGTCTGTTAGACCGGTACTGGAACCGGTCTTGATCGGTTGGAGCCGGCAGCCAGACCGGAAACGCCTTCTGTTGTGCCGGAGCTTGACCTGATTCTACATGATCTATCATTTTATGTAGTGGTCTACAAGCATATTTGAAATCTTAAAACATTTGAAACACACATTTTATTAAACACATAGGCACGTCGACATAACACGACACGAACACGACCACTTAATTAAAACTACCACCTAATTTACATAACTGCGCACTCTGTGACACGACACACACCGGACACAACGCACACAGCGACTGACACGACACAGCGCACGCGCTAAACCTAAGTGATGACACAGAGTACTAGTCGCTGTCGTCGGTGCACTCCGCCTCCAGCGTGCTCCAGTCGACCTCGTCGTCCTCCTCGCTCTCGCTGACGAGGTCGACATAAGGTGGCCCGACGACGTAGCGCATCCACGACGGCTCCTCCTTCACGACCTGCGGCTCCTCCTTCACGACCTGCGGCTCCTCCTTCACGACCTGCGGCTCCTCCTTCACGACCTGCGGCGGCCCACGGCGGCGCTTCTTCTCAATCGCCTCCAGCTCGGCGCGCTGTTCGTCGACGAAGCCCGGGCACTTCACCAGCACGGTCTCCATCCAGGCCTTGTCGGACCTCTGCGCCTGGAGGAGCTCCATCGCCTTGCCGTCCTCGCGATATTCGCGTGGGGTGGCCACGCGGAGATCCACCGGCCCCAGCTCCGGCTTGTCGTCGTCGGGGAAGCCTTCGGGGAAGTTCACCCGCGCCGTCGGGCCGTGGAGACGCCTCGTCTCGTTGTCGTAGGCTCTCGCCGCCTGCCTCGCCGTCGGGTAGGTGCCGATCCACAGGCGTTTGTGGTTGACCCGGTCGGTGATCTCGGCCGCCCACCCCGTCTTCCGCTGGCGCACGCCGAGGTACTTCTTCGGCGGAGTAAGAAGTGGGATGTCGGCGCCGCCACCCGAGGAGCAACCGGCGCGCGAGGAGGAGCCGGCGCTGCGGATCCGTGGAGGGGAACGACGGCGGGAGCTCCCGGCCTGGGAGGAGGAGCCGATGTGCCCCGCTCCCAATCGGATGCCGCTGCGGGCCGGCGATGGGGACTGGCGGCGGGATCCTCCGGCCATAGTGCGGCGGCGGCGGCTAGCTGTGTGCGGTGGTGGGTGGAGGGAAGAAGAGGAGACAGTGGAGTGGGCGAGTGGCAGAGGTGGAAGACGAGGAGCGGGCGGTGGTATTAAAGGAGCGGGCGGTGGTATTAAAGGAGCGCGGCGGCTCGTTTTAGGGTTGCGCTGACCACGTGTGGGCCGTGGGCCACAGACGAGCGTGTGCCACGCGGAATAGGGTTTGCCCGTGGGCCACAGGGGCGCGTAGGGCAGGATATCTACCCTTCCGCGACTAGATTGAAACGTAGGTTTAGCAGTGCTAGTGGCTTCCACGCGTGTGCGGCAAACTGTATGTCCCGAGTTCGAATCCTCCCCGTCTCATTATTTTCGCATCTAATATTTGGTCGGCTAGCGGCTCATCGGCTAAGCCTACGGCTCCTACGGCTCGCTGCTACTAGTATTATACGTTTATACGAAGAGTGTTTCGAGCGATGTGATTGGTCGAGGAGGCCAAAGGGGAAGGACCGAAGCAGAAATGCGACATGCATTGTGTCCCTGTTGGTGGCCCTGGTCCGTTTTGGACCCACGACCCAGTGTGAAGGGTGGGGCGGCTCATTGTGCGTGTTCGAAGCCGTGGCGGGAGCAGGTCTAGGGCTCCCTGGTTGTTTGGCACGTTTTTACCCGCCCGGCTGCTCTCTGTGTGGCTGCTACCGCGGCCCTCTTCTTGGGCTGGCCCGCTTGCCAGCGTGACGGGTTCTTTTGCTGAACGTATGTGTTGCTGTGCGACGGTTCCGCGGTGGAGAGAACGGGCTCGGCGCGGGGGTGTTTGGGGGATTTCACGTCTTACCCTGTTCGGAACAGGCTCGCCGCGACGCCGTGGCGTATGGTGCTTCGACGCCGGGTACAGCTACAGCAATGGTGTGTCCCCGTGCCCGCGAGCCGGGGCGTTTGTGCCCCTGTGGTTCCCTATTTGCTCCCTCCTCGCTAGGATAGGGTTTGCATCGCCTCCATATTCGCCCCCTCTCACATTCCAGATCTTGCTCCTTCTCTGCCTGTTCTCCGTCGCCGCCGAGAGAAGCCAGGTCGTCCCAGGCTGGAGCGATGGCGCCGCGGGGGGTCGATGCTGGTTAAGGTGCGCTGCGGCTGGATCTTCCCCCTTTCTCTGTTTTTCCCAAATCACGTACCTGTTCTTACAGCCTTGGCCTTCTTTCTCTGTAGCTGCCGTTGTGCCTCTCTCGCAGGTTGGGTCTTCCACTGGTTGAAGGTGAGTGTGGTGTTGCGACTGGATCTTGCTCCTATGCTCTGTTTTTTCCCCTCTTTGCTGATCTGTTGTTACATCTTTGGCCTTCTTTTTTCTTCAGCTGCCGAGTGCCTCTCTGTTAGGTTGGATCTTCCACGCCATTGGAGCACTGGTTGAAGGTGAGTGAGAAAGATTGTTAGGTCTACCCGTCTACTTATTTGCTTGGGATTAAATTACATGGTTCTTGAGGCCTAAACTGCCGAGTGCCTACATGTTACTTAGTTGCTTGGCTGCTCATCAACGTCATCTAGATTGCTAGGTCTCGGATGATTAGTAGTTGAGGTGGCCGACCATTTTATTGTGGTCGCTCTTTTAGGTAAAAAAAACAATCCTTCTCCACTACCCAAATCCCCATAAATGAATGTAATATATATGAGATAAACACCGAGAAAAGTAATTAACCAAATCTGACAGCGCTCGCATTTCTCACACCATGGAATCTAATACGCCACCTTGCTCCCATATAACACATCCACACAGACTCGACAACTCATAGCTTGCATTACAGTTCAGATCTGAAAGAGGTCAAATTATTACCTTAACAGCATCGAGATTAGGGACTAATTTTCTGTAGAAAATCTTCTTCCAATATATCTACCTGTTACTTATTTGCTTGGACTTAGATTACATGGTTCTTGAGGCCTAAGCTGCCGAGTTCCTACCTGTTACTTATTTGCTTGGGCTGCTCATCAACGTTATCTAGATTGTTAGGTCTCAGCTGATTAGTAGTTGGTATTTTGCTTGCCTTTCTACCTGTTAAAAAATGTTCTTTGCCTGTTGGTTGACTGTGCATAGAAGTGGATTAGTAGTTGGTATTTTGCTTGCCTTTCTGCGTGTTAAAACAATGTTCTTTGCATGTTGGTTGGTTGTGCATAAAAATGGATGTTCTGTTGTAGCAAAAGGGCATATACTAAATGGGATCCCGATGCATTTTAGAGACTCATGCCTGCTATTCGTTGTAGATGTTCAGTCTTGGCCTTCTGTCTTGGCCTGGCGGTTGATTGTTGTTGATCAAATTAGTATGTTCTTCAGTCTTGGCCTGGTTTTTATTTTTGTATTATTTAATGATCCTTTTCCTTTTGCAGGTTCCGGCATTGGTGCTTGGTCTGTTCGCCTCTTCTTCGTGGAAGATCTTCGCTGGTCAGCAGGTCGGTGAGCAAGCTTTGGCTTTCCTACACCTATTGTTGCTTTTCGTGTGCATCTAAGAGTTGGTTTCTTTTTGCTTGCCTTTCTGCCAAAAGGTCATGTATAGAGGAAGATGTTCCATTATGCCAGATGGTAAAATTGGAGAGACCATACCGACCCATTTTACAAACCTATAGCATAATTAGAGACATGTCCATTCTGCCAAGATGTCATGTACTAGATAGCATGTAGACGAGATGGTAAAATTGGAGAGACCATACCGACCCATTTTATAAACCTACAGAATAATTAGAGACCTATATATAATATAAAGGTCATATGCTAGATGGCAATAAGATGAGAAGATAGAGCTGGAAAGGCCATACCTATTCGTTTAAATACCCCAGCCTCCTATCCATGCCGAGAGATAAAATGTGACTATTTTGGTGGTTGATTGTTGTTGGCAATAGTCATCAGTGTTGTTTGGGTTCGTAGGTCTTAAATTACATGTTTCTTGAGGCTGAGCTTAGGCTTACCTTAATTCTGTCTGTGTATTTTGTTTAGATGGTTTCGACACTATGTCACTGTGTATTTTGTGGTGCGTGGTTTACATGATCCTTTTATTTTTGTAGGTTCCGACGTTGGTGATTTATCCTTTTGCCTGTTTTCCGTGTAAAATTGCCGCTGGTCAACAGGTCGGTAGGCAGGCTTTACCTTTCTGTCTCTGTACATGCCTTATTAACGTGTGTTGTTGCTATTCTATGTATCTAGCCGACACTGATTTATTTTCTGCCAGGGAAGGGGGTCAGAATATTTCGTTTCCCGGTTGATTGTTGTTCGGGTTATCCTCGCTGCTTTGTCAGGTAGTTGTCTTCCTGGCATTATGGCCTGCAAATTATTTTTTATGCATATGTGGAGTTCAAATGCAGCTTCCTTTCGTGTGTACCTAAGGGCTGCTTTCTTTTTTGGTTCTAGAGTGTCTAATGGTGTTGCTTGCCTGTTTTTCTTTTCTTGCGTTGGGTAATCGTAGCTCGTGTTTACAGCAGGATGTTCGTTGTTTATTCGTCTTACCTGCATATGTTGGATGTCGTTGCGTCTCGATGTGGACTTCCCTTCCATTCGTGTGTGAGCGAGGTGGCTGATGACGGCGATGTCCTTGGAAGGGTTGAGCTTGAGGTTCCCGTTTCTAGGCATGCTAGCGTGTTGCAGCAGCGATTTTTCTGGGCGTGTGCCTCTGCTGGTTGGCCGTGCCCCCATGATCATGCCGCTCTCCAAGCCCTGTCGTTTCTTCAAGAGTTTTATGGGTTTGTAATCTGCGATTTTAATTATCAGGGCATGTTGGCCTATAGAGAACTAGCTCGGTCGGCCGTTGTCTTTGCCGCTTCTGTTGTTCGGACGGCGGGTTTCGGCCCTGACTGTTCTACCGGTTCTGTTATTGATGTAGATGCTGTTGCGCAGTGGCAGGTTCTGTATTCACAACTGGTCTCTTCTGCGTGTAGGATTTAGTATAAGTTTTCCTTCATGCTGCTCTCATGTTGTATCTGTAAGAGATGATGAGATATGGCCTTTTATGCCACTATGTGAGGGTTAATCGGCTTTGCTTCTTAGTATAGGTTGATGTTCTTCTTTCTCTCCTGTTGTACCGTAAGAAATAATGAGTATGCCCTTGCGTGCTAATGTATGACTGCCAAGTCTACTTTGTTTCCTGTAATTATTGTTATGCTATCTATGTTTCTGAGCACTGTGCATCTCGCCTTTCTTGCTGGGTTTTGTTAGCTTGGGTTTGCTGAGAGGGGTTGTTCTTATCCCCGGGCTTTCTTCTCTGTTTTTGGGTGGTAAGAATTTTTTATCATATCACCTTTCTTGTCGTGTTTTTTTTTTCTTGGGTTTTCTGAGAGGGATTGTTTGTCATGTCTGTTTGGGCATTGTTAGTCGCCTCTTTCGTTTGGTTGGTATGCATTTTCGTATGTGTGCTCTGTTTTGGATACCTGGGATTGGTTATTCAGGTTTGTGGTGTGGTTGCCTGTATGGTTATCTGTCCTATTTCTTTCAGTTTAAAACTTCCAGCGTTTTCTCTGTTATCTTTTTGTAATGCCCCTTGGTTGCAAGGTTTATGACTGTGATCGAAGAAGGAAAGATCTATGAGCTTTCTAGGTTTATGGTTTATGAAAAAAAGACCAGTTTCAGGGCGGTCGAAGATCTTTGGATGATCAGGTTTGGTCGGTACACAAGTGTTCAGGAGAGGCTCAATGTTCAGGAGGAGTTCCCATTATGCACCTATTCTTTGACTCCCATCACTGATCTACCAAACCCTAATGACTTGCCTGTTCGGTTCACGGGTAATTTCTAAGCTTTACTTCATGTCTCTTAATGTGATCTATATTTCATAGGCCATTGTAGTACTTTCATGTAGAAGAGTGACTGCACTTTTATTCCTTGCTACTCTGTACCCATCTCCTCTCTCATGTACAGTTGTTCCTGGTTGTTATCGTGCAGATGTGGCTGGTATAGTCACAGGTGTATCAGAAGCTACCCAATATCATTCTGCAAGCCGTACGGATCCTTCTACTACGCGAATCGTGTACCTGTCTGATCTTTCGTACGTATTCATTCTTGTGCTTCCTTTTTTTATATTATTTTATTTCTGTCTTCCTGATTAATGTCTTTCTGCTTGGCAGCGGGCATCAGATTAGTATTGTTTTATGGGGAGAGAGGGCAAAGCCTTCGAAGGTGACTGGGTTCTTGAAACTAGCAAGGATAGCCCTGTGATAGTCATCTTTGTTGGTACTCTGGTCAAATCTTATGAAGGTCCGTTCGCCTATCCATGCTCTTTCATATTTTTACCATTTCTCGCTCTATTGTTCCAAACCTAATGTTATGTTGCTTCTCTTCATTGATAGGTCGCAGAGGATTAAGTGGTAGTGCTGCGTGCCGTTGGTACATTAACGAAGACCTTCCAGAGGTAAATGCAATACACGCAAGGTTAGTTTCGAATCCTCTCTATATATATCAATATAGGTGAAGTCACATCAGCTTCGTTTAGGACTTGAGCGGTTTTTTCTTTATGGTTTTGGGTAATCAGACTGCAATAGTACCGTTGCTTATTACATTTCGTTGTGGCTCTGAAATACATTCCGCATGTTTGTCTTTAGACGCATGGTTGAGATACATGTATTAAACAAGCCATGCCATTCTTACTACTACATGATTAGCCACGTGATCATGCATGGGTTTTAGCAGTGTTTCCATGGATGATGCTCATGCGGCTTTAGCCGACTCAGGAAATACAAATGTTAGTTACCTTTTCTGTTCGTGTAGAACAGTATGCCTTTGCATGTTTCTTTTGTTCAGTTTTGATTACAACTGTTTGTGACTTTCCCTTCTTCTTCCCACCAGCCTGCCTTTATTAAGTCAACTGCTACGTCCCCTGCTTCTGTTAACAAGCTTCCGAGTCTTAGGTATTTGCCGCGCTTCTCTGGATTCTATCCCTATGTTTTACCATGCTCTTTCTGATGACATCTTCTGTCTCGCGTGCACAGGAGGAAGAATGTTCTAGCTGCTTCGAATGTGCGTAGGGCTTTAGTTCTTCGAGATGACCACGAGACTCAAACTGGACAGGTATTTCGATACATGTGTTCATGTATATCATATGGGATACTGTCTCTTGCATTCTTCTCTGCTTTATGTTTCGTGGGTCTAAAAATATATAGAATGAGCCGCCCTTTGTCTAGAGATGCGCTTGGACATGTTGCTTGCGTCCGCTAAGAGTATGTGTTGCTGCTCTCCTTTTTTGGTTTGTTTCTTTTCTTCCTTCGTATTTTTCAAGCTAGCGCCACTACAAATTGCTGAAGCATTTGGTTAACTGGCCTGGAATGTTCTCGCGGTGTACTATGTACTTGCCTATTTCGGTTGTCCCTATATATTTTCTTTTCGTATCTTGCGCTTCCTACATCGATTGTTGGGTCTTGCCCTTCTCATAGTGCAGTTGCTAGCTGATGCGTTATATGAACCATCTTCCATCTAACTACCTCTTTGCACTTCTGGATCTATATCTGGATGATTGGTTCTCGCAATACATGTGTGCTGCTTCTGCTCTTTTCCATGGTTTTCGGTATGGCGACATCCAAGATCTAATTAATAGCCCACATGTTAAGATAGCAACTGCATGAGAAGCCTTTCTGGTTCTGATAGGACAATTCATAACTGTTACATTTAGCTTCATTTTCCTAGGTTTTCTCATCTCCAGTTGCATGTATACATCATTTCGCCATGTCCCTATAGTTGGTTTGTTTTGCTCTCTGAAATCACAATCAGCTGCTTTGTTTATGAACTGTCTCTTCAATTTACATTATGTCTTAAGACATCATGTTATCTTGCCCTTTTGTGTATTTCCTTTAGAATATTTGCTCTCCTTATAGACTAAATACATCTTATACATTCCGTAGGATTTACTGCCTGATCTTGGTGTGGTTCCAACCCTGGCAAGTGATGGAGCAAATCGGAAAGATTCTTTGCCGTCTCCGGATCCATCTGTCCTTGATGCAAGCTCTCACACTAGCAAAGATCTAGAAACAGCCACGGGTAGGCTGGAAGCTGATAAGGCACCATGTGAAGGACTTCCAGTAAACAAGGGTATTGAAGAGGAGCAGTTGTCTCTTGCCGATGAGCCTGCGTGTGCAGCAACAGCCCCCTCTGGACCGTCTACTCAATTAAGGTTTCTTTAGAGCTACAGTCATACGATCATTCTGCTGTTTTAGGTATCCCTCATCCTTTGTAGCCATGTTCAGATGTAAACCTCTTTCTCTTTGCTGTAGGCGCAAGGCACCAAAAATTGGAAGTGGTGGTCAGGCGAAGAAAAACAAGACCTAAGTCACTTTCTGGTGATGGTACTTCTGAAGGTGCGATCGCAACAAGCTTATTGTTGTTTTAGCTCACACAACTGAACTCCTGACTGATTACAGACTTTGTTCTTGCAGGTTTATATTACTTTGTATGTAAATATTCTATGTCCCTATCTGCCATACCAGTCTGCTCGCTGATATTTTGGTTACGCCATCGTCCATGATTTGGTTGACGAATGTCTCAATGTTTATGCTGCTGAGACCAGCCAGTCCTCCCTTTTGGACCCGTTAACGGTTACATGAAACTCATTTAAGTGATTGAGGTCATGTCGCCTTATCCACTAAGTCTGCATTTTGGATTTGGCAACAGTCACATGAAACTCATTTAAGTGATTGAGATCATGTCTCTCTATCCACTCTAAGTTGAAACTTCTGTTTAAATGTGTTTGTAAATGTTGTGTGCATCTAGATGTTGACTCTCATAGAGCTATCTCGTGCTGATCGATGTGTTGAGGCTATGTAAATTATGTCGCTCCTTTGCGTTTGAATTGGCTTTGCTGATCCATCTGTTAGTTTGCAAAATTGGTTTCGCAGTTCACTAAGATATGTTGCGTATTCCATTTATTTCTTTGGTGAGTAGCTTATTTTTGTGAAATAATCAAGTCTGCGTGTGTTCCAGGTAGTCTCCTGTCCGTTTGTTTTTTCTGGCACTAGGTGGGCTCTCTTGATTATTGGCTATCGGTGAGTTTGTACATAAGTAGCATCGTGCTGTTTTCGTCTACGAAATTCCTGCCGTTTCGTACATAAAAAGACACCGCGTGCTTCCATTCGCTTGCTCTGGTTAAAATCTCTTTCTTGCCATCTCCGCTTCTATGCTGACATGCTTTGCTTCTACACCTTTTTGTTCCTGGGTCACACGGTGAACAGTGCTAGGCCCATGCTGGCGGTGTGTGCTAAGAAAAGAATATGATAGTTAGCTTCGGGTTATTTTTCTGAACTTTCTTATTTTCCATATGCCAGAGAACGAAGATTTAGTTTCAGAATGGCATTGTCTAGGCATTCCAGTGTCTATGTGTCTCCCCCGTAGTATTTATGAATAAATTACTCCTTTGCGACTGTTGAGGTGTGTGTATGTGCGCTATTGGGTTTGATCAGCTACCTGGCCAGTATGAGTTGTATTTGCATATGCTATGTTGTTACCCCTTCGCCTCTAAGTTTATGGGTTTCATTTCTTCGGATACAAAACGATCAGTTGCTATCTAAGCTTAGCTTACCGAATGCAGTTGTACTGCCTGAGTATATAGTTGACTCATTTTGCCTGTACAAAGTATGTCCGTGATTTTTTTTTTGGTACAAAGTCCGTGATTGAACCCGTCAACCCGTGGTCGATGTGATTTTGGTTCCACCGCCCTCTAGGTCTTCCTTGCGTGTCTCGATGTTTACGCTGGCGAGATCAAACTCCTTCTGCATTTTGGAATCGTTACTCCTCAGTCCTCACATGAAACTCATGTAAGGGATTAAAAACATGTCTCCCTAGGACTTTAGATCACTTACCTATTACTCGTGAAACTCATGTAAGTGATTGAGATCATGTATGTACGGGTACTTCCATGTGTGTGTGTATTATGTATATCATGTGTCTACTGCTACTTCTACATTTCAATTAGGCTTATACTTTTAAAGATATACATATCTCTAATAATATGTACATAATGCGATGACCACGGGCAAAATTTTAGCCGAATCAACAAGTCCCGCGCGGCAAGCCGCGCTTCGAAATCTAGTTGTTTAACGTTCTGGGAACTCTAATATACGACACGAGATCAAGTCACAGTTCTCCCTGGATTGCGACTTCCGGAGTCACGAGATATTGCTGCATGTCAACAAAATGGTAGTCCCAAATAAGTAAAGAAGAAATCTTGTGGGGCTAAGGCTCCGTTTGGAAGCAAAGTATTTTTGAAGTTTTCTCACAATATTATGGTTTACAAAAATACTACGGTTTAACATACTTTGAAGTGTTTGGATGAGACAAATAATTCAGTTTTCAAAACCATAGTATCCTCAAAACTGCTGTTTTTTTGAAGTACTGTAAAAGGAGGTCCGACCCTCTTTTTTCCAAAACAGAGAAAGGAGAAAAACTGAAGTATTGCACTGCCAGGCACCGGAATACTACAGTATTGGTATACTTTGGTTTTAGAAAAAGGGAGCTTCCAAACGGAGCCTAAGCTATTCCAAGATAAGAAATGGCCGTCCTTGCAACAAAAAGGGAATAATAGGAAACGCTTACGCGGATGCTTGGTTACTTGTACTGCCTTTTAGGATGAGTGAAAGTGGTAATGTTGGTCTATTTTGTTACCAATGAGCGATGTAGAATTGTTGGACATGTATCACTCCTTCTCAACTGCTAATGAGCCGTGTGCTATTAGTCCCGATATAAAGGTGTATGGACAGTTTGAAATTTTCCGTCAGAACAACGGCATATGAGTAGAGAGACTTCAAGAGGGCAAAATATAATTGCAGGTTCTCATCTTCACGCCAGTAGATTTATTTATTTTCAATGTTTTTATGTTGTGTTTTATACCTGGATTTTTTTATTGAATTCTTGTTTATGCTGATCTGTTGGGATTTTTGTCACTATTATTTTTGTTTATTTACGCAGGTGCTATGCAAGTGCGATTTTAAAGCAGTGTGACTTGATGGCCACACCGGGTGAGATAATAAATAGTTCATGACCCCTAGAACTATATCTACAGTAGTTAGTTTTAGTTTCTAGTACAATTTTTATAAATTTATATTTGCATTTAGAATAATCTCAATCTATTTCAACTAAATTCGTAGCATTTTGGAGATTCGATTATGATAAATTAGTTCTTGTTTAACACGTCAATAAATTCAGTAACTTTAGCTCTAAATTACTTTCATTTCTACTTATACAAATTATACGCAAATAATTAATGTGCCTTTTTTGTAAGATTTTTTTGCAGCTATTTGCTTAGGTGTTTTTATCTTTTCCTTACATTTTTTCATTTTTTAGGTTGATTTATTTTAATTGTTGGTCCTTGCCTCCCATGCAATCAAGTGAACCCCACTGCAATCATGCTAGGCGTGATGTTAGATTCACTTTGGACACAATGTCGAATGGGTATATTTTTCAATTGTTTTAATTTTTCGTGTTCTTCTTCTTGATCAATTATGTTTCTTTTTTGTAGGCGGCGCCTTGTGGTTTCATAACTCATCTTGCTAACATTTTTCATGGTAATTATATGGTAGTTAAAGGTGGACGTGAGGATCCTAATATTGCAGCTTTAAATATCAACACAAAGCCTCATATTTGGATTGGCAGGAGTGATCGTAGGACATTTTTGTGTGGTCCTCAATGGAGATCTCTCTGTGAACCCTATGGTATAGTAAGAGGTGATACTCTGAATCTTAATTACAATGAAGAGTTGGATGTTTTCACATTTGAAGTGATTTCACACCTTGATGTAGATAAAAATATTCTTGAATTTTCCTAGTAAGTATTTATATGTATTTTTTTCATTTTTACATATTTTTTAATGTCAATTTTTAACTATACATAAACTTTTTATTAGTCAGAGTCCTTCACCATGGGGATTGTTGAGGTCGCCCTCTCGACATTGGTGCCGTCTGTGGGAACCTGGGGCGCTGGATCCGCGACTTAGTCGACTTTATCATCGACAAACTTCGACTCGGCGATTTGGGCGGACTCGGTCTGCTTCGGATCAATCGACTTCACCAAACATTCGCCGGCATCGCATACGATATTCGACTGTATTGACACGAGTATCGATCTAAAGATCGGTGCCCTGAACTTTCGCGTGGGTCGCAGGGAGTGATACGTCTGGAAGATTCCGTTCGAGTCCAACTCGAGGAGGCAATCGTACTGGAACTCTCGCTGCTCTCGCTCGAGGAAACAAGCCCCGAGTACTCTTACCCGGCTAATCCCTACGTACACTTTGTCGCAATGGCAAGACGCGTCGAGCCGTTGTCCTCGGAAAGCGACGACGGAGACGAGGTGACCGGTCCGCCCAAAGCAATGCACGCAACAAGGACCCAAAGGGTAACGATGGCGAACTCGGAAAACTTCCTCCACCCGCCCACTCTAGATCTGCAACAAAAGGCAAGAAGTGTAAAACAGGACGCCCCCAACTACTCGTGTCAAAGGAGACAATGGCCTAATCACCTCGCTAGTCGATCAAGGTCTTCCTCCTCCAACAGATGCTAGCGCGGAGGAGCGAATGACTTATAAGTGGAAACTAGCCCAGCACAGAAAGAAGCTAAGAAGGACGTACAAAGAGCTAGATGATACGGGTCTCCCAGAGATGCCCTCAACCGAAGCTTCGGGTAGCGGGCTGCAGAAACCACCTGCCCCCAAGCGACAGTCGCGGATAGCTAACATGCCGACTGACTACATGAAGGGTATCCGAAAAGTGCTAGATCTTGATTAGGACCCGAAAGAATCCAATCCATCGGAGAAACTGACACCCAGAACGCCTCAGGAAAGGCTTCTGCAAGTCCAGACGTACCTGATGTCCATCAAACCAACGCCGGGTGATCCCTGCAGAGAAGTACACGAGGAGATGCTACGGGGCCTCAGCATGGAAAGCGTGGAGCTAGGACAGAAACCCGTCCCACGAACGGCAGCACCCGCAAAGCCGTTGAAGGAAAGAGCCAAACCAACTCGGGTGACACTTCAGGAATAGGACCCGGAAGATCTGCGAAATCGGCTCACACGGAACAAAGTAGACAGGTCGTGAAGGGAAAGAGCAGCAGAAATACCACCGCCAAGGACAACTAGAACTCGAGTGGAGAACCCGATATACGATTCGATTGACTCGGACGATGAGGAACTATGTGGCCTCCTTGTTTCACTCGAGAAATTCGCCAGTCCAGGAAGCATAAACAATTCAAACTGACAGCAAACGCCCAAGTACGATGGCGATCAGGAATCCGAGACCTGGTTAGATGATTATTTGACGGACGTGAGATTCCAAAAGGGGAGCAACGTGACGGCAATGCAGTACATACAGCTGCAGCCGGTGGGCACAGAGAGAAACTGGCTGAAGAGCCGGCCCAAGAATAAATACAGCTGTTGGGAGGAATTCGAGTATGATTTCATCCAAAACTTCAGATCCACCTGCAAACGACCAGTAACGGTCGGGCAGCTGAGAGCATGCAGGCAAAGATCCGATGAGAATATTCGCGGGTACATATAAAGGTGGACCGCGCTCAAAATAGTACAGAGGAGATCTCGGACGAAACAACAATCTACAGCTTCAGAGACGGACTCCGCCGAATGGACCTAAGGGAGCACATCGGATGAGCAAACTCATGGAAGTAGCAAACAATTGGGCGGAAGGTGAAGAATCGGTGCACAATACTCACCCACCCTCACCCGAAGAAGATCGCATCGAGACCTCCTATGCTCACGAGGGGAACAGACGATACAACGATGACCTGAACAGGAGGAGGAGGAAGCACAAAAACCGGGCATTCGATGAAAATGGAACCCGAACTAGTCGCAACCGAATTCTTGGGCAGTCGCAGTAACGACTACCGCGGGCAAGGACGTGAGCAGCTACAAGAACAGGAGCGGGCAAGGACGTGAGCAACTACAAGAACAGGAGCGTGAACGCGGGCATGAACAGAAGCGCGAGTGGCCTCCACGGAAGATCCGGGCAAACGGGTTACCGCCCATGTCAATCGAGCAGCAACTCGAAGGGCCGTGCCCAAACCATATGTACAACAATGACAATGAAATACGCAAATCCAGTCACAAACTGAACGGCTGTCGTAGATTCAACTTATTCATGGAAGCATCCTTTAGAAAACAGAGGGAAGCCTAGCAGACAGGATTCCCAGTTGTTCCAGGAGTGCTGAAAATAGGTGCACCACCACCTCCCCCAGTACCAGCAGTTGCCCAGCCTCAGCAACAACCCCCAGCGCAACAAGCTGTAGAAATACAGCATCAGTACAGGGTGGGTTACCTGGAAGAAGACAGATACCCAGAGCCAAAAGGAAAAGTATACATGATACAGAAAGGCACTCCCTTCAAAAGAAGGCAGAAGCTCATTACCAGGCAGGTGAATCTAGCAGAAATATCACCCCCTGCGATGCCCGAGTTCGTGGACTGGTCCAATCCAAACATTCGCCTTTTCTAGAGCCGATCATCTGCTTCGAGTCTCCTTCCCAGGGAAAGGTAACACTTGGTACTCGAAGCACAAATTGGAGGCTACTATCTGAACCGAGTATTCATTGACGGAGGAAGCGGTATCAACACATCATCCACACAGAAACGCTCAACGAAATGAATATACCAATAAGTAGCCTGAAGCAATCAGAGAACTCATTCCACGACATTGTGTCGGGAAAAGTTGTCAAACTCTTGGGTACAGTAGCACTCGAGGTGGTTTTTGGAGAAAGTGACAACTACAGGAAAGAAAAACTCGACTTTGAAGTAGTCGACTGGCCAGTCCCAGTACTATGCGATACTCGTCAGGACAACATTCGTGAGATTCATAGCGGTACCCCACTACGCGTACCTGATGCTCAAAATTCTAGGACCTAGGGGTAATCATAGTGCGCGAAAACTACAAAAAATCGGACAGTTGCTACGTCAAGTTCAACAAAATCGGACAGTCATTCGGAATGCAGTAGGAATTGGCACACATAGCTGCTACAACTGATCATTCAATTCTTCCCTTGACAAAGAAAACAGTACCAGAGATGGAGTTCGACGTGAAAAAGGACACAACAGAATATCAAGTTCACCCGACTGATCCAGCAAAGACAGTACTCGTGTCCAAAACACTACATATCGCATAGGCAAGTGCGCTCGTCGAAATTTTCCTTCAGAATTGGAAAATCTTCGCGTGGGCCCCAGCGGACATGCAAGGAGTACCCAGAACATTCGCCGAGCACTCACTAGAAATATACAAGGACGCAAAGCCAATACAGCAATCTACTTGCTGTTTCTCATAGCCAAAGCAGGGAGAAATTATAGAGGAAATAAACATGTTACTCGCAGCAAAATTCATCCGGGAAATCAAAATAGCAACGTGGCTAGAAAATCCAGTGCTGGTAGCCAAGAAAAACACTGAAATTTTACAGATATGCATAGACTACACGTCATTAAACAAACACTGCCCTAAAGACTGGTTCCCACTACAAGGCATCGATCAGATCATCGACTGCAGGTTGCTAGAGGCTCTCCTTCCGCGACGAATATTCAGGCTACAACCAGATCTTCATGAAGCTAGAGGATGAGGGAAAAACCGCATTCATCAACCCTTTTGGTGTATACTGCAACACCATGATGCCTTTCAGGTAAAAAAATGTGCTGCGTACCAACGCGTGATGCAAAATTTCCTGAAAGCGCAGATTGGCAGAAGCGCGTATGTGTATGTAGACGATATTGTGGTTAAGTCGAACAAGGAAAAAAACCTTATCGACGACCTTCGAGAGACATTCGCAGCACTCGACGAGTATCAAATCAAGCTGAACGCGAAGAAGTGCGTGTTTGGAGTACACCAAGGAGATTTACTTGGATACGATCTATCCGTCAGAGGCATTGAGGCCAACCCAGTGAAAATTAAAGCTATTGTCGAGGATGTGACCTGAAGAATCCCCATGGTGAGGGACCTAGGGTTTCGTAAGAGAGAAGGCGCTGATAGACTACTCGGCTTGGGAAAAACTCGAAGAGAGATTTTCCCAGGTTCCTCATGGTGAGGGTGTGAACTCAACAATCCCCATGGTGAGGTACCCGGGGGTTTCATGAAGGAAAAGGAGCGGTGGACTACTAGGCTTGACATGACTCGAGGCAAGATTTACCCAGCTTCAGGGCCCCTTCGTGGAAGGTGAACACCACTACTCATGCCTGTCTGATGTTATTCTGGCGAGATAGAACATGTTACAATCCATAGTTCAAGGATGGCGAGAATCATAATTACAAGAAGGTCAACTACGCGATTCAACATCATTTTAGTAAGAATGGAAGCAAGCCAAGCCCAATTGCTAAGCTGATTTCTTTCTTCACTCCTATGTATCACCTGCTTATTCACAATGAGATGGGGATACAAGGTGGAGTTCTTAATAGGAAGGTATGGATCTATGTTCGCGAGCAGGGTGCACTCTTTTACACCCTAAAAAGGAATAGCCAGAGATGTGTCGTGGCACAAATTGGATCTGGCATGGGTGTTTGCTAGGGTTGTCTTCTAGTCTATGATTGCTTGTCTTATTTCTATCCTCCCTCGGGGCTTTATATAGGTAGCCAGGCAGAGTTTACATGAGTCCTAGTAAACTATGTATTCGAGTCCTTGTCTTCTACTCCAAGATATTGCTAGCAGATATGTGGGTTTCGCGAGAGTTAATGGGCCTCCAAGTGGGTCTCCAGGTGTACTGATACGTCATAAATGTATCCTTAATTTCTGATGTTACATGCTGTTTTCATGTTGTTTCCTACATGTTTGCTATACACTTTATGTGATTTTTATCGATTTTTCGGACTAACCTATTGACAAGATGCCACAGAGCCAGTTCCCTATTTTTTTGTTGTTTTTAGTCTCAGAAAAGTTGTTCTGGAAATATTCTCCGAATTAGAAAATTCGAACTCCGAAGTCTTAGAATTCCTGAAGGTTCCACGGAGTCCCAAAGAGGCCCGAAGGGGGGCCACACCATAGGGCGCCCCCCCCGGCCGCGCCTGGGGGTGGTGTGGGCCCTCGGGCGTCTACCACCATTGCCCATTCGCCTATTCGTACCCCCTGATATGTCAACCCTAAAAATATACCACTTTGTCCCGAGAAACACCCGAGGCCGCCATCATCGTCATCCCGAGATCAGGAGGGTTCTGGAACTCTCCCCAGCACCATGCCGGGAGGGGAATTCATCACTGGAGGGGTCTACACCACCATGCCCTCCTAAGTAGTGACGCATGAGTAGTTCATCCCTGGACGACGGGTCCATAGCAGTAGCTAGATGGTTGTCTTCTCCACTTTGTACCTCATGTTTAGATCTCGTGAGCTGCGCAACATGATCGAGATCATCTTTATGTAATGCTACATGTTGTGTTTGCCGGGATCTGATGAATGTTGAATGCTATGTCTTCTGATTATCAATCTATCATGATATCTTAATGCATATGTTATTTATGATCTTGCATGCTCTCCGTTATTAGTAGATGCTCTAGCCAAGTAGATTCTAGTAACTCCAAGAGGGAGTATTTATGCTCGATAGTGGGTTCATGCCTCCTTTGCATCTGTGCTCGAGTGACTGAAACGCGACGGATGGAGGATGTGATGTTGCCATTAGGGAGAAAACAACGGTGTTTACTTAGTTTACATTGTTTACATTACACACTTTGCTTACTGCGATAATCTGTTTCTTGCAACTTAATACCCAACGTTTTTTCGGATGATATTTGGAGGGTGGATTATTAGTCATAGATGCAGTTGGATGGCGGTCTATGTATTTTGTAGTAATTCCCGCATGAATCACATAGTAATCTTTATGTCTTGTATATGTAGTATGGTGCAACCTTCATTTCTATCAATTTCCCAACTGTAATTTGTTCACCACACATGTTATTTATCTTTCACGGAGAGACACCACTAGTGAATTGTGGACCCCGGTCCATTTTCTCATTCTGATAATACACACACTTCTTCCACTGCTTTCACACTGCTTCCACTGTTTTCATATTGTTGCTACTGCTTTCATACTACTTTCATACTGTTTTCCACACCATACATTTAACCTCTTTGTGTTCAGAAAATCCGGTGAGATTGACAACCTCACTGCTTCGTTGGGGCAAAGTGATTTGATTGTGTTGTGTAGGTTCCATGTTTCTTCTGAACCGGTAGTGCGCCTTGCCATCTTAGCTTCTTGAACCTTCTAAAGTTACTCCTTCCTCCTACTGGTCGACTAAACCTTGGTTTCTTACTGAGGGAAAAATGCTTTTGTGCTCATCATATCTTCCTCTTGGGGTTTCCCAACGAGTGCAAGATCTGCACCGTCAAGCTACTTTTCTGGCGCTTGCGTCGTTGCCGAGGAGGACGAGAATTTATGCAAGGGGGTGTCTCACTTCCAATCTCTTTACTTTGTTTTAGTTTTTCTTAGTTTATTTTATTTCATCTTGTCTGCTTCTCTTTATCAAAAACACAAAAAAAAATTAGTTCTTATTCTAGCTATAGTTTTATTCCTGTTTTTAGTCTTGTTAAAATGACTACTCCTGAGAACACTAAGTTGTGCGACTTTAGTACACCAACAACAATTATTTCATTAGCACACCTATTGCTCCACCTGCTCCTACTGCTGATCTTTACGAGATAAAGCATGCCATGTTAAACCTTGTTAAGAGAGGAATTTTCTGGTGTTAGTACTGATGATGCTGCTGCCGATCTTAATAATTTTGTTAAACATTGTGAGATGCAAAAATATAAAGATGTAGATGGAGATATTATTAAACTGAAATTGTTTCCTTTCTCTTTGAGAGGAAGAGCTAAAGAATGGTTGCTATCTTTGCCTAGAAATAGTATTGATTCTTAGACTAAGTGTAAAGATGCTTTCATTGGAAAATAGTATCCTCCTGCTAAGATTATATCTTTAAGAAGTAGCATTATGAATTTTAAGCAACTTGATAATGAGCATGTTGCTAAAGCTTGGGAAAGAATGAAATCTTTAGTAAAGAATTGTCCCACTCATGGACTGACTACTTGGATGATCATCCAAACCTTTTATGCAGGTCTGAATTTTTCTTCAAGAAACCTTCTGGATTCAGCTGCTACAGGAACCTTTATGTCCATTACCTTGGGGTCAGCAACAAATCTTCTTGATGATATGATGGTAAATTATTCTGAATGGCACACTGAGAGAGCTACAACTGGTAAGAAGGTAAATTCTGTTGAAGAAACCTCCTCTTTGAGTGATAGACTTGATGCTATTATGTCTATGCTTATGAATGGCCATGCTCCAATTGATCCAAATAATGTTCCTTTAGCATCTTTGGTTGCTCAAGAAGAGCATGTTGATGTCAACTTCATTAAAAATAATAATTTCAACACCAATGCTTATAGGAATAATTTTGGTAGCAACAATTATAGGCCATATCCTTCCAATAATAGTAAGGCTTATTGTAATTCCTACAACAACAATTCAAGTGTACCTCTGATCTTGATAACATTCTTAAGAATTTTATTAGTACACAAACTGCTTATAATAAATCTGTTGAGGAAAAGTTTGGCAAAATTGATGTTCTTGCTTCTAAAGTTGATAGCCTTCCTCTTGATGTTGATTTTCTGAAACTAAAGGTTATGCCTCGTGATTTTAAAGAAATCAAAACTCTAAATGCTATACAAGTTCGAATTGATGACAATGTTGGGATGTTAGCTGAATTGCATGCTAGATGGGAAAGAGAAGATGAAATAGCTAGGAAGAATAATATAGCTAATGTTTGCACCATTACCACCACTACTAAGGGCATCTCCAGCCGTCCCCCCAGAGCCCCCCAGGGGGCTTTTTTCGCGGCGGAAGCGACGAATAGCGCCGCTTCTTCACCACTCGCCCCCCCAGCGGCCCAAATAGCGCCGTTTCGGCGCTAAATAGCGCCGCGGCACCCAGGCCAAACCCAGCCCGCTGGGTTCGGCCTGGGGGGATGAAACGGCGCGGACGCGCGCGTGGGCCAGCCCTGTCAGCGACGCGACGAGAAAAGCGCGGGAACAGAACCGCCCCCGTGATCGTCTTCTCGGCCTCCGCGCGGTCAAAGGCTGCCGGCGTTTATGGCGTGGCGGCCGCCCAGTGCATGCGCCCTGCCCAAAGGCTGCCGGCGTAATGGCGTGGCGGGCGGCAGCGAGGGGACGGGCGCGCGCAGTAAATGCCCGGCCGCTCGCCGCGCTATAAAACCCCCGCGCCGCGTGCCTCGCCCCCCATTCTTCACACCGGCGATCTCTCCCCTCCCCTTCTTCCCCCTTCTTCCACGACAATGTCTGACGGAGCGGCAGCGAACGGGTTCCCACGCCACAACCTGCGCCGGGGCCAGGCGATGGCGCTGTACCGCGCGGGCTATCCTTGCCCGCCGGACATGCGCCTCCCTAGCTCCGCCGCGGGGGCGAGCCGCTGGGCGCTCAGCGCCGGCGGTGTCCCCGTTCCTCCCCTTCCCAACTCCGACCCAGAATTCCGCCGCGCCATCCACGAGATGCGCGCAGGAATGCAGAACCCCGAGAACTATCCGCTCACCGGAGTGGATCAGTTCTGGTGGGAGCGGATGACGGCACGCCGCACCCGGGAGCTGGAGTCCCTGAACGACAACGGCCCTGTCGAGGGCCGTTTCAACTCGCACGGGCGCCGCCAATGGTGGAGCGCCCCTGGCAGGACCCTCGACGAGGTCCTCCAGCACATCCACCACGGCAACCAGCCGCGTCTCCAGATGCCGCCGCCGGAGGCCACCCAGCCGTGGGTGGCGCGGCGGTCCGGCGCGTCCTCCTCGTCTGCGACGTCGAGCTCCTCCGCCGGGCATTCCCTCTCCACCTCCCCCCCATTTCTGAACGCTGGAGCGCCCTCCCGCAGGCGCAGCGGCGGCGCGCTTCGCATCGGCGAGCCAATACGCGTGGTTCGGCTGAAGACGGAGGACACCGGCGACGAAGGCGAGGACGAATGGCCCGACCAAAGGGTCGCGGAGCAGATGTCTCTGGACACGCTGCAGCCGCTCGACGTCGACGCCGCCGCCCGGTGGAGTCTGCGCGACAACACGGAGACTGAACTCGCCCTCCAGCGCCGCCTGCTGGCTGAAGCCGAGCAGCGCAAGGCGGCGCGCGAGCGTGAGGCCGCCGCCGCCGCGGCTCTCCTCCGCGTCCCTCCCCCACCGCCGACGAAGGAGAATGTCTACATCATTCTCGACGAGGACTCCGACGACGAGAACGCGATCCAGGAAGCCCTCGAGGCGAGCAGGTGGGATTGCGGCGGCGGCGACGAGGGACAGGGTGGAAGCAGGCGCCCCGGCGACCCCCCCAACGACGACGACGACGACGGCGGCGACTACAGCCAGGCGATCGCCGCCAGCCTCGGGCTTAACTAGTTTAGATTTAGTTTAAATTTTTCGTACTAAGTTTAAATTCGCGCCGAATATGTACGCAGTTTCAAAATTTCAATAAAATTTCGTCTCTTTTGAATTTGCGTTTGTTTGGGCCGATTGTTGGGCTCGGGACGCGACTAGGAAACGCGCCCCCCCAGGTTCCAGAATAGCGCCGTTTAGCGCCGCGGCGGCCCCAAAACGGCGGCGTTTTGGGCCCTGGGGGGGCGCAACGGCTGGAGATGCCCTAAAACTGAAGCTTCTCATGCTAGTAAACCTTCTACTATCAATGGTAAAGTAATTGGTGTTAAAAATACTCCCACTTCTGCTATTAAAAATGCAAAACTGCTAAAAATGTTCCTGATAAAAGTGCTGAAATTTTTAGAAACATGTGAGACAATGGTCCCATTACCTTTGATAAAAATGATCTTGACTTTGATGATTGCAACATAACTGAAGTGATTAAGTTCTTACAAAAACTTTCTAGTTGTCCTAATGCTAGTGCTATGAATATGGCTTTCACAAAACATATTACAAATGCTCTCATGCAAATTAGAGAGGATGAATTAAGATGTGAAGCATCTATCCCTAGGAAGCTAGATGATGGATCCGAACCCATTATTAAAATGAAAGTGAATGATTTTGATTGCAATGCTCTATGCGATCTTGGTGCTAGTATCTCTCTTATGCCCAAGAAACTCTATGATATTCTTGATTTGCCACCTTTGGAACCCTATTATTCGGATGTTCGTCTCATTGATAATGTTGGGAAGAAACCTTTAGGGAGAGTTGATGATGTTCTTATCATGGTTAATAATAATCTTGTCCCCGTTGATTTTTTTTGTCTTGGATATTGAATGCAATGCTTCTTGTCCAATTGTTTTGGGAAGACCTTTTCTTAGAACTGTTGGTGTTGTTATTGATATGAAAGAGGGGAATATTGGATTTCAATTCCCACTAAAGAAAGGTATGTAACACTTTCCTAGAAAGATAATGAAGTTGCCTTTTGATTCTATTATTTGAACAAGTTACAATTTGGATGCTTCTTCACTTGAAAACACTTGATTCTACTTTTCTGGGCCTAGCTAAAAGGCGTTAAAGAAAAACATTTCTTGGGAGATAACCCATGGTTTTATATTTGCTTTGTTTTTCTATGTTTTACTTGATTCAAGGGGTTGTACACTTCTGTAGGAACTTGTAACATCCCAAGTATGAAAATACCCTTAGAATGTTTTGTTTCTTGTTTTAATTCAAGTATTGCATCATGTCATCATGTTTAATTATTTGTTGCATTTGTTACTATTTGTTTTGCATCTGTTTATCTTGTTTTCATAATGAAACTCAAACAAATTCAAATGGTTATTTCATACTTGCTCTGTTACAACATTTTAAATGAAAATCTCAATTAAAAATAACTCCTTTGTTGTCATATTATTTCATAGTTATCAATTAATAAAATGGTGCTTTTATTTCAAATAAATAATTCCAAATTGTTTTCAAACTCAAACTCAAATTCAAACAGCACCATATTCCAACTCATGAAAGCTAACAAACTATTCTAATGTTTTAATCCAATTATTAATAGGGTTCACCCTATTGAGTGGTTGTTTCTATATTAATTAACAAAATATTCCATTTCAAACCAAATGTATTTCAAACAGAACCAATTTGAAACTATAAAAAATAATAACCAAAACTTTCTCTTATTCTTTGTTTCCAACTAAATCTTTTGGGTCACCTTATTAAAAGGTTGATTTTATTAATCATTTTAAATATTCAAAAGTCATCCAAATTGGTTTATTTTCCAAACAGCACAAAAATTTAAACATTTTGAAATCCAAACTTGTTAACTGTTTGAAGTTAACATAACAAGCACACCCTAATTTTCCTGGAATTTTTATTAACCTACAAACCATCTTTTTCTTCCAAATCTGTTTTCGGCAAAAAAAAATATAAAACAGAAAAATAAAAGGGAGAAAAACCTGCGCGCGCAGCACCTAAGCCTACCCCAGCCCACTTACCCCGCGCGCAGCTCAGCTACACGGCCCGAAAACGGTTCGCGAGCGCGCCGTCTCCTTTCTCCCGTACGGCAGCTCATCCAGAGCGCCACGGCGGCAGTACGGCGGCGCCGACGGCCAGGAGGCTCCCTAGCCCCCTATAAGTACGCCTAGACCCCGCGCCACCTACCCCTAAGCCTAGTGTTCCTATTCCCCCTCGGATCCGCCGCCACTCCTCTCCCCCTCGCCGGAATTCCTCGCTGCCTCCTTACCGGCGACAGCATCTCTGAACCGTCGATGGCAACCACCGTATTCGTGCATCACCTACCTAGTTAGTTGCTGGAATCGAACCACCAAGCCCCCATCTTCAGTTTGGACACCTGAGCGGAGCCGGAGATCCTCGGTAGCTGCGACGCCGTCCACGACATCGCCGCCGGCCGCGCCACCCCGAGCCTCTGCAACCACGACGCGCCGCGGTGAGCGCACCATCTCCTCCTCTCTCCCCCTGTTGCATCCACCACGGTACCGTGCACGTCCACCACCCCACTGCACCCCAGCAGATCGAGCACTGCCGCGTTGCTTCCCCGCCGGCGAGCGACGGTCACGTTTCTGTCAGTTAGATTCAGCCAGCGCGCGAGTTCAGTTTCAGTTAAACTCAGAGCTGAATCGTTATCCTCCCTGCGTATCTGAATCTAGCAAACGAGCGCGAGCAGCTGAGTTGGTTCAGGTCGACAGCGTGCAAGCGCGCGGTCGTGGGATCGATCCCCCGCGGCCGCAGTGGAAAAACCACCTTTTTTCTCCCGCAGCGGACGCTGGCAGGTCCCACATGTAAGCCACCGTGTCTGCCACGAAGGCGCGCAGAGCCACGCTGGCCCCCCCCCAGGCCCACGCTGCAGTGGCTGGGGCTGGCTAACAGCGCGGTAACAAACGTTTCCACGTTTTTGATTTCAAACTAATTCCGTTTAAATAACAGATTTAAACCCTAAAATTAAACCTTTAATAACTTTAAATCTATACCTCAAAAAAATAAAAGTTATATATGTTTGTTGTTCCAAATTTAGTCATCTTTCCAAATGTTCCAATTGTGTTCTGTTTTGAATTTCCCAAATACATTTAAAATTCAAATTTGAATAATTCAAATGCAAATTTCTAAATTAAATAACTAATTCATTATTAATCCAATAAATGCAAATAAAATATGTTTTTCATACCATTTTGAACAACCTATTCAAATATAAATTTTTTTCCTGGTTTGAATTATTTAAATTGCCTAAATAATTTAATACTTGTTTAATTCATTTAAATTTGATAAAATCATAACTTGCTTAATATAAAATATTTTTGAACATGCAAAATATGTTTTCAAATCATCAAAGTGTGAACTTGTCAAATGTGAGTTTGAATTTATGTTTTGAACAAATAAAAATTCAATTAAATTCAAACTTGTTTTAAATTCATTTAAAACTTGTTTAATATTGTTTAATTCATAATAAATTCATCCTAATTCTAATTTCAATATTTGAAACATGTAATCCAACTAAAATTTGATGTTCCTTTCAAATATAAACTTTGCTATTTATTTTGAACACTTTAACTTGTTGAAAACAACAATTACTTGTGTGACATGTTTAAGTAACCCAAAATTCCTAAACTTAATAAATGATTTTCCAAACATGTTCAAAACCTTTTTCAATTGCATCTATTATTGTTACTTGTTGTTATCTTGTTATTATCATCATGCATGCATCATGCTAACAACTTTCACATAAATATTAATTGTAAATCATGTGTTCCATTTAATTATGGACCCTTTCCCATATGCCACTCAAATTAGCATAGGGGTCCATTTAAATTGTGTTATCATGTTAGCTAGTTTATTTTGATGCAACCATTAACTTGCCATGCATCATCTTGATTGTGCACAATGCCATGATAATGATTGTTTATATTTCTGTTTTGTTTGTTTGCTTCTTCCCGAATAGACGATGACGTTGAGACAGACGATCTTTACAGCACCCCTTCTGAGGATCTAGCTCAGTACCAGGCTGCTGAGTTTGCAGGCAAGTTATCACTCACATGAACCATTGTGTTCCTTTCAACCCTGGTTACCGATACTTTCCGTTGTCTATTTCTGCTAGCCTTAGTTGTAGTTGTTTCTGTTACGAACCTATCACATGAATCGTTTAACCCTGATATTGCCCCACCACCACTCCTACAACCCTATTGTTTGAGCCAGTGTCTTACTAGCATGCTTAGGTTGTTTTGCTCGAGTCTGTTACCCGTTACTTTCAGTTACTATATTTTCATTATGTTCTGGGGGCTCGATGTTTAATCAATCAATCAATCATGCTAATGTTATTGTTAATAATAATTTGATGATAAGGCACCGGCTGGAGGCCCTGTGTGGTTTTGAGGCCTGCAAGTGTCGACCCTAATAGGAAAAGGGTCTTGTCTACTGATCCATGATGAGCGCACTACCCGCATGTGGGAAGCGAGTATGGGCGCCCCCCTCAATTTGATTCGATTCGCATCTCGTCCAAATCATCTCATTTAGTTCGTGTTTTCTATTTGCCGCATGCATGTTTTTGCGAGCCCAGCGCAGGGTGGAACTTTCGTAGTCGGCATATAGGGGGACATGGTCTTAGAGTGCTATGAGGGTCCCTTTTCTTCGGGGCTTCAGTAGCCGTGCGCCCAAGGTGCTTTGGGCTTGATGCGAAGAAGAGTTGAGTTGTGTTGAGTGCCCCGCTTGGTGGGAGGCATCCCATCTGGCGGGTTATTCATACGTGTACGGCCAAATTGGTGCAACCCTGCAGGGATAATCTTCTCGAGAAGCTGTGTTATCCGCGGTTATGGTTAACTTGGTGAAAGTACTGGCTAACAAGTACTCAGGACAACTTAAACCTAATGATTCACCATCTCACACCCTATGATTAACAATTTGACTAGTAATAGGACTATTGACACAATAACTTAATTCATCTTAATCCAACTGTGTGAGTTATCCTCGGATTGCTTCTTTGGATAAGGGGCGAGATCCAGGATGGGTTTGTTTGAAGTTATCTTTCAGTTGGTTACAATACTCGATCTTATCTCCTTTCTGATAGTTGGAAGTGATAGAATCTCTGTAGTTGGTTAGCGCAGCCAGTTGCAGCATCTTATATATCCCCTTCCTTCCGTTGAACCCAAGTCATCTGTGCTTGTGTTGACGGGCTATACTTTGGTGAACTGTGAGTCTTGCTTGCCAGTACGTCTATGTACTGACCCCTTTGGGGCTGTGGTTTCCGCAGACTACGCTTACGAGGATCCAGGTGACGGCTACTACGTGGGGTTTGACGAGGCTGCTGACGAGTAGTTAGCGGACCCGGGCAGGATCTGAGACATCGTGGATGGGCTCCGTCTTTATTTCAGTTTCCGGCTTCTTAAGCCTATTTGGATTTGTCTGTACTCAGACCCCCTTTGAATGCTTCCGCTGAGATGTAATGATGTTATGTTGGGACATGTGTCCTCTGGATGATTGTATTTGCTATCTCTGCCCTAGTGAGGGCCATTTGCAACTTATTTCAATCTTTGTGTCTTAGAGACATGTTGTGTTATCCTTTTGTTCAAAGCCGTTGACGTACCATGTGTGTATGGTATGAAGTACGTCAATGGTAGTGTCCTGATTTCTACGGGATAGTTTACATCGACGGTGAACAGTAGCGATGGGTTGTCACACATAAGTGTTGGCCTACTCGTAAGAGGACGCGGGTGCCGGTAAGCCCCGTAATCCCATCAGAATACTGTTCAGTTCGTACGGTGAGTATCCTCTAGAAGTCCGGGTGCGACAAATGGTATCAGAGCCTGTCTGCCTGTAGGATCCCTTTTTACTGGTCGCAGTTGAGTCTAGAAACTATTTTGTAGCTATATAGGAAAAATGAAACGTGAGAGTAGGAATTCTGCCATTTTTCTTCTTTCCCCACCCACCCACCCTTTTCTGGTAAGGAAGTGCAACGTTGTTTTCTGTTCTCACCTAAACTTTCAAGTTAGGATTTCACGTGTTTTGGGTTCTCCGTAGTACCTCAGGAGTTTTTGGTCTCGTGTTTCCCGATGTTGCTTCAATATCCTGTTCTTTTCAACATCCTTTTCGTCCGTTGAACCTTGTTGTTGCTTTCCACTTCAGTTCTCTACCGGCGTCTAATCAAAACTTCCCCGATCATCTGCAGATGGATCTCAGGTTCTTCCCGCAGGTGGTTCGGATGACTCGCTGTGAGAGCACCGCCGGTTATCCGGAGATGCTGAGAGACATGGTCACCTATCTGGGTTTCCATTGGGCACCAGAGTACCAGGTCTACGAGCAGCAGCGAGAGTTTGACCAGACCTACTACCAGGCTATCGTCTACATTCTGTCGGATTTTGGCATGAGCGTTGTCCACCGCTACGAGGCAGTAGGTTCCACAGTGGATATGTCCGTGCAGCAGGCAGCTTACGTGAGTCTCACCGTCCTCCGTGCTGACTACTGGGGATTTGACGATTCTATCTATCGCCACATCCCCCGTGGTTACATCACGTCAGCGGGAGCTCACTTCACCCTCTACGACAACCTGGATGTCTACGAGCATGATAACACCAGGCTACACACCACCGCTCAGTTTGTGAGGCACAGTGACGCTGTTGCCACCACACTTTCTCAGGAGTTAGCCTCAGTCAGGGAGCAGCTCTATCTTGCTTTGACTCGTCTGGCTACGTACACCACAGACTTTGTTGGAGATGAGCGCTTTGCCCGTTTCCATCAGACAGTGGGACGTAGTTTACCAGATGCTGGAGGTTACGAGCCGATCAGAGGTCCACTCCTCAACCTCGGAGCTGGTTACACTGGGATTCCACGCTTTGGAGCACAGGGAGACGACGCTTTCTGCTTCACCACACCGAGAGTTGCTCTCAGAGCAGTCCCGATCTACGTGGATCGTCGTTTTACCTACTTCCGTGGGATTCCTCCTCACCGTATCTCTCGTCGTACTACTCACCGCCGTCCTGCGTGATGAGCATGGGAGTACCGATGTATCCATTCCTAGCTATGTTTAGTTATCCTTTGTATTTCGAACCATGTATTGGTGTGTTGGATATTTTGATGTATTGGAACATGTGATGATGTACCTGTTGGTTATCTATTCATGCGTCGGAATAATCTCTCTTTCGGTTACCAAGTCTATCCTTTTCTATTGTTGTGATAAAATGAATGTCTATTCAGGATGCCGCCAACAAGGAGCAACCCGCCTGAACCACCTCCGCTCACGGAGCTGTTGACTCAGATGACTCAGGTCGTGGCTCAGATGGCCCAGATCCAGGCTAACCAGCACAACAACCAGAATGCTCCGCGAGTCAGCATCAAGGAGTTTCTGAGCATGGGGCCGAAAGCTTTCGTGGCAACACGTGAGCCCCTGGATGCTGATGACTGGATCCGTGACATAGCCAGGACTCTGGAGATTGCTCATGTTGCTGAGGAAGATAAGGTCAAGTATGCCACCTACCTACTGAAGGGTCAGGCAGCTTCTTGGTGGGAGAACTATCAGACCATGAGAGCTGGCTATCCTATCACCTGGGGTTGTTTCAAGGATGCCTTCCTGAAGCACCACATCCCAGATGGTCTCATGGAAAGGATGCGTGAAGAGTTCTGCTCTTTCAAACAGGGCAAGCTGGACGTTATCAGCTATCAGACCGAGTTCAATCGCCTCGCTCGATACGCTGGTGACGAAGTGTCCACTGAGGCCAAGAAGATGGCAAGGTTCCGCCGAGGTTTTAACCCGGAACTGAAGTACGCTCTCACAAATGTCAAGTGCAAGGACTTCGAGGAACTCGTGAACACCGCGCTCAATGAGGAGAATGGGCGCAAGACATTCGAGGATTCGCGCAAGCACTCGCGTGAGGGTGGTTCCTCCTCCAACATGACCACCCCTCCACAGAAGCGCCGCATATGGGTGCCAAATGGTGCTGTCACTCGGGCTCCAAATGCCCAAGCTTCTCCAGGCTTTGGTCCCCGCCCACCCAACCCATCTCAGATGCAGAGTCAGAGGGTTCCAATGGGACAGCCAAGGCCAGGCACTCCTCGTGTCGTCACTTGCTACAAGTGCAAGGAGACTGGACACTACGCTGATAAGTGCACTCAGAGGCAGCTACCTCCACCTCCTCGCCCCAACACCAACCAGGCAATGGTTCGTGCTCCTCCGGCTAAAGCCTTCAACTCCAACAATAGGCCTGTCGGGAGAACCGCGAGGGTGAATCATATCAAGGCCGACAAAGCTGAGGAAGCTGCTGACGTCGTTCTCGGTATATTACCCGTAAACTCTTTTCCAGCTAAAGTGTTGTTTGATACTGGAGCATCGCATTCGTTTGTGTCAAAGATCTTTGCTACAACGTACAATCTAGCTCTGGTTCCACTAAGCAATCAAATCTATGTTCACTCTCCGGGAACTAAAATGATTACTTCCAAGATAAGCATGGACAATCAGATCCTAATTGGAGGTCGCATATTCCTTGCTTCACTAATGTTGCTGGGAAATTCTGACATTGATGTCATTTTGGGTATGGATTGGTTGAAGACCCACAAAGCTAAAATTGACTGTGCTCAAAAGTCAATAACTCTCTCTCACCCTTCGGGCCAGATAGTCTATTCTCCATATGGATCAAGTTCTGTTCAGCTGTTCAACCTCGATGCTAAACCTCTTCCTGCAATTGAAAATGTTCCGGTGGTTTGTGAATTCCCTGACGTCTTTCCAGAAGAATTGCCAGGGATGCCTCCGGACAGAGCAGTTGAGTTCGTGATCGAGCTTGAGCCAGGTACTGCTCCAATCTCTAAGCATCCATACCAGATAGCTCCTCCTGAACTGAAATTGTTGAAGGAGCAAATCGATATGTACATGGAGAAAGGATACATTCAGCCTAGTTCCTCCACCTGGGGTTGCCCAACTCTGTTTGTTGCCAAGAAGGATCAAACAAAAAGACTCGTGGTTGACTATCGTCCTCTCAACGAGAAAACCATCAAGAACAAGTATCCAATTCCTCGTATCGATGATCTTTTTGATCAACTTGCTGGAGCCTCAATATTCTCAAAGTTGGATTTGAGGATGGGTTACCATCAGATAAAGATCAGAAAGGAAGATATTCCTAAAACAGCTTTCACCACTCGTTACGGTCTATATGAATACACCGTCATGTCCTTTGGTCTCACCAATGCACCGGCAACGTTCTCAAGACTCATGAATTCTGTCTTCCATGAATACCTCGACAAGTTTGTTGTGGTATATCTCGATGACATTCTAGTCTACTCAAAATCCGAGGAAGAGCATGGAGAACACCTTCGTCTCACTCTCATGAAACTTCGCGAGCATCGTCTGTATGCCAAGTTCTCCAAATGTGAGTTCTGGATTCCAGAAGTTGCATATCTTGGTCATATCATCTCTGCCAAAGGCATAGCCATTGACCCGGAAAAGGTTAAGGCAATTGTTGATTGGAAACCCCCTAAGACGGTGAAGCAAGTCAGAAGTTTTCTTGGCTTGGCTAGCTATTGCCGTCGTTTCGTCCAAAACTTCTCCAAGATTGCTAAACCTCTCACTGATCTCACCAAGAAGGACAAGAAGTTCGTTTGGACTCCACAATGTGATGAGAGTTTCAATCTCCTGAAGACTAAACTCACTTCTACACCAGTTCTAGTTGGCCCAGATACTACCAAACCTTTCCAGATATTCTGCGATGCATCTCTCCAAGGTCTAGGAGCAGTTCTTATGCAAGAACGTCAAGTTGTGGCTTATGCTCCACGTCAGTTGAACCAACATGAGCAAAACTATCCCACTCAGGACCTAGAACTTGCAGCAGTTGTGTTTGCCCTCAAGAAATGGAGACAATACTTGTTGGGTAACAAAACTGAAATCTTTTCCGATCATAAGAGTCTGAAATACATCTTCACTCAGCCAGATCTGAACCTCAGGCAAAGGAGATGGATTGAGAAGATTAAAGACTTTGATCTCACCATTTCTTACACTCCAGGCAAGGCTAATGTTATGGCCGACGCTCTCAGTCGCAAATCCTATTGCAATAATCTCATGATCATGGAAAGCCAACCTCCACTTCATGAAGAATTCCAGAAGCTGAACCTTGGTCTTGTCCCTCAAGGTTACCTTGCTAGCTTGACAGCCAATCCAACTCTCGAGGACAAGATTCGTTCTGAACAACTTCGTGATACTGAAATCAAGAAGATGGTAGAGCACATCAAAGAGGGCAATGATAAATTCAAGTCCTTCTCAATTGATGACAAAGGAGCTGTGTTCTTTGAAGGACGCATTGCAGTTCCTAAGATTCAAAGTCTCAAAGATATCATTCTCAAGGAGGCTCATGAAACTCCTCTCTCCATCCACCTTGGAAGTACAAAGATGTACCAAGATCTTAAGACTCTGTATTGGTGGCCTGGCATGAAACGTGAAATTGCTCAATACGTTTCTGAATGCGACGTTTGTCAACGTGTTAAGGCAGTCCATCAGAAAACAGCAGGTCTACTCCAACCTCTGAAAATTCCTGAGTGGAAGTGGGACATGATTGAAATGGACTTCGTTACTGGGTTTCCAAAGTCCAAAAAGGGCAACGATGCAATCTTCGTTGTTATTGATCGTCTCACTAAGGTAGCCCACTTCTTTGCTGTAAAGGAAACTATCTCAGCTAGCCAGTTAGCAGAACTCTACACAACAAAGATTGTTCCTCTTCATGGTGTTCCATTGGAAATAAGATCAGACCGTGGAAGCATTTTCACTTCTCATTTCTGGAAGAGTTTTCAAGAAGCATTGGGCACTAAACTTCTGTTCAGCACAGCTTATCACCCTCAGTCTAAGGGGCAAGTCGAAAGAGTCAATCAGATTCTCGAGGATATGCTCAGAGCATGTGGTATCTCCTTTGGCATGAAATGGGAGTATTGTCTTCCATATGCTGAATTCTCCTACAACAACAGCTACCAGGCAAGCCTAGGTATGGCACCATTTGAAGCACTCTATGGCCGCAGATGCAGGAGTCCAATCAATTGGTCTGGAGCTGGTGAACGTTCACTCTTAGGCCCTGACATTGTTAAGGAAGCCGAGGAGAAAGTTCGTATCATTCGTGACAATCTCAAGATTGCTCAGTCTTGTCAGAAGAGCTATTATGATAGCAAGCACAGGGATATGATCTATGCACCTGGTGATAAGGCATATCTCCGTGTAACTCCCCTCAGAGGCACTCATCGTTTTGGTGTGAAACGGAAGCTTGCACCAAGATACATTGGTCCTTTCAACATTCTCTCAAGGCGGGCAGAAAATGCTTATCGTCTTGAACTTCCAGAAAAACTATCCAAGGTGCACGATGTGTTCCACGTGTCACAGCTCAAGAAGTGTTTCAAAGATCCAGATCGTGCAGTTGATCATGATTCCATTGAACTGCAAGATGATCTATCTTATGAGGAGCACCCTATTCGTATTCTCGATGAGACCGAGCGTAAGACTCGCAACAAGAGCACCAAGTTCTTGAAAGTGCAGTGGTCGCATCACTCCGATAAAGAGGCAACGTGGGAGACCGAAGAGGATCTTCGCAAGAAGTATCCGGACCTTTTCACTTCTCAGTAAGGAATCTCGGGGCGCGATTCCTTCAAGGGGGGGCGTTTTGTAACATCCCAAGTATGAAAATACCCTTAGAATGTTTTGTTTCTTGTTTTAATTCAAGTATTGCATCATGTCATCATGTTTAATTATTTGTTGCATTTGTTACTATTTGTTTTGCATCTGTTTTATCTTGTTTTCATAATGAAACTCAAACAAATTCAAATGGTTATTTCATACTTGCTCTGTTACAACATTTTAAATGAAAATCTCAATTAAAAATAACTCCTTTGTTGTCATATTATTTCATAGTTATCAATTAATAAAATGGTGCTTTTATTTCAAAGAAATAATTCCAAATTGTTTTCAAACTCAAACTCAAATTCAAACAGCACCATATTCCAACTCATGAAAGCTAACAAACTATTCTAATGTTTTAATCCAATTATTAATAGGGTTCACCCTATTGAGTGGTTGTTTTCTATATTAATTAACAAAATATTCCATTTCAAACCAAATGTATTTCAAACAGAACCAATTTGAAACTATAAAAAATAATAACCAAAACTTTCTCTTATTCTTTGTTTCCAACTAAATCTTTTGGGTCACCTTATTAAAAGGTTGATTTTATTAATCATTTTAAATATTCAAAAGTCATCCAAATTGGTTTATTTTCCAAACAGCACAAAAATTTAAACATTTTGAAATCCAAACTTGTTAACTGTTTGAAGTTAACATAACAAGCACACCCTAATTTTCCTGGAATTTTTATTAACCTACAAACCATCTTTTTCTTCCAAATCTGTTTTCTGCAAAAAAAAAAATATAAAACAGAAAAATAAAAGGGAGAAAAACCTGCGCGCGCAGCACCTAAGCCTACCCCAGCCCACTTACCCCGCGCGCAGCCCAGCTACACGGCCCGAAAACGGTTCGCGAGCGCGCCGTCTCCTTTCTCCCGTACGGCAGCTCATCCAGAGCGCCACGGCGGCAGTACGGAGGCGCCGACGGCCAGGAGGCTCCCTAGCCCCCTATAAGTACGCCTAGACCCCGCGCCACCTACCCCTAAGCCTAGGGTTCCTATTCCCCCTCGGATCCGCCGCCACTCCTCTCCCCCTCGCCCGAATTCCTCGCTGCCTCCTCACCGGCGACAGCATCTCTGAACCCTCGATGGCAACCACCGTATTCGTGCATCACCTACCTAGTTAGTTGCTGGAATCGAACCACCAAGCCCCCATCTTCAGTTTGGACACCTGAGCGGAGCCGGAGATCCTCGGTAGCTGCGACGCTGTCCACGACATCGCCGCCGGCCGCGCCACCCCGAGCCTCTGCAACCACGACGCGCCGCGGTGAGCGCACCATCTCCTCCTCTCTCCCCCCTGTTGCATCCACCACGGTACCGTGCACGTCCACCACCCCACTGCACCCCAGCAGATCGAGCACTGCCGCGTTGCTTCCCCGCCGGCGAGCGACGGTCACGTTTCTGTCAGTTAGCTTCAGCCAGCGCGCGAGTTCAGTTTCAGTTAAACTCAGAGCTGAATCGTTATCCTCCCTGCGTATCTGAATCTAGCAAACGAGCGCGAGCAGCTGAGTTGGTTCAGGTCGACAGCGTGCAAGCGCGCGGTCGTGGGATCGATCCCCCGCGGCCGTAGTGGAAAAACCACCTTTTTTCTCCCGCATCGGACGCTGGCAGGTCCCACATGTAAGCCACCGTGTCTTCCACGCAGGCGCGCAGCGCCACGCTGGCCCCCCCAGGCCCACGCTGCAGTGGCTGGGGCTGGCTAACAGCGCGGTAACAAACGTTTCCACGTTTTTGATTTCAAACTAATTCCTTTTAAATAACAGATTTAAACCCTAAAATTAAACCTTTAATAACTTTAAATCTATACCTCAAAAAAATAAAAGTTATATATGTTTGTTGTTCCAAATTTAGTCTTCTTTCCAAATGTTCCAATTGTGTTCTGTTTTGAATTTCCCAAATACATTTAAAATTCAAATTTGAATAATTCAAATGCAAATTTCTAAATTCAATAACTAATTCATTATTAATCCAATAAATGCAAATAAAATATGTTTTTCATACCATTTTGAACAAACTATTCAAATATAAATTTTGTTTCCTGGTTTGAATTATTTCAATTGCCTAAATAATTTAATACTTGTTTAATTCATTTAAATTTGATAAAATCATAACTTGCTTAATATAAAATATTTTTGAACATGCAAAATATGTTTTCAAACCATCAAAGTGTGAACTTGTCAAATCTGAGTTTGAATTTATGTTTTGAACAAATAAAAATTCAATTAAATTCAAACTTGTTTTAAATTCATTTAAAACTTGTTTAATATTGTTTAATTCATAATAAATTCATCCTAATTCCAGTTTCAATATTTGAAACATGTAATCCAACTAAAATTTGATGTTCCTTTCAAATATAAACTTTGATATTTGTTTTGAACACTTTAACTTGTTGAAAACAACAATTACTTGTGTGACATGTTTAAGTAACCCAAAATTCCTAAACTTAATAAATGATTTTCCAAACATGTTCAAAACCTTTTTCAATTGCATCTATTATTGTTACTTGTTGTTATCTTGTTATTATCATCATGCATGCATCATGCTAACAACTTTCACATAAATATTAATTGTAAATCATTTGTTCCATTTAATTATGGACCCTTTCCCATATGCCACTCAAATTAGCATAGGGGTCCATTTAAATTGTGTTATCATGTTAGCTAGTTTATTTTGATGCAACCATTAACTTGCCATGCATCATCTTGATTGTGCACAATGCCATGATAATGATTGTTTATATTTCTGTTTTGTTTGTTTGCTTCTTCCCGAATAGACGACGACGTTGAGACAGACGATCTTTACAGCACCCCTTCTGAGGATCTAGATCAGTACCAGGCTGCTGAGTTTGCAGGCAAGTTATCACTCACATGAACCATTGTGTTCCTTTCAACCCTGGTTACCGATACTTTTCGTTGTCTATTTCTGCTAGCCTTAGTGGTAGTTGTTTCTGTTACGAACCTATCACATGAATCCTTTAACCCTGATATTGCCCCACCACCACTCATACAACCCTATTGTTTGAGCCAGTGTCTTACTAGCATGCTTAGGTTGTTTTGCTCGAGTCTGTTACCCGTTACTTTCAGTTACTATATTTTCATTATGTTCTGGGGGCTCGATGTTTAATCAATCAATCAATCATGCTAATGTTATTGTTAATAATAATTTGATGATAAGGCACCGGCAGGAGGCCCTGTGTGGTTTTGAGGCCTGCTAGTGTCGACCCTAATAGGAAAAGGGTCTTGTCTACTGATCCATGATGAGCGCACTACCCGCATGTGGGAAGCGAGTATGGGCGCCCCCCTCAATTTGATTCGATTCGCATCTCGTCCAAATCATCTCATTTAGTTCGTGTTTTCCATTTGCCGCATGCATGTTTTTGCGAGCCCAGCGCAGGGTGGAACTTTCGTAGTCGGCATATAGGGGGACACGGTCTTAGAGTGCTATGAGGGTCCCTTTTCTTCGGAGCTTGATTAGCCGTGCGCCCAAGGTGCTTTGGGCTTGATGCGAAGAAGAGTTGAGTTGTGTTGAGTGCCCCGCTTGGTGGGAGGCATCCCATCTGGCGGGTTATTCATACGTGTACGGCCAAATTGGTGCAAACCTGCAGGGATAATCTTCTCGAGAAGCCGTGTTATCCGCGGTTATGGTTAACTTGGTGAAAGTACTGGCTAACAAGTACTCAGGACAACTTAAACCTAATGATTCACCATCTCACACCCTATGATTAACAATTTGACTAGTAATAGGACTATTGACACAATAACTTGATTCATCTTAATCCAACTGTGTGAGTTATCCTCGGATTGCTTCTTTGGATAAGGGGCGAGATCCAGGATGGGTTTGTTTGAAGTTATCTTTCAGTTGGTTACAATACTCGATCTTATCTCCTTTCTGATAGTTGGAAGTGATAGAATCTCTGTAGTTGGTTAGCGCAGCCAGTTGCAGCATCTTATATATCCCCTTCCTTCCGTTGAACCCAAGTCATCTGTGCTTGTGTTGACGGGCTATACTTTGGTGAACTGTGAGTCTTGCTTGCCAGTACGTCTATGTACTGACCCCTTTGGGGCTGTGGTTTCCGCAGACTACGCTTACGAGGATCCAGGTGACGGCTACTACGTGGAGTTTGACGAGGCTGCTGACGAGTAGTTAGCGGACCCGGGCAGGATCCGAGACATCGTGGATGGGCTCCGTCTTTATTTCAGTTTCCGGCTTCTTAAGCCTATTTGGATTTGTCTGTACTCAGACCCCCTTTGAATGCTTCCGCTGAGATGTAATGATGTTATGTTGGGACATGTGTCCTCTGGATGATTGTATTTGCTATCTCTGCCCTAGTGAGGGCCATTTGCAACTTATTTCAATCTTTGTGTCTTAGAGACATGTTGTGTTATCCTTTTGTTCAAAGCCGTTGACATACCATGTGTGTATGGTATGAAGTACGTCAATGGTAGTGTCCTGATTTCTACGGGATAGTTTACATCGACGGTGAACAGTAGCGATGGGTTGTCACACATAAGTGTTGGCCTACTCGTAAGAGGACGCGGGTGCCGGTAAGCCCCGTAATCCCATCAGAATACTGTTCAGTTCGTACGGTGAGTATCCTCTAGAAGTCCGGGTGCGACAGAACTCCTTTGTATCTTTATTTCCATGTTTAAGTTGTGCAAGTAAAGTTTCTGACGAGAGTTGGGGTTGGTTTTGGATTTCTGCGCAGGAAATAGATTTCCGCTGTCCACCGTAAAATATCGCATAATTCTCAGGAAAATCAGAATGACCTGAAATTTCTTGTGCTTATTGATCAGCTAATTCCTCAACATTTTAGTTCTTTAAGTTTTTCTGTATGAGCAACGTAAGTACCCAAAAATAATCGTATTTACAGACTGTTCTAGTTTTGGCAGGGTTCTGCCATTTTTCTTGCATTTGCTCTTTTACGATGTCAAGTGGATTTCTTTACTTCACAAATCATCACTGGATGTAGCTAATGTTTAAAACTACCAATAGCACTTGTTCCGATATAGAACCCATGGATTTTTAATTGTTCCACTAACCCTCTAATGCAAATTACACTTTGAATGTGGTGTGAAGGAAGTTTTCAAGGGTCAAGAGAAGAGGGTGATATATGTGATCAAGAAGAGTGCAAGGTCAAAGCTTGGGTATGCCCCCGTGGTTCATCCCAGAAAATTCTAAGAATACTCAACAATCTAAGCTTGGGGATGCCCAAGGCATCCCTTTCTTCATCAACAATCTATCAGGTCACTTCTAGTGAAACTATATTTTTATTCTGTCACATCATATGAAGTTTACATGGAGCGTCTGTTTGTTTTTATTTTGTTTTCTCTTGTTTTATTTTGTTTTCCTTGCTGCAATAATATAGTTGGACCCTAGCATTCCTTGTTTTGGAGAGAGACACGCTCCGCTTTTTCGTTTGAATACTTGCTTTGCTCGTATTCTTAGTTTTTCTTCTAGCTGCTGCAAAATTCCTGTTTAGCTCTTATTTTCTTTGCATATCTTATTCGGGGCTATTAGTTTTAGTAGTGTTTTGTGAGTACTCTCATGGTTTCTTGCTGTATCATTTAGAGACTTTTTGTTCAAACATATTTTGTATGGTGCTTGTTGGGAAAAGAAATTGCAACTTGAAGCAAAATTTATAACAATGCAAGTAGAAGCTTGTATAGACTGTGGATAGACTTTTTCATATCATGCTAGATGTTATTTTAATTATAAATCCTAGTGGTTATTTAGTATCATGATTAGTCTCAAATATCTGAGAGTGTTTAATGTGCCATTGAAAGAATCATGAGTTGTTCTTGTCATATTGGAGCATAATTTGTGGTATTCTCCTTTCAATGTTTTATTTGGTTGACTTGGCGCATGATCACACCATGTTTATGACTATGAACCTGTCACTTATAGCCTCTATGATCATTTAGTTTTTGAACTTTTGGTACCAATTATGCTTTGATTAATGGTGTTTATGTCGCTATGCATGATTATGGATCTTATGCTCTCTTGATTTGTCGCTCCCGGTCTTTTGCTAGCCTCCGCCTATACTGAGTATGAGCTCTTCTCGTGCATCCAACTCCCAAAACCCAAAGTTTGCAAAATGTGTCCATCATACCTACCTACATGTGGTATTTAACTTCCACTCCAAAGTAAATTGCTCATGTGTTACCTTTAAAACCTTCAAAACTACTCCTTTTTTGTGCTCCTGTTTTAGCTCATGAGGACGTAAATAGAGAATCTTTATCTCACTTGTTGATTGGACTTTTACACCCTGGACTAGTGGCTTCATCCGCTTATCCAATTAATAGAAGAGCTGGCAGCGGGGTGCCCAGCCCCAAATTAATACAACAAATTCTCTTCACTATTTTTGCCCCCGATTTATCAGTCAAAGCATAATTGTGTAAACAAAAGAGAAATAGGGATGACCTTCTACCTAGATGCGTCCTTCTATGGGATCCGCTCTTGTGAAGTCTAGTTGGCTTGTGACGTACTATATTTTCTGTTTACTATTCATTGACATAAGCATACACCTCTCAAAAAAATGTTCTCAATGTATCTGTTTAACAAAATAAAAGCTCTACCACATGAGTGATCCTTACTTCCCTCTGCGAAGGGCCTTTCTTTTACTTTTATGATGAGTATCCATCTTCTAACTTTATGCACAGTTGAGAGAGAACAATGGCCATTCTGAGTTTAATGTGCGTTTGTCCCAGGAACATTATTAATCGATTCATGATGTGTTATTGTTTGTTCTCAAATTATTTGTTCTACTCTTCCTCTTAAACTTTGAAGGTGTCCTGGCATTTATGTTTTGCCCCACTCTTAAGGACAAGAAAAATATCACTTTGCCATGTTATCTCTATGCTTGAAACAAACGTATATATTTGGATGCATTGTTATTCATGATCTTTTATTTGTGTTACTTCTCATGATGCAAGGTGATTGCTATGCTTTATTGTTAAAATTTTATTTATCATGCGTGTGTTGAATTTCTATGATCTCAGCTTACTTATTCTTTTACATTGTTGATGATCAAGTTTATGTTGGTAGCATGTCACCTCAGAAATTATGTGTTTTTATCGTTTACCTACTCAAGGACGAGTAGGAACTAAGCTTGGGGATGTTGATACATCATAAATGTATCCTTAATTTATGATGTTCCATGTTGTTTTCATGTTGTTTCCTACATGTTTGCTATACACTTTATGTAATTTTTATCGATTTTCCGGACTAACCTATTGCCAAGATGCCATAGAGCCACTTCCCGGTTTTCTATTGTTTTTTGTTTCAGAAAAGTTGTTCTGGAAATATTCTCGGAATTGGAAAATTCAAAGTCCGCAAGTCTTAGAATTCCCGAAGGTTCCACACAGTCTCGAAGAGGCCCAGAGGGGGGCCACACCATAGGGCGGCGTGCCCCTGGCCGCGCCTGGGGGTGGTGTGGGCCCCAAGGGCGTCCACCGCCATCGCCCTTTCGCCTATTTATACCCCCGATATGTCAACCCTAAAAATATACCACTTCATCTCAAGAAACACCCATTTCCGCCGTCATCGTCATCCCGAGATCGGGAGGGTTCTGGAGCTCTCCCCGGCACCGTGCCGGGAGGGGAATTCATCACCGGAGGGGTCTACACCACCATGCCCTCCTCCGAAGTGATGCGTGAGTAGTTCATCCCTGGACTACGGGACCATTGTAGTAGCTAGATGGTCGTTCTCTCCACTTTGTATCACATGTTTAGATCTCGTGAGCTGCCTCACATGATCGAGATCATCTTTATGTAATGCTACAAGTTATGTTTGTTGGGATCTGATGAATGTTGAATGCTATGTATTCTGATTATCAATATATCATGTTATCTTCATGCATATGTTATTTATGATCTTGCATGCTCTCCGTTATTAGTAGATGCTCTAGCCAAGTAGATGCTAGTAACTCCAAGAGGGAGTATTTATGCTCGATAGTGGGTTCATGCCTCCTTTGCATTTGTGCTCGAGTGACAGAAACATGACGGATGGAGGATGTGTTGTTGCCGTTAGGGAGAAAACAACGTGTTTACTTAGTTTACATTACACACTTTGCTTACTGCGATAATCTGTTGCTTGCAACTTAATACCCAATGTTTGTTTGGATGATATTCGGAGGGTGGATTATTAGTCATAGATGCAGTTGGATGACGAGTCTATGTATTTTGTTGTAATGCCCACATGAATCACATAGTAATCTTTATGTCTTGCATATGCACTACGGTGCAGCCTTCATGTCTGACAATTTCCCAGTTGTAATTTTTTCACCACACATGTTATTTATCTTTCACGGAGAGACACCACTAGTGAATTGTGGACCCCGGTCCATTTTCTCATTCTGGTAATACACACACTGCTTCCACTGGTTTCACACCACTTCCGATGGTTTCATACTATTGCTACTGCTTTCATACAGTTTTCCACACCATATGTTTAACCTCTTTGTGTTCAGCAAAACCGGTGAGATTGACAACCGCACTGCTTCGTTGGGGCAAAGTGATTTGATTGTGTTGTGTAGGTTCCATGTTGCTTCTGAACCGGTAGTGCGCCATGCCATGTCAGCTGCTTCAACCTTCTAAAGTTACTCCTTCCTCCTACTGGTCGATTAAACCTTGCTTTCTTACTGAGGGAAAACTGTTATTGTGCTCATCATACCTTCCTCTTGGGGTTACCCAACGAGTGCAAGATCTACACCATCGTCTACTACACCCAGTATACCAATGGTGGGTACCCGAAAGGGTATGCACACGGCATTATACCCCGAGTGCCTAGTTGAGTCAAAGACTCGACTAGGGACTCAAACCTAAATCATTCGAGCCCTCTTCTGTAATCCTTCGAGTCCTCTTCCCTTTGAGGGTTTATAGTTCAGAAGAGCATTGAGTTGGCTCGTTCCTTATGGTCGGGTGGAGCCTCTTGATAAAGTGCGTCTTCTTGTCGGGTGCGTGATCAGCGCTCCCGATGGGAGTAGTCCCCGAGGCTATGTTCGACTCGTAGAGTCAGGCATAAGCTCAAGTTGTTCTAAAGTTAACCTTAGGTAAAAAAAAAGTGGTCGAAAGTGTATCGATTGAGTCATAAGTGCATGGACAGAGTCGTTGAGTTGGAAGTGCATCGACTCGATATTTTTGTAAGCAGTAGTCGGAAGTGCATCAATAGAGTCATCGAGTCAGAAGTGCATCGACTCAGTATTTCTGTAAGCAGTAGTCGGAAGTGCATAGACATAGTCATCGAGTCAGAAGTGCATCGACTTGGTATTCTTGTAAGCACTAGTCGGAAGTACATCGACATAGTCATCTATTCGGAAGTGCATCGACTCGGTGATGTCTACGCACGCTTCTATTCTTGTAGATAGTGTTGGGCCTCCAAGTGCAGAGTTTGTTGAACAGCAACAAGTTTCCCTTAAGTGGATCACCCAAGGTTTATCGAACTCAGGGAGGTAGAAGTCAAAGATATCCCTCTCAAGCAACCCTGCAATCAAGATACAAGAAGTCTCTTGTGTCCCCAACACACCCAATATACTTGTCAGGTATATAGGTGCACTAGTTCGGCAAAGAGAGAGTAAAATGCAAGTAATATGGATGATAATAAGTGATAATAGCAATCTGAAATAAAAATGGCAGCAAGCAAACATGTAACAGAACAGGCGGAAAACGGTGTTTCAATGCTTGGAAATAAGGCCTAGGGCTCCTGCTTTCACTAGAAGACACTCTCAACAATGCTCACATAATTGAATGCATAAATATCATTTTTCACTATGCTACTCCGAACCACTCTCCGGTCGAATAATGAACACTAATCATTGCGTAGGGCTTTAACATCACTCCTCAAGTCTATATTCCCTCTCTAGGGCACCCCAATGTCACTACGAGCGCCATAAATTAGTAAACAAAGGCCACAATTTCATAGGTTCACCTTCCAACACAAGATATAAATATCATGCTAAACCACACGGAGCACGCACTGTCACCTTTGCCCCGTGATCAAAGTGTTTACGGAGACAACAAAACCACTTGAGTAGCATAACAGATGAAGATAATTCTACATATTCAAATAGATTACAAAGCTCATGATCACATAAAGATCACACCATGGGAGAGAGAGATGAACCACATAGCTACCGTCAAATCCCTTAGCCCCGGGGGAGAACTACTCCCTCCTCATCATAGGAGACAGCAACGGCGATGGAGATGGTGGTGGATTCGATGGAGATGGCTTCCGGGGGCACTTCCCCGTCCCGGCAGGGTGCGAGAACAGAGATCTGTCCCCCGAAATTTGTCGTCGGCGGCTGCGGAGCTACGGATGTATTTTCCAGAAAAAGTCGATTCCTTTAGGGTTTATGCCTCGGAGAGTATATATGGGAAAAAGGGCGATGCAGGGAGGTGGCTAGGGGCCCACACACCTAGGTGGCGCGGCTAGGGGGTGGTGGCACCACCCTATGGTGTGGCCACCCTGTGGCCCCCTCCGGGGCTCTTCGGGACTTCTGGATGCTTCTGGGACTTTTAGGACTTTTGGCTTTCGAATTTTCCAATTCCGAGAATATTTCTAGAACGAATTTTCTGAAACTAAAAACAGCAGAAAATTGGGAACTGGCTCTGTGGCATCTTGTTAATAGGTTAGTCGTGGAAAACGTAGGAAAACATACGGAAAACATGTAGCAATTCGCATAATATCAACATGGAACATCAGAAATTATAGATACGTTTGAGACGTATCAAGCATCCCCAAGCTTAGTTCCTACTCGTCCTCGAGTAGGTAAACGATAAAACAAAATAATTTCTGAGGTGACATGCTACCACACAATCTTGATCATAATATGTAAAGTAGAGCATGTAAACTAGGATCAAATGAACTAAAGCTGTGATCTATATTTGATATCAAAAAGTAATGCATAAACAAATAAGAATAAAGAAGCAAAACTTTTAATGAATCGATGCTAAAAGACTATCAAATGTGCAAAGTTTATTAGAGATGATTTACGCTTTCAAGAACAACAATATCATGCACGTCAAACGATCTTCACAACCCCTGTTAGGATCAAGTCAAGCTTTCCACACGATGCAATGCTTGAATCTTAAACTATTTGCGCACTAAAAACAAGAAAGTGTTCTGCGTTGGTCCCTGGATGTTATGGCAAAGAGAACATTATGGGGGGTTTGGAAGGTCAATGGAAGAAATGCTCACAAAGCTGAAAGTGGTCATTAGACAAGAGAAAGTCTTACAACCGAAGCTATGCAAGGAGTAGGGATTCCCACATAACGGATGTACATAGAGCTATAAGTGTATGAAAGCTCTCCAATCCCACTTTGGGGTGCATCCAACTTGCTTGCTCACGAAGACCTAGAGCTCATTTGAGGAGGCTCATCATTGGAATATACAAGCCAAGTTCTATAATGTAAAGTTCCCCACATAGTTATGATAATATGAAAACTCTCTCCAAACTGAAGTATTGGTGCTAAACATGAAGCACAAGTGTGGTATATAAAGGATAGTGATGCGCCCCCTCTCTCTTTATTCTCTCTTTGGCCCTTTTTTGGGGATTTTTCATTTTTTTTATATATCCTCACCGGTAGGGGCAACATCCTATATTACAATGAATCATCACTGTAACACCTGGGGTGTTACCCTATTAGAGAGTGTTTGTTTTCTTTTTGCTTTGCATCATATGCATCACATTGCATTGCACCATGTTTGCATCACAACTGGAAATTTCAAAACCATTTAAACTTCCACACCTTGCTCAAAATTTCCAATTTCAATATTTCAAAAAAACTAAACCACTCAATTGTTTTCACTGGTTGATTCTGTTCTAATCAAATTGATTGTTAATAAATTACCCCTCTTGCTAAAACCATAATGGCTAACTCAAAAATCTAAATCAAATCAGTTATTAAATTGTTGGTTTTACTCAAATAATTAATCAATCAATTAATTCCAAATCATTTTCCAATCCAAACCAACTCAATTTGCCTATTTTGAACCTAGGGGTAACCCTATCTAAATTGTTGTTTCAAAATGGTGTTTTAATAATGAAAATTGTTTCTATTTGGTTTCAAACACAAACTACCATTTTAAAACTAAATTTTTGAAATCCAAAGTTGCAATATGTTTCCTAATTACCTAACAAACCTAAACTAATTTTTCTGTAATTTTTATTAACTTAAAAACTAGCCTTTTCTCCCAAAAGCAAAACTACAAAAAAAAAAATAGAAACAGAAAAAAATAAAAGCAACTAACTAGCGCACAGCAGCACCTAGCCTACTCCCAGCCCAGCCCACCTAAGCTACCACCCGCGCGCGCAGCAGCCCATCTATTTGGCCCGGTACCCCTTCGCTGCTCTCCCCTCTCTCTTCTCGCGGTACGGCAGCAGATGGAGCTGTCCACGTCGACGACTGTATCACGCCGACGGACAGCAGCTGCCCTACCCTCTATATCTAGCCCTAGGCGCGCCACCAACCCTAACCTACCCACTCCCGAGCTCCTGCTAACCCTAGCCTAACCCTAGCGCCGCCGACCTCATCTTCCACCTCTCTCTGCTAGTGATGTCTGAACCCTGCACCACCCACCGTTGCCGTCTCTCTGAAAACCGCGGCCGCTCGTCGTCTCCGGTGGCTCGCAGCACGAGCTAGCCCCGGGAACGGGACTCCCTCGGTGCCACCTTCGTCATCGACACCCCAGTGGGGCTCGAGGGGTCCCGAATCCACGCCGCCATCCTCGACTAACTCGCCACCGCCGCCGGCCACCGTGGCCTCCTCCTCTGAAGCTGAGCCCGCCGCCGTCGCAGGAGGCCACCATCGCCCACGCTGACCGCGTGGATCGGCGCACCACTCCGTCCTCGACCTCCTGGACACCACCGTCGAGCTCGAGCTGGCCTGTAGCCACGACGCCGTCCTCGCCGCGCGTCGCCGGCCGTCCGCCCTCCTTCGAGCCTCTGCTCGACTACCTTCCGCGGTGAGCAGCCGCTGTCCACACTCCTCACCCTCTTGGTTCTTCTCAGTAGCACACCCGTGCGTGTCTGTACCACCTGAACGCGTTGGCATCGAGCACTCGCCGGTGATCGCCGCAGTGAGCCGCCGTGCAGGCTCCGTCAGGTTCAGTGTCGATTTTCGTCAGTAAAGTTCAGTTAAACTTTAACTGACGGAACGCACCTCAAACACCCTCCCTGCCTGTACCTGTTAACAAACCGCAACTCACCGTACTGGTTCCGTTCCATCGCAGCGTAAGAGGGATCCTGGGTTCGAACCCCGCGACCCCCCAACCTTTTTTTTGGAGAATTTCTCCCCGCACGGTGCCCCACCCGTCAGCGGGCCTGGCTGCCACGCTGTCGCGTGTGGCCACGCTGGCCTCGCTGGCCCGCAGGGCAGCGGCTGGTGTGTACGTCCGTCGGTAACAAAAGTTACAGTGAATCTGTTAATTTTCCAAATTCGTTTTAAATAGCAGATTAATCTATAAATCTTTAAAATTCAATAACTTCAAAACTATAAATCCAATAACTAAACTTTGTATATGTTTTCTGTTCAGAATTTAACAAACTTTCCAAATAACTTATTTGTGTTCTGTTTTGAATTTTCAAAATGCAATTTAAATTCAAATTCAAATAATTCAAATGCCACTTGTAATAATTCATAAATAATTCATTGTTATTCCAAATAATGCAAATAAAATATGTTTTCCATACCATTTTGAATAACCTATTCAAATATAAACTTTGTTTGCTGGTTTGAATAATTTAAATTGCCTAAACCATTTAATTCCTGTTTAATTCAATTAAAAATTGTTTAATGTTGTTTAATTCATAAATAATTAATCCAAAGTCCAATTTCAAAATGTGAAACATGTAATCCAACTAAAATTTGATAACCTTTTCAAATATCAACTTTGTTATTTGTTTTGAACATTTTAAATGGATGAAAACAACAAATACTTGTGTGTTCCCTTTAAGGCACCCAAAATTCCCTAAGTTAATAATAAAATTCTAAATTGCTACACCCTGTCTTAAATTGATTCTAATGTTGTTATTTTGCTGTTTCCCTTTTGCATGCATCATACTAAACCACTAGCACCTGTTGATTAGTTAGAAAACAAATATTTTAACCATAATTCATGGGCTTTTCCTATGCCACTCAAATTGCATATGGGTCCATTTAAATTTGTTTAACTTGTCAACTAGTTTATTTCTATGCATCAATTAAATTGTCATGCATCCATATCTTGATCATGCTGGATCTTTTGCCGTAGTAGTAATTGTTGCATCCGGTGTTTGTTCGAGGTTCGTTGCTTCTTCCCGGATAGGACGTTGAGATGATGTGAGCAACGACAAGTTCTGCTACCTTGCGGGATCTCAGGCAAGTATACTCACTTGCATGCCATATGGCTGCCTTTCATCACTTGTTACCGATTCTTTCCGTTGATTCTTTTCTGCTAGCCATAGTGGTAGTTGTTTCTGTTACGAACCCATCGCATGAATCCTTTAACCTTGATATTGCCTCACCTCCATACCTACAACCTTTGATTGAGCCTGTTCTATCTAGCATGCTTATGGTTGTTTGCTCGAGTCTGTTACCCGTTACTTTCTGTTATTACTTATTTATGTTCTGGGGGCTCGATGTTAATCAATCAAACCTGTTAATTGCTAATGGTGATAATAATAATTTGATGATAAGGCACCGGCAGGAGGCCCTTTGTGGTTTTGAGGCCTGCTAGTGTCGACCCTAATAGGAAAAGGGTCTTGTCTACTGATCCATGATGAGCGCACTACCCGCATTTGGGGAGTATGGGCTCCCCCTCAGTTTGACCCGATTCGCATCTCGTCCAAATCGCCTCATTTAGTTCGGGTTTTCCATTTGCTGCATGCATGATCTTGCGAGCCCTTGGTACCCGGGTGGAACTTTCGTAGTCGGCATATAGGGGGACACGTTCTTAGAGTGCTATGAGGGTCCATTTTCTTCTGGGCTCGATTAGCCGTGCGCCCAAGGTTCTTTGGGCTCGATGCGAAGAAGGGTTGGATTGTGTTGAGTGCCCCGCTTGGTGGGAGGCATTCCATCTGGCGGGATATTCATGAGTGTGGTTACTATGGTGCACCCCTGCAGGGTAAATCTTCTCGAGAAGCCGTGTTTTCCGCGGTTATGGATTACTTGGTGAAAGTACTGGCTAACAAGTACTCAGGACAACTTAAACATAATGATCAATCATGTTTCACCCAGTGATTATTAACTTGACTAGTAATAGGTTATTCATACAATAACTTGATTCACCTTATTACTACTGTGTGAGTTATCCTCGGATTGCTTCTTCGGATAAGGGGCGAGATCCAGGATGGGTTTGTTTGACGTTATCTTTCAGTTGGTTACTATCACTCGATCTTATCTCCTTTCTGATAGTTGGAAGTAATAGAATCTCTGTAGTTGGTTAGTGCAGCCTGCTGTTAATTATTTGCAATAACCCCTTCCTTTCCGTTGATCCTAAAGTATTTGTATCTTGTGATGACTGGCTACGCCGGTAACTTGTGAGTATGGGTTTTATCCCCCTTGCCAGTACTTAACCGTACTGACCCACGAATCTCTTTCGTGGCTGCAAATTCCAAATTGCAGTCAACAGGTTTGAAGTCTGACGACGTTAGCTTGGGAATCCCTCCGGCTTGGCCTGGGCAGGGATTGGACGCCTTCGGTTATCTTCAGGACTCTTAGTCCAATTTGGGTCTTGTCCGTAGACGGACGTTTGTTTCTTCCGCTGTTTTCTTTTGGATCTTTGTATTGTATCAGTTGTAACCCTGGCTCGTTTGAGTCATCTTGTATCTATCTGTTTCTGTTGTAACTGTGGATTATTCGAGAACTATGGTAATGTTATCATAAATGGCAACCTGGAATCGGTTATTATGCGGATTTGGCGGAAATGCTGAAATCTGCATAGTGCCCGATCTCGGGGCGTCACAAATGGTATCAGAGCCTTGGTTCCGATTCCCGAGATTGTTTCGATACGAATGGTTATCGAAGCAACGGGTCCGCAAAGCCTGTAGGATAACCTCGCTAACGGTCGTTGTTTCTAGAGTGTCAAAAACTATTTCTGCTAAACTATTTTGGAAAAACATCTCAATAGGATTCTTGTTTTCTCCTTACCCTATTCTATTCCCATCCCATCTTATTTGTTTTTGGAGTCTTCCCCTCTTGTCTATCTTTCAAAGTGTTAGGATCCTACGTGGGTGGACGTTTTTCTGAGCCTCTAACCTAATAGGTTCGATCATCGGAAGGTTCCTGGTGGAAGAACATCGTCGTCACTCCGAGCAAGAATCTCTTGTTAGTGGTGTCGAGAAGCTCTTGTTAGTGGTGTCGAGGAGATCAACTGGAAGCACGAAGAATCGATAGTCGAACCTCTTTCCCCTCCCGGGTTAGCAGGTGGATTGCGAGGGCGCAATCCCTTGTTAGTGGTGTCGTCTGTAACACCTGGGGTGTTACCCTATTAGAGAGTGTTTGTTTTCTTTTTGCTTTGCATCATATGCATCACATTGCATTGCACCATGTTTGCATCACAACTGGAAATTTCAAAACCATTTAAACTTCCACACCTTGCTCAAAATTTCCAATTTCAATATTTCAAAAAAACTAAACCACTCAATTGTTTTCACTGGTTGATTCTGTTCTAATCAAATTGATTGTTAATAAATTACCCCTCTTGCTAAAACCATAATGGCTAACTCAAAAATCTAAATCAAATCACTTATTAAATTGTTGGTTTTACTCAAATAATTAATCAATCAATTAATTCCAAATCATTTTCCAATCCAAACCAACTCAATTTGCCTATTTTGAACCTAGGGGTAACCCTATCTAAATTGTTGTTTCAAAATGGTGTTTTAATAATGAAAATTGTTTCTATTTGGTTTCAAACACAAACTACCATTTTAAAACTAAATTTTTGAAATCCAAAGTTGCAATATGTTTCCTAATTACCTAACAAACCTAAACTAATTTTTCTGTAATTTTTATTAACTTAAAAACTAGCCTTTTCTCCCAAAAGCAAAACTACAAAAAAAAAATAGAAACAGAAAAAAATAAAAGCAACTAACTAGCGCACAGCAGCACCTAGCCTACTCCCAGCCCAGCCCACCTAAGCTACCACCCGCGCGCGCAGCAGCCCATCTATTTGGCCCGGTACCCCTTCGCTGCTCTCCCCTCTCTCTTCTCGCGGTACGGCAGCAGATGGAGCTGTCCACGTCGACGACTGTATCACGCCGACGGACAGCAGCTGCCCTACCCTCTATATCTAGCCCTAGGCGCGCCACCAACCCTAACCTACCCACTCCCGAGCTCCTGCTAACCCTAGCCTAACCCTAGCGCCGCCGACCTCATCTTCCACCTCTCTCTGCTAGTGATGTCTGAACCCTGCACCACCCACCGTTGCCGTCTCTCTGAAAACCGCGGCCGCTCGTCGTCTCCGGTGGCTCGCAGCACGAGCTAGCCCCGGGAACGGGACTCCCTCGGTGCCACCTTCGTCATCGACACCCCAGTGGGGCTCGAGGGGTCCCGAATCCACGCCGCCATCCTCGACTAACTCGCCACCGCCGCCGGCCACCGTGGCCTCCTCCTCTGAAGCTGAGCCCGCCGCCGTCGCAGGAGGCCACCATCGCCCACGCTGACCGCGTGGATCGGCGCACCACTCCGTCCTCGACCTCCTGGACACCACCGTCGAGCTCGAGCTGGCCTGTAGCCACGACGCCGTCCTCGCCGCGCGTCGCCGGCCGTCCGCCCTCCTTCGAGCCTCTGCTCGACTACCTTCCGCGGTGAGCAGCCGCTGTCCACACTCCTCACCCTCTTGGTTCTTCTCAGTAGCACACCCGTGCGTGTCTGTACCACCTGAACGCGTTGGCATCGAGCACTCGCCGGTGATCGCCGCAGTGAGCCGCCGTGCAGGCTCCGTCAGGTTCAGTGTCGATTTTCGTCAGTAAAGTTCAGTTAAACTTTAACTGACGGAACGCACCTCAAACACCCTCCCTGCCTGTACCTGTTAACAAACCGCAACTCACCGTACTGGTTCCGTTCCATCGCAGCGTAAGAGGGATCCTGGGTTCGAACCCCGCGACCCCCCAACCTTTTTTTTGGAGAATTTCTCCCCGCACGGTGCCCCACCCGTCAGCGGGCCTGGCTGCCACGCTGTCGCGTGTGGCCACGCTGGCCTCGCTGGCCCGCAGGGCAGCGGCTGGTGTGTACGTCCGTCGGTAACAAAAGTTACAGTGAATCTGTTAATTTTCCAAATTCGTTTTAAATAGCAGATTAATCTATAAATCTTTAAAATTCAATAACTTCAAAACTATAAATCCAATAACTAAACTTTGTATATGTTTTCTGTTCAGAATTTAACAAACTTTCCAAATAACTTATTTGTGTTCTGTTTTGAATTTTCAAAATGCAATTTAAATTCAAATTCAAATAATTCAAATGCCACTTGTAATAATTCATAAATAATTCATTGTTATTCCAAATAATGCAAATAAAATATGTTTTCCATACCATTTTGAATAACCTATTCAAATATAAACTTTGTTTTCTGGTTTGAATAATTTAAATTGCCTAAACCATTTAATTCCTGTTTAATTCAATTAAAAATTGTTTAATGTTGTTTAATTCATAAATAATTAATCCAAAGTCCAATTTCAAAATGTGAAACATGTAATCCAACTAAAATTTGATAACCTTTTCAAATATCAACTTTGTTATTTGTTTTGAACATTTTAAATGGATGAAAACAACAAATACTTGTGTGTTCCCTTTAAGGCACCCAAAATTCCCTAAGTTAATAATAAAATTCTAAATTGCTACACCCTGTCTTAAATTGATTCTAATGTTGTTATTTTGCTGTTTCCCTTTTGCATGCATCATACTAAACCACTAGCACCTGTTGATTAGTTAGAAAACAAATATTTTAACCATAATTCATGGGCTTTTCCTATGCCACTCAAATTGCATATGGGTCCATTTAAATTTGTTTAACTTGTCAACTAGTTTATTTCTATGCATCAATTAAATTGTCATGCATCCATATCTTGATCATGCTGGATCTTTTGCCGTAGTAGTAATTGTTGCATCCGGTGTTTGTTCGAGGTTCGTTGCTTCTTCCCGGATAGGACGTTGAGATGATGTGAGCAACGACAAGTTCTGCTACCTTGCGGGATCTCAGGCAAGTATACTCACTTGCATGCCATATGGCTGCCTTTCATCACTTGTTACCGATTCTTTCCGTTGATTCTTTTCTGCTAGCCATAGTGGTAGTTGTTTCTGTTACGAACCCATCGCATGAATCCTTTAACCTTGATATTGCCTCACCTCCATACCTACAGCCTTTGATTGAGCCTGTTCTATCTAGCATGCTTATGGTTGTTTGCTCGAGTCTGTTACCCGTTACTTTCTGTTATTACTTATTTATGTTCTGGGGGCTCGATGTTAATCAATCAAACCTGTTAATTGCTAATGGTGATAATAATAATTTGATGATAAGGCACCGGCAGGAGGCCCTTTGTGGTTTTGAGGCCTGCTAGTGTCGACCCTAATAGGAAAAGGGTCTTGTCTACTGATCCATGATGAGCGCACTACCCGCATTTGGGGAGTATGGGCTCCCCCTCAGTTTGACCCGATTCGCATCTCGTCCAAATCGCCTCATTTAGTTCGGGTTTTCCATTTGCTGCATGCATGATCTTGCGAGCCCTTGGTACCCGGGTGGAACTTTCGTAGTCGGCATATAGGGGGACACGTTCTTAGAGTGCTATGAGGGTCCATTTTCTTCTGGGCTCGATTAGCCGTGCGCCCAAGGTTCTTTGGGCTCGATGCGAAGAAGGGTTGGATTGTGTTGAGTGCCCCGCTTGGTGGGAGGCATTCCATCTGGCGGGATATTCATGAGTGTGGTTACTATGGTGCACCCCTGCAGGGTAAATCTTCTCGAGAAGCCGTGTTTTCCGCGGTTATGGATTACTTGGTGAAAGTACTGGCTAACAAGTACTCAGGACAACTTAAACATAATGATCAATCATGTTTCACCCAGTGATTATTAACTTGACTAGTAATAGGTTATTCATACAATAACTTGATTCACCTTATTACTACTGTGTGAGTTATCCTCGGATTGCTTCTTCGGATAAGGGGCGAGATCCAGGATGGGTTTGTTTGACGTTATCTTTCAGTTGGTTACTATCACTCGATCTTATCTCCTTTCTGATAGTTGGAAGTAATAGAATCTCTGTAGTTGGTTAGTGCAGCCTGCTGTCAATTATTTGCAATAACCCCTTCCTTTCCGTTGATCCTAAAGTATTTGTATCTTGTGATGACTGGCTACGCCGGTAACTTGTGAGTATGGGTTTTATCCCCCTTGCCAGTACTTAACCGTACTGACCCACGAATCTCTTTCGTGGCTGCAAATTCCAAATTGCAGTCAACAGGTTTGAAGTCTGACGACGTTAGCTTGGGAATCCCTCCGGCTTGGCCTGGGCAGGGATTGGACGCCTTCGGTTATCTTCAGGACTCTTAGTCCAATTTGGGTCTTGTCCGTAGACGGACGTTTGTTTCTTCCGCTGTTTTCTTTTGGATCTTTGTATTGTATCAGTTGTAACCCTGGCTCGTTTGAGTCATCTTGTATCTATCTGTTTCTGTTGTAACTGTGGATTATTCGAGAACTATGGTAATGTTATCATAAATGGCAACCTGGAATCGGTTATTATGCGGATTTGGCGGAAATGCTGAAATCTGCATAGTGCCCGATCTCGGGGCGTCACAATCACACTTTTAGTACTCATAACTCATAAAGAAATATCTCTGATGTCTCTAACTGCATGCTCCTGCCAGTGTAGCAGTATACATAAATAACCATGAAGCTCATCATCAAGTAACATAATGGAGGTGGATGTTATGCAGCAATATATCTCAGAATGACTATGGAAATGCCATGATAGGTAGGTATGGTGGCTTTTTTGAGGAATAATATATGGGCTTATGTGTAGGAGAACAAAGTCCTCCCACGGGATTTGGATGCACTGGCGAAGTTTGCACCAACTCTCAATGTGAGAAAGGGCAATGCACAGTACCGAATAGGCTAGCAAATATAGATGGTGGAAGTGCCATGAACCGCAACATAGACTCACGAGTTAAAAGATTACAACAAGCAAATCATCTTACAAGGCAAAGTGCAAATCACTCCAAGAGGGTATGTGGCAGTGACAAGTCACTGTTAGCTACCCCAACCGTAGCGCGTAACAGAAGGCCGATCCGAAATGTATCACTCGTAGCAATCATATACCATTGTTTCTATCAGCTGGTAATTTAAGTGTGGCACAGTTTGAAGTTTCTTAGACCAACCATTAAAAGTTTATACTTACTAGTCCTTCCCGTTTATCCATTAATCAAATTAATATCTCAAAACAACAACAGTGATTCAAGTGAAGCAGTTTAGTGATCTGCAAGACCATGCGAATTTTTCCACTATACCAACTACCACCTAAGCATTTCTATTCACAACCAAGCACATATATATGACAACAAAAACTCTCTATAAACATATAGAAGTGAAATCTAGAGAGTACTCACATAAAACTACTAAAACTAACAGCTCTAAATAAGAGATGCATGAAAACAAAGGCTAAATGCAGTACTAGCAAAAAGTGAACACTCCCAGAACAATAAGAATGAAAACTAGAGTGTTCTAAGCAATGAAAACGGAGCGTGTCTCTCTCCCACACAAGTATTATAAGATTCAACCATTTATTACAGCAAAGAAAACCAAACAAACTGAAAACAAAAATAAAAGACGCTCCAAGTAAAGCACATAAGATGTGACTGAATAAAAATATAGTTTCACTAGAAGTGACCTGATAATTTGTTGATGAACAAGGGGGTGCCTTGGGCATCCCCAAGCTTAGACGCTTGAGTCTTGTTGGAATTTGCTTGGATGTACCACCGGGGTATCCCCAAGCTTAGGCTTTGCACTCTTGTTTATCACATCATATCATCCTCTTCTCTTGACCCTTGAAAACTTCCTTCACATCAAAATTCCCACGATCTTCATTAGCAACGTTAGTGCAATCGAAATAATAAATTCACATGGTTCAGTTTCAACACAAGCCTAACACTCATAAACACATTAGATACTGTCACAACTTATTTTAAAACTCTTTTTCTCAAAATAACACCAATAGAAAGAGATTAAGATGCAAATGCAATTATTGGCAGAAATCTGTCAAAACAGAACTGCAGGTAAAGATCTATTTTTTCAAAAATCTTCTGTTCATCAAATAAAAACGTGTTCTTCTAATACAAGTTGTGTATATAACTCAGGATTAATCACAAAAAGGCTCACTTCATTTTGAATTTTCTGTGATTTTTAACGGAATTAACAGTGGACAGAAGAAATTTGTTTCCTGCGGAGAAATCCGAAATATAGGCTCAACTTTCCACTAGAGGCTTTACCTGGCTCAACAAAAACTCAAAAGAAAAGATACAGAGGGGTTTGTAAGGAAATAGAAAACACCAAGTTTCAAATCACACCAAAGAAAACAAAACAAAACGGGTTGAAAACGGAGAAATAAAACGGATTGTCTCCCGGTAGCGCTTTTCTTTAACGTCTTTCAGCTAGGCACAATGATTTTTAAAAGATGCTCACATAAGATTAAGAGTTGAATCACAATAAGAGAGCATCAAGAAGCAAATATAGAACACATTTAAGTCTAACCCACTTCCTATGAAAAAGAATCTTGTAGAAAAACAAGTCAACAAAGCACAAAGTGACTAGCATAGGAAGACAAAATAAGTGCAACTTCAAAAATTTCAACATAAAGAGGGGAAACTTAATATTGTTTAGATGCATAAAACCATGTTTCCATCTCTCATAATAACTTTCAGAAGCATAATGAATAAAATTAACAATATAGCTATCACATAAAACATTCTTATCATGATCCACATGCATAAAAGAATTAATACTCTCCACATAAGCATAGTCATTCTTATTAATAGTAGTGGGAGCAAATTCAACAAAATAGCTATCATTATTATTATCATCTGAAGGGAATATGCCCGAGAGGCAATAATAAAGTGGTTATTATCTTATTCCTTGTTTATGATAAATGTTTATTTCTCATTCTATAATTGTATTAACCGGAAACGTTGATACATGTGTGTTTAATAAACAAACAATGGTTCCTAGTAAAGCCTCTGTTTTAACTAGCTCGTTGATTAATAGATGATCAAGGTTTCCTGATCATGAACATTGGATGTTTTTAATAAGGAGGTCATATCATTAGAAGAATAATGTGATGAACATAGACCCAATATCAAGATAACAATACGATCAAGTCATTTAGTTTATATTGTTATATCTTGCATACGAAGTAACTTATTCCTTAGACCATCAGATCATGTCAATCACTGATACCGGAAGGATGCTTTGATGTCATCAAACGTCACACCGTAACAGGGTGACTATAAAGGTGCCGTTAGGTATTTAGAAAGTATTAGTTGAGGCTCATGGATCAAGAGTGGGATTTGTCCATCCAAAATGACGGAGAGATATACTCTGGGCCCTCTCGGTGATATCACATCGAAACCGCTTGCAAGCACGTGATATGATCACAAGGATGTCATATCATGGGAACGAGAAAAGAGTACTTGTCGGTAACGAGATTGAACAAGGTATGGTTGATACCAATGATCGAATCTCAGACAAGTAAAATATCGCGAGACAAAGGGAATAGTTCACGACGTTGATGGTTCACACGATCACGAGAGTCATCGTTGAATATATAGGAGTCATCACGGATTTCCAGATCCTGCTGTTGATTATTGATCGGAGAGGAGTCTCGATCACGTATATCTTATTCGCGAACCATAGGGTGACAGACTTAAGGTTCGATGACGCGTTTGAGAGGATACGGAATATCGGAGAAAAGTTTGGACAGCACCGAAATTGTTTCGGGGAATATTGAAATAGTCACCGGAATTGTTTCGGGTAATTTTGAAATAGTTTAAGGGGATTCTTATCAAATGGTTGTTAATAGATTTAACAACTAACTCAAGGGGTTATATGTTAATGTTGTTAATGGAATTAACAAATATTAAAATAAACAAAAAATGTTTTATTTATTTATTAAAGAAAACCCTTGGGATTTTGAGTGGGATTAATGGAAGAATGAGTGGGTTGAGTAGATACTCCACTCACATGATGAGGGAGAGGTGGAGACACCCAAAAGTTCGTGGCTGCCATCCCCTCCTATATAAGGAGGGGTGGAAGCTCCCTCTCCCACACACACACACACTTGTGTCATCTCTTTCTCCCTCCTGCCGCTGCTCCACTACTTGTTCGTGCGCTTGGTGAAGCCCTGAGCAATGTTTTTTTTACCACACCACACCGTCGTGCTGCTGGATTTCCGAGGGATCCTCTACTTCCGCCTCCCCGCTGGATCGAGGGAAGGGAGGTCGTCATCAACCGTACGTGTGACCGATCACGGAGGCACCGCCAGATTGCGGTGCACATCTTCTCGCTATCAGGATCGGTGACGCCAACAACGAGATTTGATATCGTAACGCTTTGTGTCTTCAAGGGTATGTGTTCTGCTTAACCCTCTCTTTGCTCGTTGCACTTCGTCTCCTAGATTAGATCTTGGCCTTTCGGGTGTCTCTCGCGTAGGAAAATTTTTGTTTTCTATGCAACGACCCCTTCAGTGGTATCAGAGCCGGATCTATGCGTAGATGTTTTGTACGGGTAGAACACATAGGTGTATGTGGGCGTTGATGATCATGTTATTACCTCCTTGATTATTTTATGATCTTAGTGGCATAGTGGGATGAAGCGACCCGGACTAACCTTACATGTCCACGTACATGAGACTTGGTCCACAACTGACATGCAACTTGTATTGCATAAGTGGCTTGCGGGTGTCTGTTTCTCCTACTATAGTTAAGATCTAATCTACGAAGGGTTGTTAAAAATGTGTTTATCAACGTTGTGGTTGATGTTCGTAGGTATGAACGGTTCTATCCTCGAAAGCCCTAAGCCACGTAAAATATGCAAAAATAAATTAGAAGCGTCTAACTAGTTTTTGCTGGGCATGTGATGTGATATGGTCAATGTTACAAATTTTATTATGAGATGATCTATTTGGTAAATTATTGATATACCGGAAGGTATCCATTTGATTGTCTTATTATTGATGGACAATCAAGATTGGGGTGCCAAGGTACTTGGTACCACGCCGGTGGAATGATGGAGATCATATCATGATGCACATGATGGAGATCAAGTGCAAGGAGGACCATATCATATCACTTTATCCTTACATGTGATGTTAATCCTTTTATGCATCTTTTTTTGCTTATATAGCGATGGTGGCATTATAAGATGATCCCTCTCACTTAATATCAAGATAATAATGTGTTCTTCCTTAAGTATGCATCGTTAAGAACGTTTGTCGTTTCGAGACACCGCGTGATGATCGGGTGTGGCAGACTCAACGTTTGCATACAACGGGTGTTTTCAAGCCTAGCATGTACAGACATGGCCTTGAAACACACGCAATACTACGGTTCTACTTGGCGAGCCTAGCATGTACAGACATGGCCTCGGAACACGTAACCGAAAGGTAAAGTATGAGTCATATGGATGATATGATGAACATGTCGATGTTCGCCTTTGAAGCTACATCATCTCACGTGATGATCGTTTTTGGTGTAGTGAATTTGGTTCGTGTAATTACTAAAGACCACTAAGAGGGATGTTGTTTTTGAGTGGGAGTTCATGCTTTAATTTTGAATTAACTTGAACTTATTTATCATGAACAACCAATCAAAGTGAATTTGCATAAATTGTAGTATTCATTGGCATCCACATAACTACCTTACACGTAAATTGTTAATTGATATATAACTGTTATGATCTGGTAAAAATCATTTAAGATTGGTACCGTATTAGTGAAATTTAAAATTGAGTCCTATTGTAGATTTTCGGTATTTCCTACCTAGCTCCATATGATTAATGATTGATTGATCTAGAGAGCAAATAATTCCTACTTAGAATCCATAGTCATGATTGCTTCCGTATTACTTTATCTTCAAAATAATGTTTTGTTGATCAAGGTGATTTAGGAACTGAAAAGAGTTGTTTTCAGAAACAATCAAGTGAAAGATATATTGATATCTAGAAACTTATTTTGTAGCAACATGACTGCGTATAATTTAGCGTGACAATGTATGCTTATATTATTTGAACATATCAATGATTGAAGACGCTAGGTGTTTGAATATTCCAAGAAGTTGGGCGCTAAAAATTATCCTCTAAATTCCTTCCTTCGAGCTAGAGTAGCTTAATCATAAAATTGTTATGATGGGATGGATTAAAAGTATGGGTAAAGTCGTTTACCTTACTGGGAGATAGCTAAGAGTGGAATCTAGAACAATACTATTAATATGGTGATATTAATAGAACAATCAAACTCGAAGTATGAATCAATGGGTGATAGTATATGACTAACACGCCAAAGAAAATGAGCTAGTACGACTAGCATTGTTTGATGTCGAATGATTCTTCTGTAAAGGAAAGAGAATATTGAAAATAGAATTACAAAAAGATATATGGCAGAAAAACAAGATAACTGGAAAAGTCCAGCTCAGGAGTATGTGTTTGATATACAAGTTATAGATGTATTACTAGTTAACAAAGTATTTTTGGGTATTTTGATACCACATTGGTTGGTATGATTTGTCATACAAAGAAACGCAATGCAAGAAATACAAGTGCCCAAAAGGAACTAGTAATAGATGTGAAATCGATTATGACAAGAACAGAAATAAAGTGTTATTGTGTTCATTGTCGTATCAACCAAACATTCAAGATTTATTTTAAGAACTTAATAAGTTGTTATTTTGTTCTGGTCTTTTGTGAGAACAAATGAGATTGTTCAAACTATGACCATATTCCATAATTGATGGATATGTTAATATAAATCATGTTGGTAAAGTAAACATCTATAAGACTAAATGCTAAATGTTGCAAGACGTAAAAGAGTTTCACTTAAATTGTGACACCACCATTTTTAGTTCATATCGGAAAGGAAAACATGAAGGAACTCCATATTGATGGACTTCTGGAGTCATTTTGTTTTGAATAAATTGACGCTTGTGAGACCTCTTCCAAAAGATGACTAGAATTCCGTTCTTAGGCCAAAGTAGAATGGATGACTAATTTAGTGGAGATTATACATATTGATGTATATAGTCCATTATGTGTAGTCATGTATGGTGGATTAATTTTTTCTTCATAAAATTATGTCAATGATTTGAGTAGATATGTGAGTATATCTATTTAAAGAGAATAGAGTTTGACATTTTGAATTGGTTCAAATGGTTGTTAATATGAAGCAAAAATCATTGTAACAAGATAATCAAGTATTTATGATTGGATCATAAAGGATAAAGTTTGAGTTACAAGTTTAGAAAAACATCTGAGAAGTTGCAGAATTGTTCTACAACTTATATTACTCGAATTACCCACATTAGTTTGGAGTGTTCGAGAGATAAAATCAAACCTTGTTTGACATGGTAAGATTAATAAAATTGCCATTATAATTTTTGTAGTTTATACATTAAGGACAACCGCTTTTCCACTGAAAAGAGCACCATCATAATCCGTTGAAATTGACAACATATAAGATATGGTTTGGGTAGTGACCCGAATTGTCATTTTCTTAAGTTTTGGTATGCATAGCATGTGTAAAATGTTTAAAACCAAAATAGGATAAATATATGTTTATAAGGTTATCCCAAATAAAACATTGGGTATTTCTCCTATCACCAAACCAACAGACAAATGGTTTTTTGTACGAAAGGGTTGATTTCTGGAGAAAGTAGTTCTTGCAAAATAAGTGAGTGGGTGCACAGTACAAACTCAACGAGATTAGAGAATCTTCGTTATAATGTCAAGAGTAGCGCAACACTGGAAGTTGTTTCGGCGATTGCTATTTTGACAAAGTAGAAGACACTACATGTGTTGTAGATACTTCGGATGAGTTTGCGTACTGAACCACAAAAGTCCTAAAACTTTGTACTTAGACCAACTTCTAGTTTAAGAGTAAAGTGTTGTTTTGACAACAAAAGGACCTGGACCTTATAAAGGAAGCAAATGATGGGCCCTGACTTCATAAAATTGACTATGAGTAATTATATCCGCCATAGTATCCTTGTATGAATATCAAGTATGTGACTTGGTAGTCCTTTCGATAGGCTTGATGCCTAACGATAGCAAAAGGGTCTATATAGCGACAAAGACATGGATTTTACATCCTTTGAAAGTTGTACTTATCGAAAAGTTGTTTTCGATGAAGTTTAAAGAGTTGACTTCTACAAGATTTTGATCTTCCATAGTGATGCTTAGTCTTTGCGGATAGTTCTAGCAAAGTTACTTATTATGATATGGATGTTGAATAACAAAACTAACTCTCCTCTCGAGGAAATTTGATCAAGGATGTGTAACTGACACAGTCTGAGAGTTTTGTAAAATTCAAAAGGTTGCTAGAAAGGTATGCACACTTCAATGGTTGAAGTGAGCATAACGAAGTTGAAATTTTTACCTTAATGAAGTTATCAAAAGAGTTTGATTCCATCATGAACGATAAAGATGCTTGTAGAGTTACAAGAAATTAAGTGGGAGAGCTATGACATATTCCAATACTTTATGTAGATGACATATGGTTGATTGGAAAATATGTATTTTAAATTAACACGGTTAAGAAATTCATATTGATGACTGGCTTAGAAGATATTGGGCATCGATATCTATAAGAGATGGATTGAAGCGCCTGATACGATTGAAGCCAAATTACATAGATGAAATATTGAAGTAAGTCAATATCGAAACGACAAGAAGGAGTTCTTGTCACATGGAAAATAATTGAGCAAGATTCAAGTGTTTTGACACATGATGAGCATCATTGAAATTGAGATTTCTAAGTCATGTTTCCATGCTATGTACACAACCAAATGAGTCCTATGCTATAAAATGTTATAGCAGGATAATCCATATGATGATTAGACAACAGTGGGAGAGATCCTTGTGTCATTTTAGAAATGCTAAGGATATGTTTTCCTATGTAGTAATGACAAAATTAGTTGTAATATGTTACACTAATAGTCTTGTCATTTATTCAAGTAATTTTATCTCAATTAAAATAAGTGATGAAGGGTAGCACAATAGACTGGAAGAAAGTTCCATGCTAGATTTGAAAGAGTTTCAAAATTAAAAAATATATATATTGTGACAGATACTACAACAAAGGCTAAAGTATATCGTTGTGTTGACAACTGATAATAAGCGTATTTTGTGTCAAGGAGTTCTTTATTGAACTTGGTGAAATTCCAAGAATGCTGACACTATGAAGCTACATTTTCACAATGTTAGTAACATTAGTTTAAGCTGAGGAATTAAGGTGTCACTGGAACTTGGTGAATTTCCAAGAATTCTAACACTATGAAGCTACATTTTCACAATGTTAGTGACATTAGTTTAAGCTGAGGAATCAAGGTTTCACCGATTGACCATATATATACAAAGCCATCTCATTACAGAATGAGTGATGCGTATAGACGCAAAGAACATGCAAATACAATAGGACCTGAATAGTTCAGATCTTTTTTATGATGTTTACCATATGCAAAGCATGGTAATAACACTGGAACGCCATATGTGTTAAGTGCTTACAGACTAGATTATTGACTCTAGTGCAAGTGGGAGACTAAAGGGAATATGCCCGAGAGGCAATAATAAAGTGGTTATTATCTTATTCCTTGTTTATGATAAATGTTTATTTCTCATTCTAGAATTGTATTAACCGGAAACGTTGATACATGTGTGTTTAATAAACAAACAATGGTTCCTAGTAAAGCCTCTGTTTTAACTAGCTCGTTGATTAATAGATGATCAAGGTTTCCTAATCATGAACATTGGATGTTGTTAATAACGAGGTCATATCATTAGAAGAATGATGTGATGAACATAGACCCAATATCAAGATAACAATACGATCAAGTCATTTAGTTTATATTGTTATATCTTGCATACGAAGTAACTTATTCCTTAGACCATGAGATCATGTCAATCACTAATACCGGAAGGGTGCTTTGATGTCATCAAACGTCACACCGTAACAGGGTGACTATAAAGGTGCCGTTAGGTATTCGGAAAGTATTAGTTGAGGCTCATGGATCAAGAGTGGGATTTGTCCATCCAAAATGATGGAGAGATATACTCTGGGCCCTCTCGGTGATATCACATCAAAACCGCTTGCAAGCACGTGATATGATCACAAGGATGTTATATCATGGGAAAGAGAAAAGAGTAATTGTCGGTAACGAGATTGAACAAGGTATGGTTGATACCAATGATCGAATCTCGGACAAGTAAAATATCGCGATACAAAGGGAATAGTTCACGACGTTGATGGTTCACACGATCACGAGAGTCATTGTTGAATATATAGGAGTCATCACGGATTTCCAGATCCCGCTGTTGATTATTGATCGGAGAGGAGTCTCGATCATGTCTATCTTATTCGCGAACCGTAGGGTGACACACTTAAGGTTCGATGACGCGTTTGAGAGGATACGGAATATCGGAGAAAAGTTTGGACAGCACCGAAATTGTTTCGGGGAATATTGAAATAGTCACCAGAATTGTTTCGGGTAATTTTGAAATAGTTAAAGGGGATTCTTATCAAATGGTTGTTAATAGATTTAACAACTAACTCAAGGGGTTATATGTTAATGTTTGTTAATGGAATTAACAAATATTAAAATAAAGAAATAAAATTGTTTTATTATTTATTAAAGAAAACCCTTGGGATTTTGAGTGTGAATTAATGGAAGAATGAGTGGGTTGAGTGGAGACTCCACTAATATGATGAGGGAGAGGTGGAGACACCCAAACATTTGTGGCTGCCATCCCCTCCTATATAAGGAGGGGTGGAAGCTCCCTCTCCCACACACACACACACACACACACACACTTGTGTCATCTCTTCCTCCCTCCTTCCGCTGCTCCACTACTTGTTCGTGCGCTTGGTGAAGCCGTGAGCAATGTTTTTTTCACCACACCACACCATCGTGCTGCTGGAGTTCCGAGGGATCCTCTACTTCCGCCTCCCCGCTGGATCGAGGGAACGGAGGTCGTCATCAACCGTACGTGTGACCGATCACGGAGGCACCGCCGGATTGCGGTGCACATCTTCTCGCTATCTGGATCGGTGTGAGTACGACTACGCCAACAACGAGATTTGATCTCGTAAAGCTTTGTGTCTTCGAGGGTATGTGTTCTCCTTAACCCTCTCTTTGCTCGTTGCACTTCGTCTCCTAGATTATATCTTGGCCTTTCGGGTGTCTCTCGCGTAGGATTTTTTTTTTCTATGCAACGACCCCTTCATCATCTACATAAACATCAAATTTATGAGGCATATTGTAATCATAATTAAGTTTTTCCTCAATAGTAGGTGGGCTAAAAATATCATAATTATTATAATCATCATAAAGAACTCCAACATGATAGACAAGTTGTATATTAGGGAGATAGTTTTGGGTAATCCCCCCATAACTGTGACATGTTTCATAAGGATAATTGTAATCATAGCCTCTGTTATAGCATCTTTTATAATAGTTATCTAAGACTTGAGGCATAGTATCATCATAGGCAATATAATAGTTATCTTTCAAAGTGCATTCATTAAACATATCATCATTTTTACTAGAAATAAATGTATCAAGCATATCATCAATAGCAAAAGGATTTTCAAACACATCATCCACAAGCTCAGAGCTTTATTTATTATCATTGGAAGGAGCATGGATGGTACTAATAGTACAACAATTATCATTTTCAGAATTGGTACCAAAGAGATTTTCAATATCAAAAGTAATGTGTTTCTCCCAATCATGGTCACTTTCATAAATAATAGGCATAGGAAAATCATCAAGTTCAGACTCATCAGCAAAAGCTGTAATATGAGCAACATGCTTAAGGAGAGATACCGTTGCCTCTCTCTTTTTACTCCTCCTCTTCTTCTTCTTCTTCTTCTTCTTCTTCTTCTTCTTACTCTCTATAGGAGGGAGAGGCTTGAAAGGAAACTTCTCCACATACCCTGATTTATTCTCAGAAACAATAGAACAAACCTTGGAGGATTCCTCCTCTTCATTAATAAGATGAAAACAAATATTAGCCCTATCATATTTTGGTAAAGTGTCATCTTTTAGAATATTTTGTATGTAAGTATTTGCATGGCAATTTTCAACACAATAAAGATGGTATTCATGCAAGACACTATTCATATCAATCAAAGAAGTTTTTCTTAATAACTCTTCACACCCCAAAAATAATGTAAGTTCATCATGCTTATTAGGGGTGATCATGTCATTACAATACAAACTTGCAGTACTCATAGGATTCGAAAGGCTACTATCATGGCTTGAGCATTGAAAATTAAAATGACCCACTTTATAACAAAGTTCACAAATAAAAGGATAGAGGGCAGAAACTTTTTCACCAAGATCATTTAGAGCCCTATCCCACTTTCTAGTTTTTTCATTCCTATGATGGATACAATATAATTCTTCGATTTGATTCTTTTTACAAGGTCTAAGTGCTCCACAGAAATTAACATGCTTATAAGAAATAGTACTTTCATAAGTTTGAGCATGTTTATTGCAATCATCAATAACAATCTTATTTTTTATGCAAGTGTCTTTAAAAATTTCATGATATATGTCCCAATTTTTAGGAAGATTAATATAAGAAGCAAACGATCTATACCAACCGACAGCCGTTTGAGGATCAAGACCATATTTAGCATTAAGATCATGAAAATCAGCAGTTTCAGCAAAAGTCTTAATGCAATCATACTCATAGTTTATACCTGATTCTTTACCTTTGTTGTTATTCCAATCTTCATTATTGGTTTCAATTGTTTCAAGAAGATCCCATTTAGCTTCAACCTTCTTACTTGAGAAAGAACCCTCTGAACATGCATCTAGATAATCCATGTCCTGAAAGCCTTGCATAAAAATTAGTAACAATTATTTCCTTAGGAAGATCATGGTTAGGACATTTAAGTATTAATGTTTTCAGTCTTCCCCAAGCTTGAGCAATGCTTTATCCATCATGAGGCCAAAAATTATAAATGTAATTCCTATCTAAATACAGTTGATGAGAGGAATAAAATTTAGAGTAAAATAGATTTCAAGCTCCTTCCACTCCAAATGACGAGGATCATCTAGCATCTCATACCACTCCCTTCCTTTGTCCTTAAGAGATAAAGAGAATAACCTACTCTTAACTTGGTCCATTGAAACACCTGCACACTTGAACAACCCACATAATTCATGTATAAAGAGTAAATGATCACGAGGATGGACGGTTCCATCTCCAAAATAACGGTTATCCATGACAAGTTCAACAATTTTCTTGGGTACTTTAAAACGAATGCTTTCAGTAGGAGGATTTAAAATATCACACGCATCATTAGGTTTGTCATAAATGGGAGATAAAGTATCATCATAGCAAATTTTCTCCTCTAAAGCTGGGGAAATAAAAAGTTTATAGAAACTAGCTTACCTAAGCTTAGACTCTTCCATAGTACTAGAAATAATGGTATCCAAATAATTAATGCTAATAACATTTCTACTAGAATGCAAATAAAGCTCTCTCGTATTTTTGTTGTTTTCCATTAAGACTCACTTGTAAAAATAAAAACAAGCAACACGTAAAAATAAGACTAACTAGTGAAAACAAGAAACACAAAGATATATTTGCAGAATCTAAAGGAAATAACTTCGAGCACCCACACCTGAGGATGTGAGTACCTTTTACCTTACCTCCCCGGCAACGGCGCCAGAAAAAGAGTTTGATGTCTACGCACGCTTCTATTCTTGTACATAGTGTTGGGCCTCCAAGTGCCTCCAAAATACATAGACCGTTATCCAACTGCATCTATGACTAATAATACACCCTCCGAATATCATCCGAACAAATGTTGTGTATTAAGTTGCAAGCAACAGATTATCGCCGTAAGCAAAGTGTGTAACGTAAACTAAGTAAAGGCCGTTGTTTTCTCCCTAATGGCAATAGAACATCCTCCATCCGTCATGTTTCTATCACTCGGGCACAGTTGAAAAGGAGGCATGAACCCACTATCGAGCATAAATACTCCCTCTTGGAGTTACTAGCATCTACTTGGCCAGAGAATCTACTAATAACGGAGAGCATGCAAGATCATAAATAACATATGCATGAAGATAACATGATAGATTGATAATCAAAAGACATATCATTCAACATTCATCCGATCCCAACAAACACAACATGTAGCATTACATAAAGATGGTCTTGATCATGATAAGAAGCTCACACGATCTAAACATGAGGTACAAAGTGGAGAGAACAACCATCTAGCTACTGCTATAGACCCGTAGTACAGGGATGAACTACTCATGCATCACCTCGGAGGAGGGCATTGTGGTGTAGACCCCTCCGGTGATGATTTCCCCCTCCGAAAGGGTGCCGGGGAGAGCTCCAGAACCCTCCCGATCTCGGGATGACGGTGACGACGGCTGATACGTCTCCAATGTATCTATAATTTCAGATGTTCCATGTTGATATTATGCCAATTGCTACATGTTTTCCGTATGTTTTCCTACGTTTTCTAACGTTTTACGGGACTAACCTATTAACAAGATGCCAAGTGCCAGTTCCCTGTTTTCTGCTGTTTTTAGTTTCAGAAAAGTTGTTCTGGAAATATTCTCGGAATTGGACGATTCGAAAACCAAAAGTCTTAGAAGTCCCGGAAGAATCCAGAAGTCCCGAAAAGCCCCGGAGGGGGCCACAAGGTGGCCACACCATGGGGTGGAGCGTGTCCCCCATGGCCGCTCCACCTAGGGGTGTGGGCCCCCTGGCCACCTCCCGGCATCGCCCTTTCGCCCATATATACTTCCCGAGGCATAAACCCTAGGAGAATCGACCTTTTCCACAAATACATCTGTAGCTCCGCCGCCGCCGACGACAAGTTTGGGGGACAGATCTCTGTTCGGACACCCTGCCGGGACGGGGAAGTGCCCCCGGAAGCCATCTCCATCGACTCCACTTCCATATCCATCGCCGTTGCTGTCTCCTATGATAAGGAGGGAGTAGTTCTACCCCGAGGCTGAGGGATCTACCGGTAGCTATGTGGTTCATCTCTCTCTCCCATGGTGTGATCTATATGTGATCGTGAGCTTTGTAATCTAGTTGAATTCGTAGATATTATTCTTCATCTATTATGTTACTCAACTGGTTTTGTTACGAGATCTCCGCAAACACTTTGATCGCGGTGTAAAGGTGAAAGTGTGTGCACCATGTTGTTTAGCATTATATTTATATTTTGTGTTGGATAACCCTATGAAATTGTGGTGTTTGCATGGAACCATCTGGGTCCCATGGTGATAGCATGGGGGTTACTTGGTTGGGAAAGTGCTTACTCTGAGGAGTGTTGTTACAGCCCTACGCAATGATTGGTGTTTGTTATTCGACCGGAGAGTGGTTCGGAGTATCATAGTGAAGAAATGATATTTATACATTCAATTATGTGATCATTATTAAGAGTGTCCACTAGTGAAAGTAGGATCCTAAGCATTGAAAGACCGTTTTCTGCCTATTCTTCTACATGTTTGCTTGCTGCCATTTTTATTTCAGATTGCTATTATCACTTATTATCATCCATATTACTTGCATTTTACTCTCTCTTCGCCGAACTAGTGCACCTATATACCTGAAAAGTATATTGGGTGTGTTGGGGACACAAGAGACTTCTTGTATCTTGATTGCAGAGTTGCTTGAGAGGGATATCTTTGACCTCTACCTCCCTGAGTTCGATAAACCTTGGGTGATCCACTTAAGGGAAACTTGTTGCTGTTCTACAAACCCCTACACTTGGAGGCCCAACACTGTCTACAAGAATAGAAGCGTGCGTAGACATCAGCGGCCTCGGGTGTTTCTCGGGTAAAAGTGGTATCCCTCTAGGGTTTATGTCTCGGGGGGATTAAATAGGCGAAAGGGCAAAGGCGGTGGAGGCCTGGGGGGACCCACACCACCCCCCGGTGCGGCCAAGGGGGGCACGCTGCCCTATGGTGTGCCCCCCTAAGGCCCCCCTCCGGATCTCTTTGGGACTACGTGGAACCTTCGGGTATTCTAAGACTTCCAGGCTTCGAATTTTCCAATTCCGAGAATATTTCTAGAACAACTTTTCTGAAAGTAAAAACAGCAAAAAACAGGGAACTGGCTCTGTGGCATCTTGTGAATAGGTTAGTCCGGAAAATCGATAAAAATGGCATAAAGTGTATAGCAAACATGTGGGAAACAATAAGAAAACAACATGGGACATCAGAAATTAAGGATACGTTTATGACGTATCAACATCCCCAAGCTTAGTTCCATCTCATCCTCGAGTAGGTAAACGATAAAAACACAATAACTTCTGAGGTGACATGCTACGAACATAAACGTTACCATCAATAATGTAAAAGCATAAGTAAGCTGAGATCATAGAACTTTAACACAAGCATGATAAATAGAACTTTAATAATAAAGCATAGCAATCAGTTTGCATCACGCGAAGTAACTCAAATAAAAGATCATGAATAACAATGCAAAGAAAGATATACGTTTGTTTCAAGTATAGAGAGAACATGTCAAAGTGATATTTTGCTAGTCCTTAAGAGTGGGGCAAACCATAAATGCCAGGACACCTTCAAAATTCATGAGGAAGACTAGAAAAAATAATTAGATAACAAACAATAACACATCTTGAATCAATCAATAATGTTTCTGGGACAAATGCACATAAAACTCAGAATGGAAAAAATGCTCTCTCAACTGTGTATAAGTTAGAAGATGGATACTCAACATAAAAGTAAAAGAAAGTCCCTTCGCAGAGGGAAGCATGGATCACTCATGTGCTAGAGCTTTTATTTTATTAAACAGAGGTATTGAAAACATTTTAAAGAGAGGTCTATGCTTATGTCAACGAATGGTAAACAGAAAATACAGTACATCACAAGCCAACTAGACTTCACAAGAGCGGCTCCTATAGAAGGACGCATCTGGGTAGAAGGCCATCCATCTTTCTCTTTTGTTTACACAATTTTGCTTTGACTGATAAATCAGGGGCAAAAATAGTGAAGAGAATTTGTGTTATTAATTTGGGGCTGGGCACCCCGCTGCCAGCTCTTCTATCATTGGATAAGCGGATGAAGCCACTAGTCTAGGGTGTGAAAGTCCAATCAACAAGTGAGATAAATATACTCTATTTACGACCTCATGAGCTAAAACAGGAGTGATTTTGAAAGTTTTAAAGGTAACACATTAGCAATTTACTTTTGAGTGGCGGTTAAATACCACATGTAGGTAGGTATGGTGGACACAATGGGAAAACTTTGGTTTTGGGGAGTTGGATGCACGAGTAGAGCTCATACTCAGTACAGGTGGTGGCTAGCAAAAGACTGGGAGCGACAAACCAAGAGAGCACAAGAGCCATAATCATGCCTAGCGACATAAACATCATTAATCAAAGCATAAGTGGTACCACAAGTTCAAAAACTAAATAATCATAGAGGCTATTCGTTACTGGTTCATATTCATAAACATGGTGTGAGCATGCACCAAGTCAACCAAATAAAACATTCAAAGGAGAACACCACAAATTTATGCTTCAATATGACAAGAACAACTCATGATTCTTTCAATGGCACATTAAACACTCTCAGCTATTTTAGGCTAATCATGCTAATCAATAACCACAAGGATTTAAAACTAAAATAACATCTAGCATGATATGAAAAATTCTAGCCACTGTCTATACAAGCTTCTACTTGCACCGTTAAAAATTCTACCTCAAGCAGCAGTTTCTATTCCCAACAAGCACCATACAAAACATGCTTTAACAAAAACTCTCTAAATTATACAGAAATAAAAATTGATGGGACTCACATTGCACTACTAAAACTAACAACTATGAACAAGAGATGCAATGAAAACAAGAGCTAAACAGGAATTTTGCAGCAACTAGAAGAAAAACTAAGAATACTAGCATAGCAAGTATTCCAACGAAAAAGCGGAGAGTGTCTCTCTCCCAAACAAAGAATGCTAGGATCCAACTATATTATTGCAACAAGTAAAATAAAATAAAACAAATAAAAACAAAATAAACCAAAACAAAAACAAACAAACGCTCCAAGTAAACTTCATATGATGTGACCGAATAAAAATATAGTTTCACGAGAAGTGACCGGATAGATAGTTGATGAAGAAGGGGATGCCTTGGGCATACCCAAGATTAGATGCTTGAGTCTTCTAAAAATATTCTTGTATGAACCATGGGGCATCCCCAAGCTTTGACATTGCACTCTTCTTGATCACATATATCACCTCTTCTCTTGACCCTTGAAAGCTTCCTTCACACCACACTCAAACAGTAATTCGCATTTGAGGGTTAGTGCAACAATTAAAATCCTTTGGTTCTGTATGTAACAAGTGATATTGGTACTTTTAAACATTAGCTACAGCCACTGTTGTTTCGTGAAGCAACAAATCCACTTGACATCGCAAAAGAGCAAATGCAAGAAAAATGGCAGAATCTGTCAAAACTAGAACTATCTGTAAAGAAGAGTTTTTTAGAGGAAATTACATTGCTCAGATCGAAAAACTTAAAGAACAAAAACGTTGCGTACTTATCTGAGGAATAAGCACAAAAAATTTCAGATCATTATGATCTTCCTGAATTTTATACGATTTTTTACGGTGGACAGCAGAAATCTGTTTTCTGTGCAGAAATCCGAAAACCAACTCCAACTCTCGTCAGAAACCTTACTTGGCACTACTAAAACATGAAAATAAATATACAAAGGAGTTTCTACATAAGTATACAACCACTTGACTCAAACAAAAATAGATAAAAAACAAAGCAAAAAATAAAACCATGGGTTATCTCCCAAGAACTGTTTTTCTTTAACGCCTTTAGCTAGGCCTAGAAAAGTGGAATCAAGTAGATGCCCACATAAGAAATATGAATTGAAGAAAAATAGAGCATCAAGAAGAAAGTATAAAAAAATTAAGTCTAACCCACTTCCTATGCATAGGAATCTTGTAAAGAAATAAAATGAAGAAGCTCAAACTAGAAATCATGGGAAGGTAGAACAAGAGCAATCTCAAAAATTTCAGCAAAAAGAGAGGTGTTTTAGTAACATGAAAATGTTTAAAACCATATTTTACTCTCTCATAATATTTTCAGTAGAATAATGAACAAACTCAACAACATAATTATCACATAAAGCATGTTTGTCATGGCCTAAAAGCACACAATTCATATCAAGCTCCAAAACAGTGGGATCAAAATTAAAAATGAGCTCCTCTTTTTTTCCACTTTTAGCAATAGCAAAACAAGATAATTGGTCACTCTTAAAAGGTATAGGACACATTATAGCAATCCTATTTTCAGTAGAATTATAATTTATAACATGAAGTAACATAGGACCATCGTTAAGAGCATTATCATAAGATTTATCCAAGTAGCATGGATTATCATAAATAACAGTAGCACTCACAAGTTTCATTCATAATAGTATCAAGGTCACAAGTATAGCAAGTATCAATTTCATCAAATAATGTATGAGTTAAAGAGTTACTATCATTGGGAGGTAGACATGGGTAGCTCCATTCTTCCTCCTCTTGATCATCACTCTCCTCCTCTTTTTCATCCAATGAGTTTCCATATTCAGTTGTTTCTTCTTCCATAGGTCCCTGCAAGGAATTAGTCTCTCCCTTAGGTTGAGAGAATTTATCGAGATATTCCATTATGTAGTAATTAAAATCCTTGTAATTATCAAAGCAATATGCAAGTATAGCATAAATCTCGTATTTATAAGGTGCATCATCAATACTTTCAAGTAAATAAGCAATTTCGAATGCACCCTTCCAAGCAATAAATTCTTCAATTTGTTCCACATCATATAATTCATAATTTCCCTTAACATAAGAAGATATGGTAGCATCATCATTGTACTCACATTGAAAAGGGAGGTGTTTATACCTCCTACAGCAGCAAGATTTATCAAAGCAATAAGTAACATTATCAGTAGAGCAATTTTTTTTAGCATAGTCATGCAATTTATTAATTTGCTCCCATAAGTGTATCCCTTTTTGTGACAAACGGTATTCCTTATAATATTTTTGTTGTTCATCCGTGAACCCACATTGCCAATAAGATCTAGTTTCAAAGGTATCAAACATTGATAGAAGCATAATAAAGCAAGTAACAATAAAAACAATAACAAAGTAAAACTGATTGGAGGTGAGAGACTCCCCTTGCAGAAATTCTCTTCCTCATCGGCAACGGCGCCAGAAAAGTCGCTTGATGCGTGTGAACACACGTTCGTTGGGAGACCCCAAGAGGAAGGTATGAAGAGTACAACAGCACGTTTCCCTCAGAAAGAAACCAAGGTTGAATCGACCAGTGGGAGGAAGGAGTAACTTCAGAAGGTTGAAGCAGCTGAGATGGCAGGGCGCACTACCGGTTCAGCAGCAACGTGGAACCTACACAGCACAATCAAATCACTTTGCCCCAACGAAGCTGTGAGGTTGTCAATCTCACCGATTTTCCTAAACACAAAGAGGTTAAACGTATGGTGGGGAAAACAGCAGGAAAACAGTAGGAACAGTATGAGAGCAGTATGAAAGTAGTATGAAAGTAGTAGGTGTTTTATCAGTATGAGGAAAAAGGACCAGGATCCACAATTCACTAGTGGTGTCTCTCCGTGAAAGATAAATAACATGTGTGGTGAACAAATTACAACTGGGCAATTGACATAAATGAAGGCTGCACCATAGTGCACATGCAAGACATAAGATTACTATGTGACTCATGTGGGCATTACAACAAAATACATAGACCGTTATCCAACTGCATCTATGATTAATAATCCACCCTCCGAATATCATCCGAACAAACGTTGGGTATTAAGTTGCAAGCAACAGATTATCGTTGTAAGCAAAGTGTGTAATGTAAACAATGTAAACTAAGTAAACACCGTTGTTTTATCCCTAATGGCAACAACACATCCTCCATCCGTCACGTTTCTGTCACTCGAGCACAGATGAAAAGGAGGCATGAACCCACTATCGAGCATAAATACTCCCTCTTGGAGTTACTAGCATCTACTTGGCCAGAGCATCTACTAATAACGGAGAGCATGCAAGATCATAAATAACATATGAATGAAGATAACATGATAGATTGATAATCAGAAGACATAGCATTCAACATTCATTAGATCCCAGCAAATACAACATGTAGCATTACATAAAGATGATCTTGATCTTGATAGGCAGCTCACAAGATCTAAACATTAGGTACAAAGTGGAGACAACAACCATCTAGCTACTGCTATGGACCCGTAGTCCAAGGATGAACTACTCACGCATCACTTCGGAGGAGGGCATGGTGGTGTAGACCCCTCCGGCAGGGTGCCCGGGAGAGCTCTAGAACCCTCCCGATCTTGGGATGACGGTGACGGCTGCTTTGGGTGTTTCTCGGGTAAAAGTGGTATCCCGCTAGGGTTTATGTCTTGAGGGGATTAAATAGGCGAAAGGACAAAGGCGGTGGAGGCTTGGGGGGCCACACCACCTCCCGGTGCGGCCAAGGGGGTGTGCGCCCTATGGTGTGGCCCCCTGAGGCCCCCCTTTGGGTCTCTTTAGGTCTCGTGGAACCTTCGGGAATTCTAATACTTCCGTGCTTCAAATTTTCCAATTCCGAGAATATTTCGAGAACAACTTTTCTGAAACTAAAAACAGCAGAAAACAGGGAACTGGCTCTATAGCATCTTCCTAATAGGTTAGTCCGGAAAATCGATAAAAATGGCATAAAGTGTATAGCAAACATGTGGGAAACAATCAGAAAACAACATGGAACATCATATATTAAGTATACGTTTATGACGTATCAACTCTCAGCCACAGTTGCACTCGAAACACTCAAGGGTTGAGCAACAAATAGATCAAAGGGAAATCTTGTGGCGACTCCCAGCCGCAGTCGCACTCGAGGCACTCGGGGGATGCACTGCAAAAGGTTCAAACAGAAAATAACACCCGAAACACTCGGAGGCTGTGCAGAATTCAGCTTAAATAAAGAATAGCAAACACATCAGCATTAATTAAATACTTACACATACTTATAGCTCAAAGGAACTTCACACAAGAAGAAAGTACTTAGGAGAAAGAAAATTTATGTGCAACTAATCAGAAAATTTGGGATTTCATTCATATATAGCACAGTGGTTACAAAATTATTTACAGATACATTAGAGGTAACTAATATCTAAAACTGTGGAGTCCATCCACCTTCCAGTTGAATATCACTTTCTTCTTCTGCTAAGCGCATGAGTGTGACTGCCACGGGGGTAGCTGCTTCGTAGCGAGCAGTCATATTGACACGCTGGCGACCACGAGGAGCATGAGGACCCCTGCCAATCTTTAGCAAGTTTATATGCGGGAAGTGAGTCTTGGAAATAGCTAGTGCAACCTTGGCTCCCCCAACTAACTGACGACGAATGAGTGCTTTGGCGTGGTCAAAACTGCTGAACTTTCCATTAAAATTGAACAGACCTTTGGGTAGCTTGTTAAGTGGAAAGAGGGCTCCATAAATATTGCAGAAGGCCGAATAACAAGAACCAATTTCTCCACCAACCTGCTGAGCCCGAGTCCCCGGAGTCAGGAGCACTTGAGACTTTTCAGGATCAGACTAGAAAGAAGATTAGCTATAAGCAGAAAGTTTCAGGCTCTCCTCTATAATATACCGAGTTTCTTCGACAACAATTTCTTGAACACCTACAGGAGAATTGTTCACCCAGGTCATATGAAGCAAAAGATCACTCGGGACAATCTAGAAGAAGATACTTGAAATCTTACATGCTAAGTCAGTCGTTATCACAGCCAGTTTGGCTAGGATAAAATCCTCACGATCTGCAGCAACTTGCTCCTTGTTCTTTATAGCATCGAGTTGGGATCTCAAGTCTTTGAGTTACTCTTCCTTGTTTGAAAGCTTAGCGCTCAGTATTGAAAGTAATGTATGGGCACCTAGAGGAGGGGTGAATAGGTGCTACGACCAATTTTAATTTTCTTACAAGATTAGGCTTGACACAAAGGTAAATTATCTAGATAATGCAACTATGGTAAATTTACCTAAATGACTAGAACAAGCACAAAGATAATACAAGCATAAGTAAAGAAGGAAGGGAACGAGGTAACTGATATGAAGCACACGAAGAGACGATGTATTCCCGAGTTCCTCCTTGTTAAGGGAGTACGTCTCGTTGGAGGGGTGTGAGCTCACCATGAAGGCCTACTCAACGCCACAAAGGCCTCACCCTATTCTCCTATGAACCCCGCCACAAAGGCCTAGTACACCTTCCACTCTTGATCCCCTTTGAGGCGAGAATCGAATCCTTTACAAAGAACTTGGGGCACACACCCACAACCAAATTGGGGGCTCCCAACAATCACAAGAATCACCAAGAGTAGCAAGATGCCTAGGTTCTCCACAAGAGGAAACCCTAGGCAAGATCCCTCAAGATAATGAGGGGGAAATGAAGAATGGCTCGGTGAAGATGTAGATCGGGGCCTTCTCCTTCAATCCTCCAAAGATCAACAAGTTTGGTGGGAGGGATTGGGAGTAATTGCGGATTTGGTGAGCTTAATAAATGTTATTGAATGCTAATGGACGAACTAGAGATCAAGGAGGAAGAGGAGGGGTATTTATACCCCCTCCTCAAATCTAGCCGTTTGGCTGGAAAAGAGGTACCAGAATATCCGGTCCAAGTTTGGACCGGAATATCTGTTCGGGATATTTCTCCAGATCTGAATGAACTCGTTGACTTTAACCGGATATTTCGACTGGGGATGAATAATCCGGTGTGAATAATCCGGTTGCCTTCTGTCCCGCGCAGGCACCTGAACCGGATATTCCGGTTGGCACGAAATAATCCGGTTCAAATAATCCGGTTTTCTTCTACGAGTTGAGGCTTTAGTCCTTAGTCGATTTTGAGCAGAAACTTCCTCAACTGGAATATCCGGTACGGTATGAATAATCCGGTACCAATATTCCGGCTCTTCTCTATCCCGAACTGGACATAAACCATCCTAACCGGAATATCCGGTTTCCCAGAATAATCCGGTTACAATAATCCGGCTCCTCGGTGTCCCAAATCTCTTAGCCCAATATTCACCGATCTTTGTGGTTATCGATGCTGATGTTAAAGATAACACCTTCAGACTAAACACCTCGATAAATAATGTACTTAGTATTTTTAACTAACACACAAAACACCGGGAAAACGAAATGCACTTTCAGCTTCCCCCTTTTTGGTGTTAGATGACAATACTAAGATTTGCAATAAAACCTTGACGAGTACATGTTTGAACAAAATGGAAATGTCTCCCCCTATCTATATGCACATCCTTTTTTTGCCTCAAATGCAAAAAAAATGCAATAATACAAGGAGAGCAATTTCCAACAAGTAGCAAACATGTCAAAGTAACCAATATGTCGAGGAAGAGAGAAATATATACATTGTGCGTAGAGTTGACCACAACAAGAATACCCAAGCACAATAATAGATAATATCCTCAACATATAATAGATGACCATAGATAACCAAATACCCATAGTAGATAACCATAGTCACCATAGTCTCACAACACATAGCACATAGTTTTAAACGAGACAATAACAAGCAATTAGTTTACGAATAAGACTAAATGGGCACAAGCTCTCAAGAGATGGTAAAAGCATATGATTGTGCCCGAAATCCATGCAAATCCCCGTAGGCCTAATACTACTTCTCCCCCTTTGGCATCAAGACACCAAAAACGAGATAGGTAGTGGTGCTAGCGTCCCAACAACGATCTAAGCATCTGAATGCTCAGACGACTCTCCAGCTGACGCATCAGAAGCACCCTCATCATCCGTCTCAAGATCCTCGTCCACGTCCTCATCTTCTACTCTAATACTAGCATGATTTTCTATTTCACTTGGGGTCTTAGAGTTGGGAGAAGGTGATACCTCCAAGGCCTTAGCCATTAAGCACTTGGCATTTGGGTGAGGATGATTCTCATTAGGGGATTCAAAGAGAGATTAAGATGATGGAGTAGAAGCAATAGCAAGAGAGACCACTTCACTTGTGGTTTCTTCTTCTTCAACACTTACGGAATCATACTTCTCTTGAGTCACAAGCACAAACTTGGTGGGGGACTTCTTGTTGAATGGTTTCTTCTTGAAGTGAGGTTTCTTGTAAGTAACCTTGGACTTGTCCTTGCGAATGAGCTTGCCACCATGGAGTTCTCTATTTTCATATGGACACTCTGCAATGAAATGGTGCTTATCTTGAGAATTGAAGCACGATATCACTCATTGAGTCCCATCATTGCCATAGCGAGACTTAGTCTTCTCCTCAACATATGCCTTGGCCTTGGGGGGGATTCTTCCAAAACTTTTGCACGGTAAGAGCAGATCATATTCTTGATCCTTCAATGGAGCCAATTACTCATGTCACTCTTCTTCATACTCAACCTCTCTTGACACAACCTTGGCCTTCAAAGCAACCGATGCCTCTTTGTGCATTCCTATGGCCCTAGCACGGTTATCAAGATCATTCTTGGTTTGCACTTGATAGGAGCACATCTCTTGCATAACTTGGGTCGAGGTCAAAGAAGCAAAGTCATGTCTTCCTTGAATGCTCTTCAAATCCGCGGGCTCAAATGGCATGAGAGCAATCATGTACTTCCTCTTAATCCAAGTATCATCAATGTACTTGTCAGCAACATTGGAGAATGTGGTGGCAAGAGTCTTGAGCCTTCGGTACATGTCTTCATGGCTCTCTCCATCATGCATATAGAACCCTTCGGCCTCATTTCTCAAGGCATCATACCTATTCCTTTGAATGCTTTCATTGCCCACAAACATGACGACAAGAGCGTCCCATGTGAAAGCTCATGATCCCTCTAATGATTTTGGTGATGATGCTAACACGGATATCTCCTATCTAACAATGTGGTTCAGCCTGTGCAGCTACTGTCCTAGATGATCATCTGTATATCCTTGCCAAAAGATCAAAGAGAAGCTCTATATTGTGGAAATTCAGCCACCGGATTTTTCAGTATAAAGGGCGGAAATTCCTGGACTTATGGGGCGGATTATCCGGCCATCTCACCGGAAATTTCCGGCCTCCTTTCTGGCTTCCACGAAAACGACTAAGTGTTTGTCTGCCCGCGCACAGAAGCCAGGGCGGAAATTTGCCCCGGAAATTTCCGGGCCAAATATCCGGCCTTCAAGGACTTAGCAGAAATTCGTCTACTTCACATTGCCCGCGCACAGAGATGGGGGCGGAGATTCAGTCCGGAAAATTCCGGGCCCGGACATTTCAATTATCCGCCCCCGGATATTTCAATATTCCGGGCATCGAAGTCCTTAGCCATTTTTCGATCATAAGTTGATGCCCGCGCACAGAAGGTGGGGCGGAAATTTGCCCCGGAAATTTCCGGAGCAAATCTCCGGCCCTTGGTCCTTAGCAGTTTTCATCAACATGTTGGTGCCTGCGCACAGAGATGGGGGCGGAGTATTGGGGCAGAAAATTCCGCCCCCGGATATTTCAAATATCCGCCCCCCGGAGTTTTCAAATATCCGGCCAACTCACACCGGAATATTCCGGCCTTTACCCCGGAAATTTCCGGTCCCGCAGGACTGCAACGGTCAGAATTTGGAGGAGCCTATAAATAGCTGTCTTCTTCCTCTAGATAGGTAGCTCGTCCATTCCTCTCTCTCCTCCATTGTTGTAGAGCTCAAAACGCCCCGATCTCGCTCCTCCTCCAACCAAACTCGATGCCCTTCAAGGATCTCATGGAGGAGGACTAGATCTACCTTTCCACCAAGCCAAAACGTGTGTACCCACACCACAACTCTTGGGATCTTGTAATCTCTTGGTTGCTTTGTCATCCAAGGGAAACCCTAGTGCTTGTAGCTTCCACCTTGTAGCAAGAAGCTTCGATTGTTGAGAGCCTCCATCTCACTTGTGGAGTAGCCTCAACCCCTTGTAAAGGTTTGGTCAACGCCTTCAAGTCGACCTCATAGTGGAAACGAGAATCTCCCTCACCGGAGAAGCTCAAGGAGAACAAGGTGTGCACATCCGTGCTATCGAGGAGCGCCTAGGTGGCTCCACACCTCTCCAACGTAGACGTACTTCTTTTAAGAAGGAACTACGGGAAACATATCCTTGTCTCCGTGCTTTCACTTGTTGTCATCTTGTACCATTCCTTATTTCCGCTGCTACTTGCTTTGTATCACCTAGGGTACTCACTTAGTTGCACATTTAGGTAATCAAGCATTTACTTTCTTAAAAACCCCATTAAAAGTGAAAAAGAAGTAAAATTTGTAGGTCACCTATTCACCCCCCCCCCTCTAGTTGACCATATTGAACTTTCACCATGTTTCCTTCGTGCTGCAATATTGTTGAAGATGACGCATGTGGTTAGGACCCACGGCTTGTTGAAGAATAGACAAGGCGGCGTAGTTGAGTTGATAATCTATGGCTTCTCTTCTTGTCAAGTTCTTGGGGTCATGAGGCTTGTAACCATCATGAGTGACCCTCCAAAGTTCTATACAAGAAGAGTTCAAGTGAGTTTCCATGTAATATTGCCATTCACGAAAATAATATGCATCAATTTTAGGTGGATCTCCCCTAGGGATTATATGAGGATGTGGGACGGGAGGATCGGGAGAATATTGTCCTTTGATGGAGTGATATTCTCCATCTCCTTCCGTACCCTTATCGATGGAGTTGTTAGCGGAAGCTGTAACATCCCAAGTCTGAAAAATAGCCTTTAGAATGTTTGCTCTCTGTTATTTTATGTTTTGCATCATGGCATCATGTTGATTGCATTTGTTTTGTTTGTTTTCCAACTGTTTGCATTTGTTTTCCCTTGTTTTCTATTTGAATTTCAAACCAAAATTCAAACCTTTTGTTTCATCCTTGTGATGTTACAATTTCTAAAAAAAAAATATTTCAAAATAAAACAATTGTTGTTTCCATTAAAGTGTGATCTCAAAACTGTTGTTTTGTTTCTATAAAAATGCATCCAATAACCAAACCCTTTTCAAATTCAATAAAGTTCCAAATCAACAACCCTTTTGAAAGTTATGAAAAATTGCAAAACAAATCAATCATTTGTTTCCAATTATTCCATAATGATCAACTTCTAAAATAGTGGCTTAAATCAATTCATTAATTCCAAATTGGTTTTCAAATTCAAGGCAAGGTCATCCTCAACACCTCATTTGGAAATTATAAAATATCAAACCATTCCAATAATTCTAATCCAACTAATAATAGGGTTCACCCTATTAAATTGTTGTCTCTATATCAATTAACCAAATATTCCAATTCAACTCAAATATGTTCAAAACAGAACCCAAATTTGAAATAACAAAAAAATAATAACCAAAACATTGTTTACTCTTTGTTTCCAATTAATCATAGGGGTCACCCTATTTAAAAGTGTGGTTTTGTTAATGTTCAACTAATAAAGAAAATCATTCAAGTTGGCTTATTTTCAAACAACACCACCAATTCGAAGATTTTGGAAATTCAAACTTGTTAAATGTTTGTAATCAACACCAGGAGCACACCCTAATTTTCTATGAATTTCTCCTAACCCTAAGGGCCTTCTTTTATTCCAATTTTTGTTGCTACAAAAAAAATATGAAATAGAAAAAAAAAATTGCAAAGGAGAGAGAGGAGCAGCAGCCCAATTCTTTTCTCTCCCTCTGGCCCACTCCTTTCTTTTCCTTCCAGCCCACCAAGCCATGTCGCTGTCACCTACCTCCGGCTGAGGTCACCCCTGTACGAACGAAGAAACAGCCGTCGATCTCCTCCTCCACCCGCTGGATGCTGCTCCGTACCATTGCTTCCCTCCCCATATAGCATCCACCTACCTACCCTCTGCTCCTCAACCCTAAATTCCATCCCTCTGCTCCGCCGTCGCCCCATCTCTCACCCTGATCCCCTCTGTTTCTGAACCCGGCCAACACACGCCGTCAGAGCCTAGCCACACTGCCTCCCCCTAGCTCTGTTTGCCCTGGCCATCTCGAGGCGCCTCCGAGGAGTGGAATGGAACCCATGCATCGTACTGAACCTCCCTGCCCCCTCGTCGCTTGCCGGGAGGCACCACGGCGGCCGCGCCGTCGCCGGAGATGGCCTCGCTGCTCCTGTCCGACAGCAGCCGGTCGCCTTCCTCGACGAACAGGCCACGGTGAGCAGCGCTTCCGTCTTCCCCTCGCCTCCTTCTCTCCGCCCTCGTGGCACACTTGCACCCGCACCTCCACACACACCACCGCGAGTCGCCAGCACCCCCAGCCGTGGCCACCGGAGTTCTGCCATCGATCCTTTCTTGTTCGTCAGGTTCAGTAGCGAAGCGACCGTTCCAAGTTTCAGTTAACGTGTGTAGTTGCACAATATGTTTCGTCAGTCTGCTACGGTATCACAACACACGAACCAGCCCAAGTGGCTAGAGCCCTCCGTGCGCGCTGTGGGATCTCGGGTTCGATCCCCACGCGACGCACAGTGCCCCCTTTTTCCTCTTTTAATCCGCGCTGACACCCGGGGTCCACTAGTCGGTGGCCCAGTGCGCCACCTCACCGCGCACCCGCCACGTTGGCGCTGGGACCCCACGGTCAGCGTGAAGGTGTGTACCCGCAACGAGTAGGAAAAGTCCAGGACCAATCCGAAAAACTTTTTCTTCCACACCAAGGTCCCTGCATTTACCTTTTAGCCCCTAAAATGGAAATGTGCATAACTTTCAAATGCCAAATCCAATTAAGATAAATAAAATATGCACACTGGTCCAAATTTAATTCTCTATCTAATGGTACCAATTGTTTCCTGTTTTGAAATTTCCAAATGCAATTCAAATTTGAATTCAAATAATTCCATTGCAATTTGCTAAAATCCATAACTAATTCATTATTAATCCAAATCATGCAAATAAAATATGTTTTCCATACCATTATGAATAACCTTTTCAAATATAAATTTTGTTTCATTATTTGAATAATTAAAATTGCCTAAACAATTTAAATCTTGTTTAATTCAATTAAAACTTGTTTAATATTGTTTAATTCATAATTAAATAATCCAAAGTCCAACTTCAAAATGTGAAACATGTAATCCAACTAAAATTTGATAACCTTTTCAAATATCAACTTTGTTATTTGTTTTGAACAATTTAACTTGATGAAAACAATCACTACTTGTTAACACCATTAAGTAACAAAATTCCAAACTTAATAAATGCTTTTCTAAATTGTTAACTATCATTCCAATTGCATTTAAATTGTTATCTTCTTGTTATTCATCATGCATGCATCATGCTAACTCACCAACACCTGATGCTTAGTGTCAGAACAATTAATTCAACTCTAAGGCATGGGTTTGCCATATGCAATCTTTGCATATGGAATCCATTTAAACTTGTGTATCATATCCACTAGTTTAATTTTGGTGCATCTATTAAACATGACATGCATCATCTTTGATTGTGCACAATGCCATGATAATGATTGTTTTCTTTCTGCCTTGCTTGTTTGCTTCTTCTCGGATAAACGACGACGTTGAGACCGACGATCCTTACGACATCCCTTCTACGGATTTAGCTCAGTACCAGGCTACTGGGTTTTGCAGGCAAGTTATCACTCACATGAACCATCGTGTTCCTCTCAACATTGGTTACCGATACTTTCCGTTGTCTATTTCTGCTAGCCTTAGTAGTAGTTGTTCTGTTACGAACCTATCACATGATACCCTGAACCCTGATATTGCCTCACCTCCATACCTACAACCATTGTTTGAGCCCGTGTCTTACTAGCATGCTTAGGTTGTTTTGCTCGAGTTTGTTACCCGTTACTTTCTGTTACTATTCCTATTACGTTGTGGGGGCTCGATGTTTAATCAATCAATCATGCTAATGTTACTATTAATAATAAATTTGATGATAAGGCACCGGCAGGAGGCCCATGAGAGGTTTTGAAGCCTGCTAGTGTCGACCCTAATAGGAAAAGGGTCTTGTCTACTGATCCATGATGAGCGCACTACCCGCATTTGGGAAGCGAGTATGGGCGCCCCCCTCAACTTGACCTGATTCGCATCTCGTCCAAATCGCCTCATTTAGTTCGTGTTTTCCATTTGCCGCATGCATGTTTTTGCGAGCCCAGGCCAGGGTGGAACTTTCGTAGTCGGCATATAGGGGGACACGTTCTTAGAGTGCTATGAGGGTCCATTTTCTTCTGGGCTCGATTAGCCGTGCGCCCAAGGTTCTTTGGGCTTGATGCGAGGAATGGTTGGTTGTGTTGAGTACCCCGCTTGGTGGAAGGGCCTTTCCATCTGGCGGGTTATTCATGAGTGTACGGCCAAATTGGTGCAACCCTGCAGGGATAATCTTCTCGAGAAGCCGTGTTTTCCGCGGTTATGGATTACTTGGTGAAAGTACTGGCTAACAAGTACTCAGGACAACTTAAACATAATAATCAAACATGTTACACCCCATGATTAATAACTTGACTAGTAATAGGCTTATTGACACAATAATTTGAACCATCATTATTCCAACTGTGTGAGTTATCCTCGGATTGCTTCTTTGGATAAGGGGCGAGATCCAGGATGGGTTTGTTTGGATTTACTTTCAGTTGGTTACGATACGCGATCTTATCTCCTTTCTGATAGCCGGAAGTCGTAGTATGTTTCTGTAGTTGTTTAGAGCAGCCAATTGCAGCATCTTTTATATCCCTTTCCTCTGTTGAACCCAAGGCATCTGTGCTTGGTGTTGACGGGTTACACTTTGGTGAACTGTGAGTCTTGCTTGCCAGTACGTTGGTGTACTGACCCCTTTGGGGCTGTGGTTTACGCATACGACGTTTCCGAGGACCTACATGGTGGCTACTACGTGGAGTATGACGACGAGGCTGCTGACGAGTAGATAGCGGACCCGGGCAGGATCCGAGACTTCGTGGATGGGCTCCGTCTTTTCGTTTCCGGCCTCTTAGGCCTATTTGGTTCTTGTCTGTACTCAGACATGTTGAATGCTTCCGCTGTGATGTAATGATGATATGTTGGGGCATGTGCCCTCTGAATGATTGTATTTGCTATCTCTGCTCTAATGAGAGCTATTTGCAACTTATTTCAATCTTTTGTGTCGTAGAGATCTGTTGTGATATCACTTGTTAAACGCCGTTGACGTACCATGTGTGTATGGTTTGAAGTACGTCAATGGAAGTATCCTGATTTCTACGGGATAGTTTACATCGACGATGAACAGTAACGGTTGGTTGTCGCACATAAGTGCTGGCCTACCCGTAAGGGGACGCGGGAGCCGTTAAGCCCCGTAATCCAACCAAAATACTGTTCAGTTCGTACGGTGAGTATCCTCTAGAAGTCCGGGTGCGACAAATGGTATCAGAGCCTGTCTGCCTGTAGGATCCCTTTTTACTGGTCGCAGTTGAGTCTAGAAACTATTTTGTAGCTATATAGGAAAAATGAAACGTGAGAGTAGGAATTCTGTTCTTTTTCTTCTTTTCCCCACCCTCCCTCCCTTTTCTGGTAAGGAAGTGCAACGTTGATTTCTCCCTTCTCATCTAAACTTTCAAGTTAGGATGTCACGAATTCTGGTTTCTCTAGGATGGTTATATCTACTAGACCATAGGAATGGAGGTGGTTGTGACATGATTTATCATGTTGCCTACTCACGATTGAGAACGGAGGCGTGTAAGCCCCGGAAGCACATCCTCTATTCCTTAAGCAGTAGATATTGATCCTTTAGAAGCCCGGATGGGTTTTCCGTAGTACCTCAGGAGTTTTGTTCTCGTTTTCCCCGATGTTGATATCCTGTTCTTCTCAACATCCTTTTCGTCCGTTGAAATCTCATTGTTGTTTTCCAATTCAATTCTTCTACCGGCGTCTAATCAAAACTTCCTCGTAAACTCTTATCCAGTTAAAGTGTTATTTGATACCGGAGCATCACATTCCTTTGTGTCAACAATCTTTTCCACAACACACAACCCAATTCTGGTTCCAATAAGCAATCAAATCACCGTTCACTCTCCGGAATCTCAAATGTTGACTTCCAAGATAAGTAAGAACAATCCAATTCTAATGGGAGGCCATAAATTCCTCGTTACTCTCATGTTGATGATTCTGACATTGATGTTATTCTTGGTATTCCACTGATGTCAATAACTCTGTTCCACCATTCTAGCCAGATAGCCTATTCTCCAAATGAATCAAATTCTATCCAGCTATACACCCTTGGTACAAACCTCTCCCTTTATTTGAAAATGTTCCGGTGGTTTCCAAATTTCCTGACGTCTATCCAATGTGCACGATGTGTTTCACGTGTCACAACTCAAGTGGATCTTCCCAAGAAGTATACGGACCTTTTCTTTTCTCAGTAGGAATCTCGGGGCGCGATTCCTTCAAGGGGGGGCGTTTTGTAACATCCCAAGTCTGAAAAATAGCCTTTAGAATGTTTGCTCTCTGTTATTTTATGTTTTGCATCATGGCATCATGTTGATTGCATTTGTTTTGTTTGTTTTCCAACTGTTTGCATTTGTTTTCCCTTGTTTTCTATTTGAATTTCAAACCAAAATTCAAACCTTTTGTTTCATCCTTGTGATGTTACAATTTCTAAAAAAAAAATATTTCAAAATAAAACAATTGTTGTTTCCATTAAAGTGTGATCTCAAAACTGTTGTTTTGTTTCTATAAAAATGCATCCAATAACCAAACCCTTTTCAAATTCAATAAAGTTCCAAATCAACAACCCTTTTGAAAGTTATGAAAAATTGCAAAACAAATCAATCATTTGTTTCCAATTATTCCATAATGATCAACTTCTAAAATAGTGGCTTAAATCAATTCATTAATTCCAAATTGGTTTTCAAATTCAAGGCAAGGTCATCCTCAACACCTCATTTGGAAATTATAAAATATCAAACCATTCCAATAATTCTAATCCAACTAATAATAGGGTTCACCCTATTAAATTGTTGTCTCTATATCAATTAACCAAATATTCCAATTCAACTCAAATATGTTCAAAACAGAACCCAAATTTGAAATAACAAAAAAATAATAACCAAAACATTGTTTACTCTTTGTTTCCAATTAATCATAGGGGTCACCCTATTTAAAAGTGTGGTTTTGTTAATGTTCAACTAATAAAGAAAATCATTCAAGTTGGCTTATTTTCAAACAACACCACCAATTCGAAGATTTTGGAAATTCAAACTTGTTAAATGTTTGTAATCAACACCAGGAGCACACCCTAATTTTCTATGAATTTCTCCTAACCCTAAGGGCCTTCTTTTATTCCAATTTTTGTTGCTACAAAAAAAATATGAAATAGAAAAAAAAAATTGCAAAGGAGAGAGAGGAGCAGCAGCCCAATTCTTTTCTCTCCCTCTGGCCCACTCCTTTCTTTTCCTTCCAGCCCACCAAGCCATGTCGCTGTCACCTACCTCCGGCTGAGGTCACCCCTGTACGAACGAAGAAACAGCCGTCGATCTCCTCCTCCACCCGCTGGATGCTGCTCCGTACCATTGCTTCCCTCCCCATATAGCATCCACCTACCTACCCTCTGCTCCTCAACCCTAAATTCCATCCCTCTGCTCCGCCGTCGCCCCATCTCTCACCCTGATCCCCTCTGTTTCTGAACCCGGCCAACACACGCCGTCAGAGCCTAGCCACACTGCCTCCCCCTAGCTCTGTTTGCCCTGGCCATCTCGAGGCGCCTCCGAGGAGTGGAATGGAACCCATGCATCGTACTGAACCTCCCTGCCCCCTCGTCGCTTGCCGGGAGGCACCACGGCGGCCGCGCCGTCGCCGGAGATGGCCTCGCTGCTCCTGTCCGACAGCAGCCGGTCGCCTTCCTCGACGAACAGGCCACGGTGAGCAGCGCTTCCGTCTTCCCCTCGCCTCCTTCTCTCCGCCCTCGTGGCACACTTGCACCCGCACCTCCACACACACCACCGCGAGTCGCCAGCACCCCCAGCCGTGGCCACCGGAGTTCTGCCATCGATCCTTTCTTGTTCGTCAGGTTCAGTAGCGAAGCGACCGTTCCAAGTTTCAGTTAACGTGTGTAGTTGCACAATATGTTTCGTCAGTCTGCTACGGTATCACAACACACGAACCAGCCCAAGTGGCTAGAGCCCTCCGTGCGCGCTGTGGGATCTCGGGTTCGATCCCCACGCGACGCACAGTGCCCCCTTTTTCCTCTTTTAATCCGCGCTGACACCCGGGGTCCACTAGTCGGTGGCCCAGTGCGCCACCTCACCGCGCACCCGCCACGTTGGCGCTGGGACCCCACGGTCAGCGTGAAGGTGTGTACCCGCAACGAGTAGGAAAAGTCCAGGACCAATCCGAAAAACTTTTTCTTCCACACCAAGGTCCCTGCATTTACCTTTTAGCCCCTAAAATGGAAATGTGCATAACTTTCAAATGCCAAATCCAATTAAGATAAATAAAATATGCACACTGGTCCAAATTTAATTCTCTATCTAATGGTACCAATTGTTTCCTGTTTTGAAATTTCCAAATGCAATTCAAATTTGAATTCAAATAATTCCATTGCAATTTGCTAAAATCCATAACTAATTCATTATTAATCCAAATCATGCAAATAAAATATGTTTTCCATACCATTATGAATAACCTTTTCAAATATAAATTTTGTTTCATTATTTGAATAATTAAAATTGCCTAAACAATTTAAATCTTGTTTAATTCAATTAAAACTTGTTTAATATTGTTTAATTCATAATTAAATAATCCAAAGTCCAACTTCAAAATGTGAAACATGTAATCCAACTAAAATTTGATAACCTTTTCAAATATCAACTTTGTTATTTGTTTTGAACAATTTAACTTGATGAAAACAATCACTACTTGTTAACACCATTAAGTAACAAAATTCCAAACTTAATAAATGCTTTTCTAAATTGTTAACTATCATTCCAATTGCATTTAAATTGTTATCTTCTTGTTATTCATCATGCATGCATCATGCTAACTCACCAACACCTGATGCTTAGTGTCAGAACAATTAATTCAACTCTAAGGCATGGGTTTGCCATATGCAATCTTTGCATATGGAATCCATTTAAACTTGTGTATCATATCCACTAGTTTAATTTTGGTGCATCTATTAAACATGACATGCATCATCTTTGATTGTGCACAATGCCATGATAATGATTGTTTTCTTTCTGCCTTGCTTGTTTGCTTCTTCTCGGATAAACGACGACGTTGAGACCGACGATCCTTACGACATCCCTTCTACGGATTTAGCTCAGTACCAGGCTACTGGGTTTTGCAGGCAAGTTATCACTCACATGAACCATCGTGTTCCTCTCAACATTGGTTACCGATACTTTCCGTTGTCTATTTCTGCTAGCCTTAGTAGTAGTTGTTCTGTTACGAACCTATCACATGATACCCTGAACCCTGATATTGCCTCACCTCCATACCTACAACCATTGTTTGAGCCCGTGTCTTACTAGCATGCTTAGGTTGTTTTGCTCGAGTCTGTTACCCGTTACTTTCTGTTACTATTCCTATTACGTTGTGGGGGCTCGATGTTTAATCAATCAATCATGCTAATGTTACTATTAATAATAAATTTGATGATAAGGCACCGGCAGGAGGCCCATGAGAGGTTTTGAAGCCTGCTAGTGTCGACCCTAATAGGAAAAGGGTCTTGTCTACTGATCCATGATGAGCGCACTACCCGCATTTGGGAAGCGAGTATGGGCGCCCCCCTCAACTTGACCTGATTCGCATCTCGTCCAAATCGCCTCATTTAGTTCGTGTTTTCCATTTGCCGCATGCATGTTTTTGCGAGCCCAGGCCAGGGTGGAACTTTCGTAGTCGGCATATAGGGGGACACGTTCTTAGAGTGCTATGAGGGTCCATTTTCTTCTGGGCTCGATTAGCCGTGCGCCCAAGGTTCTTTGGGCTTGATGCGAGGAATGGTTGGTTGTGTTGAGTACCCCGCTTGGTGGAAGGGCCTTTCCATCTGGCGGGTTATTCATGAGTGTACGGCCAAATTGGTGCAACCCTGCAGGGATAATCTTCTCGAGAAGCCGTGTTTTCCGCGGTTATGGATTACTTGGTGAAAGTACTGGCTAACAAGTACTCAGGACAACTTAAACATAATAATCAAACATGTTACACCCCATGATTAATAACTTGACTAGTAATAGGCTTATTGACACAATAATTTGAACCATCATTATTCCAACTGTGTGAGTTATCCTCGGATTGCTTCTTTGGATAAGGGGCGAGATCCAGGATGGGTTTGTTTGGATTTACTTTCAGTTGGTTACGATACGCGATCTTATCTCCTTTCTGATAGCCGGAAGTCGTAGTATGTTTCTGTAGTTGTTTAGAGCAGCCAATTGCAGCATCTTTTATATCCCTTTCCTCCGTTGAACCCAAGGCATCTGTGCTTGGTGTTGACGGGTTACACTTTGGTGAACTGTGAGTCTTGCTTGCCAGTACGTTGGTGTACTGACCCCTTTGGGGCTGTGGTTTACGCAGACGACGTTTCCGAGGACCTACATGGTGGCTACTACGTGGAGTATGACGACGAGGCTGCTGACGAGTAGATAGCGGACCCGGGCAGGATCCGAGACTTCGTGGATGGGCTCCGTCTTTTCGTTTCCGGCCTCTTAGGCCTATTTGGTTCTTGTCTGTACTCAGACATGTTGAATGCTTCCGCTGTGATGTAATGATGATATGTTGGGGCATGTGCCCTCTGAATGATTGTATTTGCTATCTCTGCTCTAATGAGAGCTATTTGCAACTTATTTCAATCTTTTGTGTCGTAGAGATCTGTTGTGATATCACTTGTTAAACGCCGTTGACGTACCATGTGTGTATGGTTTGAAGTACGTCAATGGAAGTATCCTGATTTCTACGGGATAGTTTACATCGACGATGAACAGTAACGGTTGGTTGTCGCACATAAGTGCTGGCCTACCCGTAAGGGGACGCGGGAGCCGTTAAGCCCCGTAATCCAACCAAAATACTGTTCAGTTCGTACGGTGAGTATCCTCTAGAAGTCCGGGTGCGACAGAAGCATCTTTAGATGGATCACCATTATCCCCTTTCTCGATGCCCTCCGGGACTTTGTCCGGAGGAGGTGAAGTAGAGACTCCCGGTTCCTTGGGTTTCATGAATTGCAACATGAGTTATCGCAATTCATAAATTTTGTTCTCCATGGATTAGGTCAATGATTTTTTTTCAACTCATTGAGATCATCCATAGAGACATGCACCGCGGAACCGGCGGTCTCCACCTCATCGACCATACTTAACTCTTAGGCGGTTAAGCCCGATACAAGAGTCGAGGCTCTGATACCAATTGCAAGTAATGTATGGGTACCTAGAGGGGGTTCAATAGGTGCTACGACCAATTTTAATTTTCTTACAAGATTAGTCTTGACACAAAGGTAAATTCTCTAGATAATGCAACTATGGTGAATTTACCTATATGACTAGAACAAGCACAAAGACAATACAAGCATAAGTAAAGGAGGAAGGGAACGGGGTAACCGATATGAAGCACACGGAGACACGATGTATTCTCGAGGTCCTTCTTGTTAAGGGAGTACGTCTCGTTGGAGGGGTGTGAGCTCACCACGAAGGCCTACTCAACACCACAAAGGCCTCACCCTATTCTCCGATGAACCCCGCCACAAAAGCCTAGTCCACCTTCCACTATTGAACCTCTTTGAGGCGGGAATCGAATCCTTTACAAACAACTTGGGGCACACACCCACAACCAAATTGGGGTCTCCCAACAATCACAAGAATCACCAAGAGTAGCAAGATGCCTAGGTTCTCCACAAGAGGAAACCCTAGGCAAGATCCCTCAAGCTAATGAGGGGGAAATGAAGAACGACTCGGTGAAGATGTAGATCGGGGCCTTCTCCTTCAATCCTCAAAAGATCAACAAGTTTGGTGGAGGGATTGGGAGTAATTGCGGATTTGGTGAGCTCAATAAATTCTATTGAATGCTAATGGAAGAACTAGAGCACAACGAGGAAGAGGAGGGGTATTTATACCCCCTCCTCAAATCTAGCCGTTTGGCTGGAAAAGAGATACCGGAATATCCGGTCGAAGTTTGCACCGGAATATCCGGTCGGGATATTTCTCCAGATCTGAACGAACTCGTTGACTTCAACCGGATATTTCGACTAGGGCTGAATAATCCGGTGTGAATAATCCGGTTGCCTTCTGTCCCGCGCAGGCACATGAACTGGATATTCCGGTTGGCACAGAATAATCCGGTTTAAATAATCCGGTTGTCTTCTATGAGTTGAGGCTTCAGTCCTTAGTCGATTTTGAGCAGAAACTTCCTCAACTGGAATATCCGGTACGATATGAATAATCCGGTACCAATATTCCGGCTCTTCTCTGTCCCGAACTGGACAGAAACCATCCTAACCAGAATATTCGGTTTCCCTGAATAATCCGGTTAGAATAATCTGGCTCCTCACTGTCCCAAATCTCTTAGCCCAATCTTCACCGATCTTTTTGGTGATTGATGCTGATGTTAAAGATAACACTTGCACACTAAACACATCGATAAATAATGTACTTAGTATTGTTAACTAACACACAAAACACCGAGAAAATGAAATGCACTTTCAAGTATCTGCACTAAGTTTGTTGCAGAAGAGGTTGAACGAATTGAAGCCGATGGATCTGCAAAACTAGAAGACCCAGTTTCCTAAAGGAAAGAGAAGGATATCATTAAGACTTTGTTATTATCTCGCTCGAGTGTTCAGCAACATTATAATGCTTCACACTCGGGGGCTACTCCCATCGGGAGAAAGGATAAAACAGGAAGACAAGTCATGCAAATCAACAAGGAAAAATAGCTTCGACTCAAAGAAAGATAGCCAGCCACATTACATTCATCACCACAGGAACAAGGTTCATTACAAGAAAAATAGCGGATTTACTATACTCAGTCATCGCTATTACTAAAACTACTCGAAGAAAAGGAAAACTAGTTCTCTGTGGCTGCCTCCTAAGCATCTTCAGCAGCCTCAACAGCTTGAGCTTGAGCTTCGAGCATTTTCAGGAGACCATCAGCTAACCTAACAGACTTCGGGGTGAAGGGGTTGAGGTCTACCTCTTTTCCGAACGAGTCCACTAGAGGTTCGCTCAGCGCAGCTTCAAAGTTAACTTCAATGTCGTGCGCTCGAGCGAATGTTAGCACCGTTTCTACTCCGGAAAGAGTCTGTTCTCGACTAAAGTCAGCCAAGATGTTTGTGTCATGAAACACTCCCATCAAAGCATCCTGAGTCGAGAGAACATTTTCCTTGGGGAACAGGCACTTGTGGAAGGACACGAGTAGCCCCGGAGCTTCTTCAGTGAACCTATGGCCTTGGTCACCTGCTCCTCTGGAAGTAACGGCATCTAGAAGTGGACCCTCCCGCAGTCGAGCAGACAACAAAGGAGGACTACCTAGAGTAGCTGCAATAGCATAAACAAATCGTTAGCGAAAGTACAAGAAATAACGAGAGTAAAGCACATGTAAACAAACAGAGTGCAAGTACCCGTTAAACCATCCGTCGGCGAATGGAGTCGACAGACAACAGTTTCCTCCAGGTCAGAGAACTGCTTGAGGGCCTCCTTCTCCTTCTCTCTAGACTCTTCTGCTTTCTGAATATCAGCCTCAATCCTCTTCTTGGCATTCATGAACTCCAACTAGAGATTTGTGTTGTGCACCTCGTATTCTTTTACTCGATTAAGCGTGGATATCTTCTCAGCAGCAGTCGAGACTAGGAGTTATAGGACAAGTGGAAGAAATTAATCAAAAACACGAAGTCAAAGCGGAAGAAATGACAACGGTTCACCAGAGCAAGCTTTACCATTCGCCTTAGCAAGATTAGTGTGGGTGATGTCCCTCTGCCTTCCGATACCAATGAAGCGGATGCTCAGGTCCTTCGTGCTTTCCAAGAAGGGCTGAAAAAACGTTAGAGTCAGAAACTAGGACACATGTTTTGTGTCTGCGGTCGCCTGCAAGCAGCCAAACGCACACTCGGGGGCTACTCCCATTGGGAGCGTTGTTAGCACACCCGACTGAACAAGCGAAGTTTTCAGAAGAATAAGTAAAAGGAAATAAACTTACGTGGTTTCTAACCTGAAACTCGGGAGCAAAGGTGTCTACATCTATTACATTGACAGTCCAGGATCCTAGGCCCGAAGGTGCTGTATCAGCCTCCCGGGACAACCGTGCGCTCCTCACAGCACAAGCGGTAAGTCGAATCAGCACTCGAGTACATCCACATGGGTACCACCCTTTCCTGGACAGGCTTCACTCGACGTCTGAGAAACACCGCATCCAGGTGAGTTCTGGTGAGCCCATTGGCCTTCAGAGTGGCAACCTAAGACACCAAATCTTCAGACTGCTCCATTTCTTATGAGGACAGTTGGTTCTTCCATGAAATCTTGGGGACCACTAGGTTGTCTAGATCCACCAGAGGGGAACCATCAGCATTGGGTGAGTCCTTGACATAGAACCATCGACTCCGCCACCCGGCGGCGGAGTCGACGAAGCCCATCTTGAAGTAACCCAACTTCGGGTTGATCTGAATGATGCAACCTCCAATCTCGTGCGGGTCGGTACTGCTTGGTTGGGCTTTGATGTTGAAGAATCGCTTGAAAAGCGCCCTGTGCGGCACCACCCCGAGGTAGCACTCACATAACACGATGAAGCATGCTATGTCCTGCATCAAGTTTGGAGGGATGTCGTGCAGTTGCACGCCATACACCGCCATGAGGGCGAGAAGTAATGGATGGAGCGAAAAAGACACTCCCCTAAGGACGTGATCGACGAAGGCCATCCGCTTGTTGGCTTCTGGGGTAGGACGAGCCTCCGAGCCCGGGCGCCTCTATGAACCGGCTTGGAGAAGCCCTTCATGTTCGGCGCTAGTGAGCAGTTTCGTGGTGCTGATGGATTTACTCCATTTTCCGCCCTTCCGCCAATGACTCTCCACGCCGCTGGCCGCCGAGGAACCACCATTCTTGCGGGTGTGCACCATAGTGCGGGATTGGAGAAGCTCGGGGAGCACAATAATGGGTCTATCGCGAGGAGGAAGAAGGAGATGTGGGCGCAAGGAATGAGAAGGGGAAAATTTACCCTTCTCCCCCGCAGTATTTATAGCAGGGTAAGTCCATCCCTATCGTCGATATACTGCGGGTCTGGATTGGCCCTACACGTGGCGCAGGAGGCTAACCGGCACGCCTCCACGCCGTCCAGTACACGCAAGAATCTAGGCATTTACTGACAATCCCTAGATTATCGCGCACTAAACGGTAAAAAAGTGGTCAAACCCCACTCGCTAAGCTATCTTATGACAAGATAAGTTCACGTCAGGAAATGTCTAGTCTCCTATCAGTAAAACAGGGTATTATGTCAGTGGTAACGAAAAACACCCAAACGGGAAAATACTCGAGTGGTCCGAAAATTCACTCGAGTCCTGCAAAGCCTTTTCACGAGAAAAGTTCTATTTGAGAAAGCACATAAGTTGAGGATCCCTCATTTGTCACTCGAAGATCTGACTCGAATGAATCCCGCTCGAAGCACTCTATTCTCCCAGATCGCACGACTGCGTTAAAAACTCTGAATGTCGTACGCGTAGTATGAAGGTAAGACCCGCAGATCAGTTCCAACGGCCTGGGAGATGCACCACTGCTTCACTACCTAGTATTGTTCCATGCCAACAGGTGTGATGAAAATCCAGATGGGCGGGTTGTGTAAAACAACTGACAACTGGAATTCGACTCGGTAAGACTTCAGCAGCACGAGTCAAATTACCCTAGGTTTTACCAGGATCGAGCCTGAGGACTTGAACCCCGAGTAGGCTAACGGTGTATTCTCCCAAATGAGATTAATTGACCTCGACCGATCGAGTAGATTGAGCCCGTTTAGCCATATCCTCCTAAAAAACTGTTTGCAGGAGAAGCACTCGAAACAATCCGCCTGGGAGGTTTGAGTCCCTAGATCGAGTCCTTACTCCATCAGGCACTCGGAAGCTACTGACGTAGGGGTACCCGAGAAACCCTTCACTATGAGGGTACCCGGTGCGGCACATTAAGGATAAAATTACAAAAACATACGTCATTTGGGGCAGGTGTGACGGGTCGGTGTATTTCTTGGAAAATTTTGCATGTCAGTACTATCTCTGGGACTAACGATAACAGATCGCACTGATTTCTGTCTAACTGCATTTTAACAGCAGCACTGATGGATGGAACCCACAAGTCAGGGCTGACTAGGCAGCACAGGTGGAGTGTGAGATGACGCCGTGGGGCTCATATGTCAGCCCTTATTGTCGAAAAAATAACTTTTCAAAAAAATCCGTAAAAAATCACAGGCAAACATGAGTATGTGTTTTACATACGTGTGAATTTTCGTAATGAAATTACATTGTGGCTTCCCTGTGCAAAAAAAGTCAAAATCACACATATGACATTTAAATTTTTGGATCTCATTTCTGCCAGAAATTTGTCTTTTTTGCAGAGGACAGACAAAATTTCATTTCGTTACGAAAATTTACACAGATGTAAAAAACATACTCATGTTTGCCTATAATTTTCTTCGGATTTTTTTTGTATTTCTTTATTTTTCCGAAACTAATGGACATACTATACATATATATTGTACATAGTATTTTATAGTTTTTATACTATAGTACAGGAAATAAATACTATGGAGCTATTTTATATGTACGATGGCAAAAGAAATTACATAATATAATATCAGAAATTCATATTGGAGCCCGGGAGCCCGTTAGTTTCGGGAAAATAAAAAAATATAACACTTTTGAAAAAAAATCGAAAAAGTCACAGGCAAACATGAGTATATTAGTTATATTCATGTGAATTTTCGTAACAAAATGACATTTTGGCTTCACTGTGCAAAATAATATATCCCATTAGCATGACTACACAAAAAGAACAAAGATATAAATTTGCCAACTTGTAAAGATCATCATTATCCACCTTGTGCACAAAGTAGCAAGTGTCATTGTCGAAACCTTCGTCACCACCCTCACTAGAATATTCTAATAAACAGATATAATAACATTCATTTCATCCTGAAATATAGCAACGACATTTGTGGAAAATGTCTTCTTCAAAGCATCTTCACAATTCTAGGGAACTTCTTAGCACTCTGATCAATAAAAAATTATATAGAGTTAAAAATTGGCATTTAAAAAATCCGTAAAACATGGGAAAAATACATATAAATACTTACTAGGAAATTCCAAAAATGGTTTATCTACACCAAGGTGTGAAATCATTTCAATTGTGAAAAATTCCAACTCTTCATTGTCATTAACATTCAGAGTATCTTCTCTTACTATACCATAGGCTTCACAGAGATATATCCATTTAGGACCACACAAAAATGTCCTACAACCACTCTATCAATCCAAATATGACGTTTTGTATTGATATTTAAAGCTGCATTATTAGGATCCCAACGTCCACCTTTAACTACCATATAATTATCAGGAAAAATGTTATCAAGATGAGTTCTAAAATCACAAGGCATTGCCTACAAAAACAAAAACAAAAGGGAAAAATAAAACATAATAGATCAAAGTAAAAAACAAATTTTTTTAAACAATTGAAAAAGAATATTAGAAAAAATTGTAAATATGCATATACATACAACACCTTGTGAGAAATCATTAGACATTGTCTCCAAAGTGAAAGCATTAACATCACGCCGAGCACGATTGCAACTGGGGTACACTTGATTGCACAGGTGGTAAGGACTAACAACTGAAAAAAGTCAACCTAAAAAACGATAAAACATTAAAAAAAACCAAAGCAAATAGGTGATTTTTTTTAATAAAAAGGCACATTAATTATTTAGGAGTTTTGTATAAGTAGAAACGAAAATAATTTAGAGCTAAAATTATTGAATCTATTGATGTTTTAAATAAGAACTAATTTATCATAAACGAATCTCCGAAATGGTACTAATTTAGTTTAAATAGATTCAGATTATTCTAAATGCAAATAAATCTACCAAAAAAATGTACTGAAAACTATAGCTAACTACTATAGATACAGTTCTAGGGGTAAAAAACTATTTATTATCTCATAAGTGAGAAGTTTTTTCTACCACATGTACCTAGTTACAACTTAAATTGTAGCTGAGATTTTTTTTCTAATTTCTAGTACAAATCTCAACTGCACCTGCACCTGCAACCATGTACAGTTGTGTTCTTTTTCACTTTCTCGTTGCCAATTGCAAGTGCACCTATAACTGAGTTAGGGTTGTCCTTCCCGATCCAGCTACAAGTGGAGTTGTAACTGAGGTGATTTTTTTAGGGTTGTTGATGGCTGTGAATCAAACACCTTTGGGGAACCCCAAGAGAAAGGTATGATGTAGCACGGTCGAAGTTTTCCCTCAGTTATGAAACTAAGATTACTGTCGTGGGGTTTACATGGCAAGTGTCCTTGTATGAGAACTAGATTGTGAGGCCATTGCTACTACACAAAGACTCGAAAGGGTTATGTCGGGAATGAGAGACGCGAGTTTACCCAGGTTCAGCCCCTCTATGAAGGGTAAAACCTATTCATGCTTCTTTATTGTTGGTGATTTGAGGTATCGATTACAAGGAGTGATTGTGGCTTCCATTATATCGAGCGCTATGGCTATGAACCAAAGATTAGCATTGCTACGCCCCAAAAACCCCCTTATATAGTGGTCGGGTTCCTAGGTTTTACAAAAGAATCCGGGTTATACCCGAAGTCAGAGTCCTAGCTTAAATCTACCAGGATTCCCATGTCTTCCAAATCTGGAACCTTCTGTCGTTTCATGACAGGAATCATATATGAGGTAAAGCCGGGTCTAGAGGCCCGGCTAATCGGTGGAACTCCAAGCAAGGCTCTGTGTCCTCACCCGCCGGGTCATCCTCCTTTTCTAGGTCTTGATCCTTACTTCTAGGAAATCCGGATCTAGGCCTCTGCCCAATCTGGGTCTCCTGTGATGGCTTCATCATAAACCAGATTTGGGCCTTCAGCCCAATCCGGGTCTCAATCATGTGAGCTGGGGGACCCGTGGATCATTCCCCCAACATTAGCAACTAGCTTAACATGAACGCAAATCCTAAAAATGTTTTCCCTGAAGGTGTGAACCCAACACTAGCTGAGATGTTGAATATCAACAATGCCACGCTTGATCATGGCCTAGGACTTGGGAGCTATTTTTTTCCATGGGTTAACTGAGATAGATATGAATGGCAATGTCTTGGTACTGATTCTTTATTTATTTATTTTTTATGAAAAACAAGTATACTACTTATCGGTTTATATTATTTCGATTATTTTTTCTTCACATGACATGTCTTTTTGTCGATTCTTTTTACAGGGTATCCCTAAGAGTATTATGTCAGTTCTTGACATCACTCCAAGCGGAACAGTGACACTAGTTTCAAGACTGGCCGGTTCAAGTTTGTAGGAGAAAATGGGCTCAAAATTGGAATGATGGTCTTTATATTGTTCCACAACGTTCAAGAAAAACTTCAGATATCTTTCGACGTTTTTAGCAACTAGATATGTTGCAACAACATTCATTACCCCGACTAGTATAATTTACAGCTGGGATGATCATGTTTAGAACTCGGTGATGGTTCGTGGTGTCCTTTCTAGATTTCGGTTGCATTTCCTAAATTTGAGACTTTTGTTATCAGTACTTTATCTAGGCTATCAAGGATGTATATTCATGTATTTTCAGCTATAATTTTTAAGATTAATATGTATTATAATTGCATACATCAAGAGATAATGCAGGTGAAATGCAAAAAGGTAAAGGGAACCTGGAAATAAATTCAACTTGTATTCAGTACCTGTTTATTTCTTGAGTTGTTGATATCTAGATTCAGCTGTACGCCAGGTCTAGGTGGAGTTTGTAGATTCTGATTGAGTTGCATTATATCGTTTTATGTAGATTCCTGCAAATATTTTCACAATTTTCCAATCAAAACTTTATAAACTTCTTCATCATTTCCTCACAATATTTGTCCATTCTTCAGAGAATTTTCATGAATGTTGTCAGGGAAGTTCATAGGGTAGCCATACTGTGTGTTATAAGATTGCTTCATAAGTTGTTGAATTTGTTACCTGTCATCTGTACAAGTTCATGCCTGCATTTGTTTTTGGAACAAGACAATACCTCAGACATGCATGTTCTATATTTTTTTCAAGTTATTAGTTAAAGTCCGTTTCAACACCCGAGTTCCGATTGTACTTTGATCTTCAAAAGCTAATGCTTCACAACTGCATGACTAATTTAGTTTTTTTTCAATTGAAGATGATGCTCAACAAACAAAGGGTAAAGAAACAACAAAATATGATGCTCAACCAACAAAGAGTAGAGAAACAACAAAGAATAGAGATGCAGCTACACCAGATCAAGCTATTGAGGGGGAGAAAGAAATCTGACCATGGTAAGTTGTAAGTTGTACTCTCAGGGATTTCTTTGTTGCTTTATGATGATCTTCCATGTCGACCTGCTTATGTTGCTATACTTTTCTCATGGAATCTCGTCTACTTTTGCAGATCTGCAACCACTAGCTCCTCTGTCCACGGATGAGACATGAACCTTCGAGAGAAGAGGGGAGATTGAGCTTTTCATCATGTTATATGGGACATGTAAGAGTGGTTGGGTTGTCATTCAATTATTTTCATTTTTAACATGGTGTTCTCTGCATTATCCAATCGTTTTTTCTCCTCTAGCAAGTCTTCAACTGGCTGGGCTACAAATTGTCCGAAGCATTAACGAGCCAAGCCCAACAATAGATAAAGCCCAGACAACAAGACAGACTCAACAAACCAGTACAAACAACAGTCAAAGGCTCAAAGCCCACATAACAAGCTTGAAATGACATACATCCCCAACAATAGACAAGACCCAACAACGGAAGACAAGAGGCAAAATTGAATCTAATATGTGCTCTTTTTTTCACGTGACATGAGGTGACTGAGAATTAACTGAACTCCCACTCAGCTGGGCTTAGAGAGACCCGTAATTAAGAATAACTGTCCGTGCCACGAGCCCACGAGATACGCCTGGGCATAGGCAGCCCAGCCCGAACCTGGCCTGATCGGGTCAACCCCGGGCTCTCGTTTTTGCTGGAAAGTTCGAAAATGAGTTTTTTTTGTATTTTAGAGGAATATATGTATAATTATAATTAGAAAATGATTTATTTAAAGCTAAAACAGAGATATTCACGTATTCGGGCCAGGCCAGGCTAGGCTCGGGCTTGACTTTCATCCGGTCGGGCTTTTTCAGGCCCGACCTGAAACCATCCCATCCAAGGCATGCCCAGCATACCACGAGGAACGGAGAGGTTTTTCTTTCCAATGGACGTGGAGATTATAAAAAATATTCTGTTATGTACTCGGATTCAGTCTGACTTTTGGGCTTGGCACTTCGAGAGGACGGGGATTTTCTCGGTACGGTCTTGCTACCGTACTTTGGTCACTACGAGGCAGACGTGAGAGGACTGACTAGAGGGTGTGTCAGCTTCTTCGAGCTCCGCGGTAGAAGGAAAACTGTGAACGAAGATGTGGAAAATATCGGTTCCCTCCATAATCAAGGTGTTTCTTTGGAGGCTTGCGAAGCAATTTTTACCAACAGAAGATGTACGTCAAGCAAGGAGGATGGCAACTAGAGCGACGTGTGCCGTATGTGGCCAGTTGGATTCGTGGCGACACTCCTTGATCGAGTGCAACATGGCTCGGTGTGTGTGGGCGCTGACAAAGGAGGAAATAACAGAGCACATTGCGATGTCCACGGAACCCACACCAAAACAGTGGCTATTTTAGATGATTGATACAATGAATCGTGAAGATCTCATCCGCATGCTAGTCACCCTTTGGGCTATTTGGCACGCGAAGCGAAAGGCGGTGCATGAGGAAGTGTTTTAGAGTCCGCTGGGGACGAAAATGTTCGTGGAGTCTTTCCTTGAGGACCTCACTGGTACAGCTGAACTAGTCCAGGGACATGGAGGTCGACGACCAGTAGAGAGGAGGCCGGGATGGCTGCCACCGCCTACATGCAGTGCAAAGGTGAATGTTGATGCGGCTGTTGCTAAATCAGAGGCGAAGGGAGCAACGTCGGCTATTAGCAGAGCAGCGGACGACGCCTACCTTGGAGCCTCGGCAATGGTATACGAGGGTATTACTGTCCCGGGAAGTCTGGAAGCTCTAGCATGTCGCGAAGCTCTAGACCTGGCGGAAGATATGCACCTGGGGGGCCATCCAAGTGGCTTCTAATGCGCTCCAAGTAGTGCAGGGCATCAATGGCGAGTTCATGGGCACTTATCAGCATTACCAAGGAGATTCGAGAGAGGAGCTCCCGGCGAGGGACTACCTCTTTTAGGCATGAAAGGAGGGAGATAAATATGGAGGCGCACCGTCTGGCAATATTTGCTTCTTCTTTACCAGCGGGCAGACATGTGTGGCTGCTCGCCCCTCCTCATGGTCTCAATATACATGTAACTCTTAATTCTGTCTGATTAAGTTTTGTACTCTCAAAAAAAAAACATATGATCGAGATGTCCAAGTCACTTTCAAATTATTCCGAGGCTCCCACTTCCGACCATACATATACTTCCTCCGTTCACAAATAGTTGACTTCCATTTGTCCAAAAGTGAATATATTTATTTCTCTATATATTCACTTTTAGACAAATGGAAGTCATATGTTCACGAACGGAGGGAGTACGTACCAACAATTGTGTCGTATGCACGGTAGCCGATCGGTGGTGAAGAGGCGTACACCGCGGCACCTTAGAACTTACTCCCTCCATTCCTAAATATAAGATGTTCTAGCTATTTGCTCATATTGACTAGATACACACTAATATGAGTGAACATGTACACTAAAAATTGTCTAGATACATGTAATCTCTCCTCCCAAATTAAGTGTCATAAAGTTTGACAAAAGTGAATGTATCTAACACTAAATTATGTCTAGATACATCCACTTTTATTTTGCGACATTTAATTTAAGACTGAGGGAGTAGATATACTTGAATGTGGAAAAGGGTTAAAACATATACTCCGTATTTAGGAACGGAGGGAGTACAAACCAGCAGAGAGGTGGATACAAACATCTTAATCTCGCGTTCGGTTCCTATCGTCCAAGCTCGCAAATTAATCAAAGCGGCCACGCGATCCGCGAGACAAGAGCGGCCGGTACTGCTTCACGTGTAGGTGTAACCAATAGCTCAGTTGATTTGTATTACTGTCGATGTGATCAACGACGAGACATGCATGAGTGTTTACTGTACTGGTCATTGGGTTCGACGGGTTTGGGTTCCAGGGCCGGCCGGTGAGCCGTTGTTTATGCCTTCTTTCCATTCGGCTCGGATCGACATTGGCGAGGTGATACTTACCGCGACTCTTACCGTAGGATAAGCAAAAAGGGTCATGGAACTCCTTGTGGCGTAAGAGCTAGCTTAGCTAAGAAGTTACTTTTGCCGGTTTGCGTGTGCATGTCCCAACACTCATCTGTACAAGTTCATGCCTGCATTTGTTTTTGGAACAAGAGAACACCTCAGAAATGCATGTTCTATATTTTTCAAGTTATTAGTTAAAGTCCGTTTCTACACCTGAGTTTCAATTATACTTTCATCTTCAAAAGCTAATGCTTCACAAATCTGCAGGACTAATTTAGTTTTTTTCAATTGAAGATGATGCTCAACCAACAAAGAGTAGAGAAACAACAAAGAATGGAGATGCAGCTACACCAGATAAAGCTATTGAGGGGCAGAAAGAAATCTGACCATGGTAAGTTGTAAGTTGTACTCTTAGGGAATTCTTTGTTGCTTTATGATGATCTTCCATGTCGACCTTCTTATGTTGCTCTACTTTTCTCATGGAATCTCATCTACTTTTGCAGATCTGCAGCCACTAGCTCCTCTGTCCACGGATGAGACATGAGCCTTCGAGAGAAGAGAGGAGATTGATCTTTTCATCGTGTTATCTGGGAGCATGTAAGAGTGGTTGGGTTGTCATTCAATTATTTTCATTTTTATTGGGGTGTTCTCTGCATTATCCAATCTTTTTTCTTCTTCTTTAGCAAGTCTTCAACTGGCTGGGCTACAAATTATCTGAAGCAATAACGAGCCAAGCCCAACAATACACAAAGCCTAGACAACAAGACAGACTCAATGAACCAATACAAACAACAGTCAAAACCCACATAACAAGATTGAAATGACATAGATCCCCAACAACAGACAAGATCCATATGCGCTCGTTGTTTTTTCACGTGACATGAGGTGACCGAGTATTAACTGAATTCCCACTCAGCTAGGCCTTAGCGAGACCCATAATTAAGAATAACTGTCCGGCCACGAGCCCACAAGGTACGCCTGGGCATAGGCAGCCCAGCCCGAACCTGGCCCGATCGGGTCGGGCCTAGGCTCTCGTTTTTGCTCGAAAGTTCAAAAATGAGCTTTTGTTTGTATTTTAGGGGAATATATGTATAATTATAAATAGAAAATGATTTATTTAAGGCTAAAACACAGAAATTCACGTATTCGGGCCAGGCCAGGCTAGGCTCGGGCCTGACTTTTTTTAGGTCGGGCTTTTCAGGCCCGGCCTGAAGCCAGACCATCCAAGGAATGCCCAGCATACCATGAGGAACAATAGGATATGATCGAGCCGTCCAAGTCACTTTCAGATTATTCCGGGGCTCCCACTTTCGACCATACATATACATACCAACAATCGTGTCGTATGCATGGTAGCTGATCGGTGGTTTAAGAGGCGTACACCGCGCCACCTTAGAACTTACTCCCTCTGTTTCAAAATAGATAACTTCTATTTATCCAAACATGCATATATATAGAGGCAGCAGAGGTCGATACAAACATCTTAATCTCGCGTTCGGTTCCAATCGTCCAAGCTCGCAAACATCGCAAATTAATCAAAGCGGCCACGCGATCCGCGAGACAAGAGCGGCCGGTACTGCTTCACGTGTAACCAATAGCTCGGTTGGTCTGTATACGGCCGATGTGATCAACGACGAGACATGCATGAGTGTCTAGCTACTGATCATTGGGTTCGACGGGTCGCCGTTGTTTATGCCTTCTTTTCATTCGGCTCGTCCGGACATTGGCGAGGTGACTCTTACCGTAGGATAAGCAAAAGGGGTCATGGAATTCGTAAGAGTTAGCTTAGAGCATGGTTAATAATAGAGCCGGCTGGCTATAAGGCATTGTCATGTCATCTTATAGCCAGGTTATAGCCAACATGTATAATAGTATACTATATGCATGCACTATTTTGTCAACACATGGCTCACCTTACACTCTCACAAAGTGCCTATGAGCACGTGCAAGAGCTGGCTACTTTTTTTTTTTTGATAAAGGGCTTTATTACTCAAATAGTTTAAGCATTACACCCGGCCTCTGCATCTTGAGATGCACACAGCCGAAATCCGAAACTGAAAATAAACAAAGCGACAATGCTACAAAACACGCTGTAGGCTGTCGATGCTATGGAGCCGCTATCCGTAGATCAAGCGGCCATCCATATGGGATAAAAATATCCCTCGCCACCTGCTCCAATCGCGCACATGCCTCCGTAAAAAGGCCTCGTAACTCCCCTCGCTGTAATGTGGACCACGAACGGAGAATACCTGTGCTCCTGAATAGAACCTTCATACGAGAAAAAAATTTATCATTGAAAATCTTGTCATTTCTACATAGCCAGAGCGACCAAATAACGGCAAGCACTCCTACCCTAATAATAGTCTTAAATCGTTTATCAACCCCATTTAACCAATTGCCGAATATATTCGCAACGGAAGTAGATTGATATAGATTAGAAGCCATTTGGATAGCGGACCATATAGAACGCGCAAATGTGCAGTCAAAGAATAAGTGTTTAATTGTCTCATCATGAGAACAAGAAACACACTTAGAACTCCCATGCTAATTCCGCTTGACAAGATTATCTTTTGTTAGTATGACTCCCTTACAAAGGTACCACGCGAAAATCTTAATCTTTAGCGGCACCTTCATACGCCATACATTTTTGAAAATATCGACTGGCATATCCGATTGAATCAGAGCCCTGGACATGGAATCCACCGAGAACAAACCATTCTTAGTGATCTTCCATCGAAATTCATCGGTGCCTGGTGTAAGATTAATCGTCGTTAATCTAGCAACCAGGTTTTGCCAAGACTCAAGTCGAGGCCCGAGCAAATCTCGTCTGAACGTAACATTAGGAGGTGATGTTTGCATGACCGTAGCCAGCGTAACATCCTTATGTCGCGCTATCGTGTACAAGGCCGGATACTGTTCTCGGAGTGTGGTATCACCTAACCACTTATCCTCCCAGAACCGTATCTGCGATCCATCCTTAATCTTAAATACCTCATAGCGAAAAAACTATGATTTCCAGCCCAAAAGTGTGAATCACCTGGTTTCCACATAACCTGTGATATTGCTTTTGAACCTATGTATTTACGTTTCAGGAGAGTCTGCCACACGCCATCTTCGGTCAGTAGTTTAAAAATCCATTTACCAAGTAGAGCTGAATTCTTGACTTGTAGGTCATGAATACCGAGCCCTCCCTGATCACGTGGACGACAAACTACATCCCATCTGGCCAATCGATATTTCTTTTTCTCATTGTCACCCTGCCAAAAGAATCTTGATCGGAAATAATCCAAATTTTTTAAGACTCCTTTAAGTAACTGGAAGAATGATATCATATACAGTACCATATTAGTAAGGACTGAATTAATGAGTACCAATCGTCCACCAAATGACAACAATTTTCCTTTCCAACTAGCTAGTCTTTTTTGCAAACGCTCTTCGACTTGGGTCCATTCTGCATTAGTCAATCTCCTATAATGTATTGGTATTCCCAAATACTTAATAGGGAACTGACCTTGCTCGCAACCGAATAGCTCGGTGTACTGTGCAACTGCATCTTGTGCCTCGCCAAAGCAGAACAATTCACTTTTATGAAAATTAATTTTTAATCCGGATAATCGCTCGAACGCTGAAAGAATTAATTTCAGATTCGCCGCTTTCTCCAAATCGTGTTCCATAAAGAGAATTGTATCATCTGCATATTGAAGGATAGACAATCCCCCATCAACTAGATGTGGGATTACTCCCTCAATTAGACTATTTTCCTTGGCTCGTCCAATCATGATTGCTAACATATCTGCCACAATATTAAACAATACGGGCGATAGCGGATCACCTTGTCTCAAGCCTTTCTTAGTTTGAAAGTAGCGACCGACATCGTCATTGACTTTGATAGCCACACTACCTCCAACTACAAAACTGCGAACTAGAGTACACCACTCCTCTGAAAATCCTTTCATTCTCAGAGTCTGTTGTAGAAACTCCCAATTCACTTTATCATAGGCCTTTTCAAAGTCTATTTTAAGAATTACCCCCATTAAGCTTTTTCGTATGCAATTCATGTACGGTTTCGTGTAAAGTCACGACCCCATCTAGGATATTCCTACCCTGCATAAAAGCAGTCTGTGTAGGTTTTACCACATGATCTGCTACTGAATTTAGCCTAATAGTTGCAACCTTTGTAAAGATTTTGAAACTAACGTTAAAAAGGCAGATTGGTCGGTACTGTTGTATCCTTTCTGCGTTCAAAACCTTAGGTAACAAAACGAGTTCCCCAAAATTAAGACGGTACAGTTCCATATGTCCATTCTGTAAGCAATCAAACATCTCTATGAGGTCATGTTTAATGACTTCCCAGAAATGCTGATAAAACTCTGCCGAACAACCATCTGGACCAGGTGCCTTATTATGTTCCATTTGGAATATAGCCTTCTTTATCTCCTCTTCTGAGAAGGGAGCATTAAGAAAAGCGTTTTCTTCCATCGAAACTTGGGGAATATCATCTGTACGGCTCTCATCCATGGTAATATTACCAACTTCTGGAGCCCCAAACAGATCTTTATAGAACTTTGTGATATAGGCCTTGAGGAACTCTTGTCCCTCAATGATACCTTCATCCTGATGGAGACTTTGAATCCGTTTTTTCCTATGTCTGCCATTGGCAACATTATGGAAATACCGAGTATTCGAGTCACCTTCAAGAATGAATTGAGCTTTCGATCTCTGGTACCATTTGAGTTCCTCCTCCCGCAACATTTGTGCTACTTTCGCATTGGATTGACTTTTAAGTTCAACCTCTTGCGAAGATAACAACCTAGTTTCTGCGAGTCGGTCTAACTCATCAATAATGGAACAGAGACGCTCTTTCTCCTTCTTAAGCATCCCGGTCGTGTGTCTCGCCCAACCACGGAGATATTTACGCACATTGCGCATTTTATTATTCCATCTCCGTATTGGGTTCTCACCTAAGACCGGTTTGTGCCAGACTTTCTTTACCAGTTCATCAAAACCATCTCGCAAAAACCAACCTAGTTCAAATTTGAACTGTGTCTTGCCTTTTGGTCTCGATGTACCAGTTGAAAGAAGTAAGGGAGCATGGTCCGATAGAGACTCAATACGTTCTAGAACACGTACCGTTACCAACGGGAATTTATCTTCCCAATCGGTACTCATTAATACGCGATCTAGCTTTTCGTATGTAGGCTCCGGCAGACTATTTGCCCAAGTGAACTGCCGTCCGGACATGTAAACCTCTCTCAAATCCAAGCTATCAATGACAGCATTGAACAAGAAAGGCCAATGGCCATCAAACCGTCCCCGGCTTTTCTCATGTGGAAACCTTAGCATATTAAAATCACCACCAATTAAAATTGGATATGGATTATTATTATTAGCCAAGTTGACCAGCTCACAGAGAAAAGCCTCCTTAAACTCTTCCTGGGCAGCGCCATACACAGCGACCAAGCTCCATATGAAATTTTCGGCGCGGTTACGGAGGTGTAATTTAATATGAAAATCACCATCCGACCTTGCTAACACATCAAAGGAGTCAGTTTTAACGCCTAGTAAGATGCCACCCGATCTACCACGAGGTGGGATAGAGTGCCAAGTAAAGTCGATACCCCCTGATAGGCGGTTCAGAACACTCACTTGGAAATCTCTCCTCCCAGTCTCGGATATAGCCAAAAACTCCAAATCATGATCCCTGACGTACTGTGCTATATTCAAATGTTTAGCCAAGTCTCCAAGACCTCTGCTATTAGAAAATAAGCCATTCATCGGGAAACAATTGGGTTTTTTGGCGGTCTCGCGGTGGTACGTGGTGAGTTTTTCCTTTTTAGTTTAGCGGTTTTGGATTTCCGACCGGAAGCATATAGATCACATAAAGATCCAAGCCCGTCCTCATCCAATCCCACCTCAGTCACTTCCCCCACTAGATGTGATAAAAGCTGTCCATCCGAAGAGGCATACGCTGAATCATCATCCATGTGAGGTATGTCCACCATGGGAGAAGCACTCGGATTGATCGTCGGCTTTACCGTTAAACGATCATATTCCATATGCTTCAACACATTAGTTGACAACGTGATCTCCTTATCATTCTTCCCTAACGAAACACCAACCAAACCTAAACTAGAAGATAGCTTGGTATTTGAAAAAGAAAGAAATGAAGTGTGGTTAGAGCCCGTACCCTGTGGCGGTGTTGAGTACATAGGCGCTTTCCGGCGCATAGCTTTGGACAGCGCGTCCTCGTCCGTCGATGAAGCCCCGTCCGCTGCGACGAGATGACGAGCGCTCCTCCTCAGACCTCCTTTGGGCTGCCCATGCAACTCCACAGTAGGCGCCATGGCGGAGGGGGGTAGTGACGATGGAGATACCCCCCCGGCGACCATGTCTTTGCCTGTCGAGGCTGGAGCCACAGTGTCGATGTCGCCGCCAGAAGTGGGTGACGGAGTCACTGGTGTCGGCACTGTCCCCCGGTGCACCGTACGTGGCGCATCGGACACTAGCGGCCGCCTCGGTGAGCTCGTCGACCCCTTCCACAGCGAAGACGGAGACCGTGTCCCCGGCCCAGCAACGCCAGGCGCGGCAGCTAGCTCCATGCTGCCACGTCTGGACTCCGCCTGCGCGCTCCCGGCCTTGTACACCGCCTGCGCAACAGGCAGTTCAAGACCGCCCGGTGCACTGCCTGCCAGGCCGCTAGGCGAGCGGGCCGGCAGAGTGCTGGCACCGGAGTGCTGCGCCTGGACAGCGGGTAACAGCCGGCCGCCCGGCCCATCGGCCGTGGGATAGCCTGCACCAGCCGCAGGCCTTGCCGGCGAGTGGGCCGACCTTAGCAGGCCGCTGCCGCTGGCAGCTGTCGCCTGGGCGGCATACTGCCGCTCATCGCCCGTCCCGGCGGGCAGCCGCCGTCCTCCGCTGCAGCTCTCATGCGTCGCGGGAAGCTGAGTGCCGCCTGCACCCTGCGTCCCGCCAGAAGTCTCCTCCGCCGACTGTACCCACTCCGAAATAAGCTTGGCGGAAACACCACCAGAGGACTGCCGGCTACTATCTTGTAGCCCGCTTCTATTCTCTCTCCTCTTCTCTCTTATCCAACTAAGCACAAATATATTATTTAATTTCTTATAGCCCGCTTACATGGCCTTATTGTACTTGCTCTTAGCTAAGAAGTTACTTTTGCCGGTTTGCATGTGCGTGTCGACCTCCCCTCGCCATCTGTCTTTTCTCTCATCGTACATCGCTTCTCCTCGCCCCTTCCGCCGGCACAACAAGAATATGCTACGTGCTGCGAGAAGAGCATACTACATAGCAGGCTACGCGGCGTTGGTGGTGCACTGCTATGGGATGCAGTAGCATCGATCCCTCCGTGTACGCATGGGCACGTCCGGTGAAAACTGAAACGGCAACAGTGTGAACCCATGCCAGTTGTCCACGTAACAAAAACGTCTACAAAAGTCAAAAGAGAAGGACAAAGGACACAAGCATAGGTTTCGTCGAACCAAGTTGATGCCATGCCGTAGGCTGGGCTTTCTCGATTGATCTCGTCGGGGAGGGAGGAGTCGTGTTGTTGTGTGGTACTGTAGCTGTTATTTCCTTCCGGACTACAAACTTGTGATGCTGCCGGACGTGAAAACGATCGCTCGCTCGCTTTTTCAGGGCGCTTCAATGCTGAATACATGTTCGCCACGGCGCTGTTGCATTGCTTTCAGTCTCCCATGAGCCGAGGTGAATTCGTTTTGGCCCTCACATCTAGTCGTAGCCAATGTCATATCCAAGTTGTTATGCATGCCAAAAGTTTGAACGTGAAAGATATACAGTATTAACCAGGGACGTGACACCTACCGCTTACTCACCATGCATCTATATGCTTCCGGACAACAACAAAAATCTCCTGACTTTGTTATCTGGGTTGAGGCATAACATCGATCCTAAACTATTCACACCTCGCAAATTAATTCGATCACGTCTTTGTGAAAACTAAACTAAGCATACATGCTTTTACGAAGTCAAAAGAAATAATCTAACCATGATGCCAACAATACTCGACAGCGATATATGTTCTAATTAAAGCACGTGTGCTTCAAAGCTGATGGCTAATTCTAGTCAATGGCACTGAATTCTCTGCAAACGGTACTGCTAGACCAGCATATCCGCTGGGGATCTTTGTCCCGTGCGGCTTGCAGCCTAGAAGGGGCCGGAGAGGCTTCTACAAAAACTAAGTCAAGGAATTCGTGGTCTCAACTCACGCACCAAATCTCAGAAAAGCAACCGACTTGACTATTCCTTGGCTGTATTCCAGTTGAACCCCTTGTACACACAAAACCAGATGCAGTATGGGCAAAACGTGGAGAGTGGACAAATGAAGGCCCAGCTCCATGGAGCCTTTTTATTTGAACTAATCATATTTTGAATTTTAAAGGAAATCTGAAAAATCTTGGATGTGGATAGTGTTTTATTCTACCGACGTGTAAAATATCAACTAAAGAAATATCTTCTATTTTGGGCTGCATAAAAAGACAAAATCTAACATCTTAAAGTAGTGAATTTCAACTCTTCGAAATATGTCAAATGTATCGGGATTTCTTTTCAGTTTTTTCTAAAACTTCAAAATATAATTGGCAATTTTTTTAAAAAACATAGCACCAAGGAGCTCAGCCTCTATGTGTGGTTTTCGCAAAATGTGGCATTGTTTAAAATTTTGGAAAACGCTCGTGTTCCCCCGGAGATGATACTCCGGGTAGACATGTAAGCTTGCACACGTCTTCTCTCTCGCACCCCCCACGTGAGTGGGCCCCACGCACCACACATTATCCCCTCTTGATCCCTCCTCCACTCAACTTCTTCTCATTCCTTCTCTCCTCCTCCTTGCGTGCCCACCTGAAAAACGCCATGGCCATGGAGTCCGATCCAAGCCACTCCATCATTGTCGCTGCCTCTTTCTATGCCGCACTCCTCCCTCCTCTCTCCACTTGTCGTTGTGTTCCCACTCCAGCCACCCATACCACCAGGTTAGCCACTGTTGACTTACTCCATACGTGGGCAGCACTGCTACGAGCGGTGGTCCGTGCTACTACCAAGGAGGGCGCGGTGCTGCCATGGAATAGGAGTGGAGCTGCATAATGCGGTGCTAGCTGCTGCAAAGAGAGTGTGAAGTTGCTACTACCGGTGGTCGCAGGTGCTCCCATAGATGTTAGGCGGTGCTCCCATCGAAGTCAGGCATCAGGCGGTACTCCCAGCGGCGTCGGGCAGTGCTCCCATAGATGTTACGCGGTGCTCCCATCGAAGTCAGGCATCAGGCGGTACTCCCAGCGGCGTCGGGCAGTGCTCCCATAGGACCGGGCGTTTCTCCGAGCGGCGTTGGGAGATTCTCCTATAGGCATTGGCACGTGCTCCAAGCAGCGTCAGGCAATGCTCCCAGCGTCATCCGTCGGTGCTTCCAGACTCAGCGGGCGGTGCTCTCATAGGCGTCGGCTCGTGCTCCCAGCGGCCGTTGGAGGTGCTCCCATGGCGATGCCGCGATCTAGCGGGGAGAGAGGGGCGCCGGTTACGGGTCCGAGGACTCTGGTAGCGGCGGTCTGCCCCTTTACTAGTGAGATGTGTGCGGCGGAGAAAGGGCCTTGGACGTGAGTCTTGTTTGTCTTTTTAGCGCAAAGAAATACGTTTTTTTATAGAAAAGAGAGCATAGCCCCAGCCTCTGTATCGGATTGATGCATACGGCTTTTATTAAAGCAAAAAGCATTCAAAGTATTACAACTCGGATGTCTCCAAAATTACAAGCAAAGGAAAAACAAAATGCTTAGTACCGACTTCCACTATGAAGCACAAATCCTACTATCATGCTGCCACCCGTTGGAGAAGAGGATGGCCCGAACTATAGCCAGTAACCGGTTGCATCCAGCCTCCATAAAATAGCGCTGGTCCTGTAGTCAAACAGGAGAGGAAATGGACAGGTGGCATGTGGTGCATGCGGAGGATGGGACGCTACCGTAAAATTTTGCCAACTTTAATATGGGGATCAAGCCAACGTTCTTCCTTGATTGCAACTTTCATAGCCACGAAACCATATGGTTGCATGTCAGCCTAATGGAAGTCCCCAACATATAAATATCTTTTCTTGTGCGGCTTATTAGCTACTCCAAGATAAGAGTAGCCGTCCTTGCAACAGAAAAGGGTCGATCCTTGGTTACTTGTACTTACCATACTACTCCCTCCGTTCAACAATAGATGACTTGTCTTTCTCTATATATGGATGTATCTAGACATGTTTTAGTTTTAGATACATCCATATATAGACAAATGCAAGTCATCTATTGTTGAACGGAGGGAGTACTACTAGGACATTTCCTATTTTAGGTGCAAGTGTCGGTCAGGACACGATAATTAAGAGTCGTACTGCTCGCGGCACGAGGAACTACAGAACACGATCACTCCAAAGTCACTTTCAGATTATTCAGGGGTTCCCACTTCCGATCATACATATCTGTACCGTAGAGAAGAATTGCGGTCGTATGCATATGGTAGCCGATCGGTGGCTCAAGAGCCGTACACCGCGAGGTCAATACAAACATCTTAATCTCGCGTTCCGTTCTGATCGTCCAGGCTCGCAAGCATGCCTCACACATTAATCAAAGCCGCCACACGATCCGCGAGACAAGAACGGGTTACTGCTTCCTTCACGTGTAACCAGTGGCGTACTATGAATGGTCGTTGTGATCAAGGGCGACAAGAGCAACGCAATCATGTACTGACGCGGAGAGGCCGAGCCATGCTGCGACAAGCATAACCGGTGTCCAAATGAACTGTCTCAACATGATACCAAACAAGTTGTCCTGCTTGAAGTCTAAATGGCCTCTCTGGCTTTGCTCTGTTATGAAAATTCACAAATCGACCGGATGCATTGCGGGTACATCAGATGAAAATTGAACGATTTTTTTTTTCCTTTTCAAAATAATGAACTTGGGAGCATGCTTGCTTTTTCCATAGTCTTTTCGTTGGAAAAATCACAAGCTTTTCCCACTACGTTTTAGAGTTGGTGGTGGGCTCATTATCACACTGTTACTATATAATATATAATCTTCCCTTTCTAAATAGCTAGTGTACAAAATCAGACGAAAAATCAACTACTCCTAGATTTGAGCAAAAATATGAATAGAAATTGTCGACAAGCAACAAACTGAAAAAAATATGAAAGTACACATTATTTTATTTTTTTTGAAATGATGAAATTATACATACTATCGATCCGCTAATTTTTATTTTTTTATTTTTTATATATTATAATTGATAAAATTTAAAATAAATTGGGTTTTTATTCGATTCATAAGCCGCCTATTTGGGATGGAGGGAGTAGATGAGGCCGACATCTTAGATCAAGGCTAATAATATATCCGACGACCGGCTATATAAGACCTACATGTTAACAAGAGTCGACGTTAGCATCAATCACCGATATAAAAGGGTTGGCTATCAGGTTAGTCATTTCTTTTTCCATTTCTCTTTTTCTCTTTTCTCTCTAGACTTTTTACCCCAAAACATGTGTTCTCTCTTTGCATGAGAGCTCACTTTATACATTTTTCATTGTCTGTCTTTTTCACATAGACCAGATTTATATCGCATTATTGTATTTGAACTTTGTAGGGTACATAAATGAACACAATACAACCATCTACACACGTGGGCCCATAAATCATGCAAAGTCATTAATTAAACATAATTTACCACCTTTTCTTTTCAAACCACCTTGGCTTTAATTCTTCGTTTTGTGTTGCTTTTTGTAACAACGCACAAATCAGTGCTAATGTCTAGACTTTCCCCTCCTCTCCCACCGGCAGGCCCTTGAGAGTCAGCCACCGTGCCTGTTGCCGCCCCTCTCCTTCTCTTTCTATGAGGGAAAGAGTTGCACATATAGCCACCACCACCTTGGCTTTAATTCTTCGTTTTCATGCAAGGACCAAACATATAGAAATTGATTTTCATTTTATGAGGGAAAGAGTTGCACATAAATTGTTGGAGATCAGGTTCATACCAACAAGAGATCAAGTGGCTGATGGTTTTACAAAACCATTACAAGTTGGACAACTTCGAGCCTTCAGAAGCAACCTCAACTTAGAGATGTTTCGGTTGAGAGAGGATGTTAGAAGATAGGCTCGATAGGTTCGTTCGTATCTCTGTCGATAGGTTGTATCTCTGTTTCTGTTGTATACGCGTGGTATGAGATAAACCATAGCGATTGTTTCCTTGTACGTTAAGTTGTAATTAGGTATGATTGTACCGAATCCCTGTAATCTGTTGAGGTCACGTTTGCCCCTATATAACACGGAGGCGGCACGAGACCAAGTGCACGCTTAACACAAATACATCCAATCTATAGTTTTGACAGTTACGTCCACGGCTATGTAAAACCGTCAGGATAATGCAGAATCCAGCCCCTTCGGGACTCTTCCCGGTTCAAAAAAAAACTCAGCTCCTTCGGGATTCTTCCCAGTTCAAAAAAAAAAAAAAAATCAGTGCTAATGTCGTAATTGTATTCAGTTGTATAGAGACACACCGACACATATACCTCACGCCCTCGTGACGCTCGTCGCGGTGCACCGGCCAGGCCAAGGCATTGCCGCACTAGTGATGGAATCGGGTGGCGCATTGCCTACAGATGGACGCCGGTCACAAACAGACGAGCCACGGAGCCATGCCATCCTCCTCCGTGGCAAAATGTCTGCCACTCCGCCGATTACGGGAATGCGCGCGTTTCCCTAGAAGAAAAATCAGATCCACCGCACCGACGAGCGGGCCCCGCTCCGTGGCCAAACTGCGTTGAGCGTAACGGCGATGTGCGCGCCGTGACTCGCTGCCGCTGCAACGCACGGGCAGTCAATGTGGCACCACCACAACGCACGCACGACCCTGAACCAGATTTCTCGAGTCTGCACTCCCCCAGTCCCCCCTCCACAGCCCTGACCTGTATATAACGCACGCGACCACGGTGACCTTGGCAGCGCACACAACACGCACGCTTTCCTTGCGCGTTCCTCCTACGAGTCTCGTAGGCCCCAACGCCCAGCTTTTAAAACCCATCCCCGTTCCGCCACTCGCCACCACCGCAAAAGCGCACACGCCGATCAGGCCAACACAGCGGGAACACCATGGCCCGGTACCGCCGCACCATCTCCTTCCCGACCCCGAGGACGGCGGCCACCGCCAACGGCAAGCTGGCCGCCGCGTACCGCGTCCGCTCGGCCAGCCTCCCGTGCCGCTTCCACCCGCTGGTCCCGCAGCTCGACGACGACGTCGCGGCGCTGCGCCTCGTGATCGGCGGCGGCGGCCACACTCCATCATCGTCCTCCGCCGCCGGCAGCAGCAGCGCGCCGCCGTCCGCGTCCACCATCTCCGCGGCCGCCTCGCAGGTCGTGCGCGTGCTCACGTCGCTCTCGGAGCTGCTCCGTCACCCGCAGGCGCAGGAGCCGCTGCGCCGCCTGGCCACGTCATCGTCCCCGCTCGCCGAGCGCCTCCTCGACGACTTCCTCCGCCTCGCCGACGCGCACGGAAGCTTCCGCGAGGCGCTCGTGTCCCTCGCCGCTCTCCAGGCCGAGACGCGCGCCGCGTTGCGCCGCGGCGACCCCGTCCGTCTGGCGTCCGCGGCGCGCGCGCAGCGCCGCGCCGGGCGCGACCTCCCCCGCCTCGCCGCCGCCGCCCGCGCCGTGGCGAGCAAGGCCCCCACGGCGCTCCCCGAGGACATCCAGCCCGAGACCGCGGCCCTCGTCGCGGCGGTCGCCGACTCGACCGTCGCCGTGGCGTCCGCCTCCGCCGCCGTCTTCTCCGGCGTCTCCTCCCTCTCGAACGCCGCCGCCGCCGCCCGCGTCGAGGTCGCCTCCACGCCGTGCTGGATCACCGCCCCCTCGAGGTTCGCCACCTCGTCGGATGGCACAACAACCAGCCACCAGCGCGTATGGTGGGTGGCTGACCTCGTGCGCTGGATGTCGCGCGCCAAGCGCCGGTCGGCCGGCAAGCAGAGCCGCGCTAACGACGACGACGACGCGTCGACCTCGTCCACGGTGCAGCTCCGGCCCGAGGCCCGCATGAAGCCGGAGGAGAGGGCGCGGAAGGCCGCGCTCGAGCTCCACGACAGCTTGGAGCGGTGCATCGAGAGCGTCGACTGCAGTGGCGAGAAGGTGTTCCGTGGTTTGGTCAACACGAGAGTCTCCTTGCTCAACATTCTGAGCCCAACCTTCTGAAATCTGATGTCCGGCCGAACAGCTCGAGTCGAAATTTGAGAAAACGTTCTACTTTAGCTTTCATGTTTGGACAAAATTCAGTTTGTATATAGTAGTATATTATCCCCCGAGACAAGATGCAGCTTGTGCCTTCGCCTGCGTCTTTCGAAAGATTTGGAACCTGGCGTTACAAATCGCGAAATCTCCATTCTTTTTGGCCCGGTTCTTGACAGCAACTCCTGGAATTCAGATGCCACACGTTCCTTCAACAAAAATCCATGTCCTCTACATTTCTCGGGGAACGTTCTAGATTTGAGTGGAAATTTGGATTTTGTGGTCGATCAAATCCGTCGCCCAGATTCAGGCCAGCGAGCGGTAAAGCTTGTTTCTATAGATCGTATCGTGAAAAAAATTTGGAGTATGTGGATGGAAATGGAGTAGGTAGGTACACCTGCACCTCATACAACCTGAATCGGTGAGTCCAGCTTCAAAAGGAGTTAAAGCTTGTCTTGTGTGTGACCTCCCAATGTGGTCAGCTAGGTGAGCTGAACCGCATGAGGATCCCGTTGGATGGTGGGTACTTTTCTTTTTCCTTTTCAGAGGAAAGTAACCTGAGCAGTGACACAAACTGTTTAACCCTCATGTTGCCTCTGTGGGCAACACGTTACCGTCGGCATTCGGTGATTGCCGTCGCAACTCACGGCTGGAGGCCGCGTAGGCGTGAGGAAGTCACGTGGTGTCGGGGTCCAGCTCGTGCCATCTCTGCCCGCTGCCGGGGACATGCCCAGTAACCAACCGGTGGCGCGTCTAGCTGGGCGTGTGTGCAGGTAGCGGGCCTCGACAGCTCCGATCCACGGTGCACTTCATGCATAATGCGTTGGGTTGATGAGTCGGTGCGGATGCCCCGCCTCGCTTTCCTGCTCCTCCCGCCCAGCCGCCCCTCAATTCAGAAAGACCTTCAGGCGCCACACGCGCCACTCTCCGCTCCTAGTAGCTGAGGGCAAAAATATCATGTGAGGGGCTCATGCGGTAACCTTGGAACCACTATTCTCGGCAAAAACGATAGCACAATCATGTGCATCCGCGATGCATGTACTATACAGGTATGTGATCATGTGAGGCATCATGTGATAAACTGGATGCAACAGAACAGATATGCCGTTTCCTACGGCCGCCGGCGACACATGCATGACGAACCACACAGTCACACAGCTAGCGTGCGCGTTCATCTCCGTCGGACCACGACAAAACCATTTTCGTCCCCCTTCTGTCTGCAGGGAGCCCAACCCATGGTGGGTGATACTCACGCACGCACGCACGCACGACGTCCAAGTCTCGCTTCAGGAATAGCGCCTTGCACATTGGTCTGAACTCTGAAGGTTTCAGCACGAAACAGTCACGTAGGAGAAAACCATGGCCGGCCGGTACTGGTAGTCCGGCGTCGTGGGACTAGCCATTCGGGCGTCGGACCCCGTCGCTCGCGGGGCAGCTGCGACGCGCTTTCGCACGAAGCTAGCCAGCATCGGTCGCGCGCGCACGTTACATGACCTGCCAGGCTCGCCATTAATCTCCCCTGACGTTGTACGTGTACAGATCGAAGCGTCGAACGGCCACATGCGGGACGAAGACGGCTTCCGTTGCTTCTTTGTTTATTAAGGCAGAACGTAGCTGTGGATAGATAGATACCCGTCCGTCGCCCGTTGGCTTCTTTGTTCGTGTCTGGTTGGCTCCCGACACGATGCTCCCCGGGGCCTGCACGTGAACCCGTTTTATTTGCACGATGCAGGGAAGGCAGAGTTCTCGTCTCATCGCCAGGCTTTCTCATGGCCTCTGCTGCTGTTGTCCCGTGTCGCCCGCTTGGTTTACTCCATCCAAAACCTGCAGCCTGCGTTCGTCAGCTCATGTCTGGTAGAGTATCACCCAGGATGGGACGGGTACGCTCCTGCAGTCCTGCTAGTGCAGGTGACAGTGTTGTACCAGTGTTCAAATCGACAAACCAAAGCTGCAAAGCACAACACACGACAGGACTGACTCTAGCGTCGAAAGTTTAAGCCAAAACGAACCAACTCTATCAAAGCCTTCTCTAGAAATGCCAAACCTTTTGGCGTTTAACTCAGCCTAGAACCACCAGGGTCAATGCCGTTCTAAACAGAAATGTAAGCGAGGGAATAGCGGGTCCTGGTTTTTTCCCCCGAGGTTGTGCCAAATCTCCGCTCTGAGAGGCTATTTATTCATGCACTTGAGTTCTCGGACTCGGTCTTCATCTCTGTTACCCAATTTTGCATGAGTTGAACCAAGATTTTATTACTCCCTCCGATCCATATTAATAGGTGCTGAAGTGGATGTATTTAGACATGTTTTATTGCTAGATACATCCACTTCAGGACCTATTAATATGGATCGGAGGGAGTACTGATTTTACGGGCTCATCAACGAAAACCTTTAAGGACTTGCCTTGGCAAAACCGCACGCTGGATGCTCGAACATAAAACACCATAACGTGCGCCAACTCGTCATCTGCATTGATAACCGTGCGTGCTGGTCGATGGCGGCAGTGGCGGGAAGGACAACATGTGAGGGAGCTGCTGGACCCGGTGCAGTCACCAGAGCGAAAGGATCTTAATGTGTTGGGCCAGATTGACATGTCGCGAAACTTCTAGCCGAAAATAACAATATATATTTTCTTTTACCGGAACCTGATCCATTTGAGAACCGTGAAATACTATAGCGTTTAACTTTGCACAAAAACGTCAGAGTAAGTAGCGGTTCTAAAATTGGACCTCGGATGTGGTTATATTCATCGCAGACATCCATGGACCAGAATATGAACGGCATTGACCGTGCCAATTCTATGCAGGGTTAAATGCGAGTAGGTTTGTCATTTCTAAATAAGATTAGATTGGGCTGAAAATTTGAAAACGGTTACATTTGGGCTTACACTTTTGTGTTCTAGTCAGATTTGTCACCCGAGGCCATGTGTTGTGCTTTGGTATGCCAATTTTAACACGTGTACAGGTGTATCACTAGCAGGAACGGACCCATCTCAGCATGACACTAAACTTCAAGGCAAAATAAATCATTTTTCAATTCATTAGGCCTATGCCAACCCTTTTTTTTAGAACCGCGAGACACCGTGTCGTTTAACTTTTGCACAAAAAACGCCAGAATGAATGCCGGTTCTAAACCGAAACCATGGATGCCAACATAATCAACCGTTCGCGGCGTTGACCAGAATAGCAACATGTTTGCTTTGTTCTTGAATTGGTGTCCTGATTAATCTTGTCAATCATGTGATCAATCTCATCAACGTTCTTCAATTCACTCATGCCTTGCTATTACACATTGACTCCAAAGATTAGTTTATGCAAGTTCGACCTCTCTGCATTTGATCCTTCACAATATCAACTCAATACGAGAGGAGAAAACCGGGGAATAGGCTTTAAAATCATGGCAGGCCAAATGTTTTTGTCAAATCTATGGGAAAGGCTTCCACTATATATTTCTCAGTGAAGCCTTCACCATATCTGGGCTGCTATCCAAATCTCTCCTATCTAAAAGAAAAATTTCGTTCCTTCAACCGTCACCGAAAAATCCTGTCGTCAACCAAAACCCTCCGTCCTATCCTTCGTCCAACATCCTCTAGGTCGCCCCCTCGCGCTCCTCTCCGCTCCCCTCGTGTGCCAAGCGAAAAAAAAAGAGCGTCCTGCGTCGGTGCCCCCTCTCCCTCTCCAATCTCCCCCTCTCTGGCGGCCGCCCCTCGGGTTCCCTACCCCCATCGGCTGACCGGCCTCCACATCACGAGGGTCACCACCCCTGTCCTCCTTCATCGCGTGCAGGAACCGCGGCTAGCCGGCTACACCTTGTGCCGCGCGCGCGCTCCTTCCCGGAACTCTCGGCACCCGATTAGCAGGGCCGGCGCAATTGAGTCCGTCGGGCATGGAGCCGGTGGATCCGTCCTCTCCTTGCATATCTGGGCCAAGTCCACCTGCCACAGCCACCGCGTCAAGGACAAGGAGCGACGCGTCCTTTCAGGCGGTAGAGGTCGAGGACAAGGAGCCGCGTGTCCGCTCCCGTTGTAGTGTTGATGCCGAGGTCCGACGCCTCCGTTCCTGCCGGACACGGCCGGATTAGCACGGTGTAGGACGGGGACGGCCGGACCAGTTGGCTACCTTGTTGTTGCGCAGTCTTCAAGTGGCAGGTTAGTGGATGAAGGCAGCAGGTTGGATGGATACGGGGTTGAGTAATCGGAGAAGATGAGGTTATGTTGCTTCTTGTTTTTTGTTCGAGAGAGAGAGCTGTGAGAGCCCTCCTACTGCTGCCCTGGTAGATTTCAAAATTTTCACCCTCAGTATATAGCCCTAACTCTTTTTTCACTCTTAGGATACTTGCGCATGCCTGGGCGTGGATGATGCGCTCCGCCTTCCGCTTAGAGTCCGCTGACCTCGAGCTCCAAGTGAAAGGTCCGTTCTCTCCAATCCTGTTGAGATTCAGATTCGTGTAGTATCCATGGTAGTTTGTTTAGTTGACAGTAATTTTTTCGATCCCACTTGTAATGCGCTTCTTGCATAGAAAGGATTTTATTTTAAACATGAAGAAACAACTTATCACAATTTTATGACCAGTGTTAGAGTAAATAAATAATCTTATTTCAACAATATACCAACACTTGCATACAAAAGGACTGAAGAAACAGACTACATTCATTCCTGAAGCAAACAAAATTACAACACTGAGATAACTTCCTGCAAGCAAAAGTCAAAACAAAAACTGAAACGGATATTGACGAAGAACTGAATGCACTACCGAATGAGATGGAAGAGAAACTCCAGAGCAACAGCTTTGCCAAGTCTTAAAATAAATTCTTACTTCAGCGGCCGTAATTCTGTAACATCTAAAATATTACATTAAGTTAGATTGTTAATACAGCTTATGTTGCCAACACGGCAGTAAGTTGGTGACAAGTAGTAGGTATTGTTTCCAGAGTGCATAATTTTTTAATTTGCATTAGAAGATTCCTAAATAAGCCAATGGACAGGTTGTCATTATGTAGATTAGATATTTGTTTATTGACGTGAGAAATGTAGGAAAGGTTGTCATTATCTATGTAGATTAGATAGATGTTTCCCTAAAGAAAAATTGACTACACAAGTGTGAACCGAGTCGTTGTTTGATGATGCCTACCAAACCGGTTTTACTACAACTTTTTTTTTATGTGTACGAATTGAAGCATAGAAGCAAGCAACAGATGTCCTCACATGTTTAGGTTATCAAACACAAGGGGAAGGAACCAACACAAGAGAGATAGCTTGGTTGGATCTGATAGCTACTCCACGATTTAACATCTGCATATTTTCTGAACTATTTGGTGTACTTCCTCCTAGCTTTGGATAGTGTAGTACTATTGTGTATTTACTGGTGGTTAGGTTCAGTTTAGTGTTATTCTACTATCTACATTCATAATATCTTTTGGTTGAGATGTGAAATGATCACCCTAACATATAGGATTATACAAAAAAAAAAATCTATTTTACTGAATACACAATATTACTTTAATGAATACACATTTTCTTAAACTAAAATAGGAATCAGCCTGAAGCCCTGAAGAAATATATTGTAATCAGGAAGATGTGGACCGGGTCCTCGGCAAGGTGCGTGTAATGCAAAAAGTGAATATCATCTACAGCCTTGACAATTTAGATATGCTATCTGCAAAATCCCTTCTCTAAATCTTCTTTTTTCTATGTGTGTGTCTTTCTTCGCTAGGTTTTTCAGCACCTGTGCTCACTATAACTTGACGAAGATGTGGATGAAGTTGTGTTTGCATCCTCAGGTGAATAGAAATTCAAGGAAATAATAACCCTGTGTTTATTTTAAGGGCAGTCCTGCCTAAACTTCTGGCTGTTTTTCTTTTCTTTCTTGCTTAGAATCGGCCTGTATTTCATGATAAATATTTTCATTTCTTCTACCATGTTGATATTACTGCCCTGTTTTTGCATCCCCGCTGAGTAGACCACCCTGGCAGTCGGGAACCTCGCCGCGGTGCTACCCACTCACGGCGACCCCATGCTCGCCCCGGCCGCGTACGTAAGGCGCTACAGATCCCAGCCGAGCAGTCCACGTTGGTGCTCGGGACACTAGCCGAGGTGTTCTCCGCCGATGACGACACCGTGCCCACCGCGGACGAGGTTGACCTCCGCGACATGCTCCTGTCCCCCCACCTCCGCATTCGACGGCTACCTCTCTGAACTCTCCCAGATCAAGGTTAGCTTCCGATAAATTACTCCTAAAGCTACTCTATGCCATCTCTCATTATGATGAGTGCAACCTCGTATTTCACCAGATATATTACTCCCTGACTATTCCTTCCTGGGAATGAATCTCATTTCACCAGATATAAGTTTACTTGGTACCTACAACCTCCCAGATCATCCTCGCCCTCATGCCGGTGCTCTGCATTGCCTTGAGGAGACACGGGAGGAGTTCTACGGGAGCCTCGTCACCAACAACACGTGCAATGTCTCGGATAGGACAAGAACATTGCTGACATTTTCAACCGATGGTACGATTCCTATATCATCCCGGAGCCTGCCCGTCTAGATTTGCACATAGGAAATTTTCTTAAATAAGTGTCGAATCATCACGTGGAGGTAGTAGTATGAGATTTGAATCAATCTTTCAAAATTTCACAGTGTAGTATGAGAAACTAATATACAGTTTGTCTGTTCTTTACTCATATATACTGATACGATTTTGCCTTGCAACTGCGAGCAAGCACACCTACAATTAGACTGCTAATCTTGTCACCAAGGAATTCTGAAGAATAGATCTCGTGGTTTTATTTATTAAGCTAGATTTCCTTTTTGCTAGCTAGGTCGCCAGTTAGTATTAAGACAAAAGTTAGCTCAACTTTATAATGGACTTGGTTGACCACAATAGTACTTGTGAAAGAATGGCACACTTTAATCTTGCCTGATCCTGCTCACATATTTGAACTAAAACCATGAGAACGGAGGGAGTATTAGTTACATGACTTTAAATGATTAAGCGAGCTATAAACTTTTTATGTGTGAGGTGGTGAAGATGCCATTTGTATTGCCCGGTTAAACAAATGAAGGACCATAACTCATCAACAAAGCAAGCTTGTAGAGCAGCAGGTTTGTTGAAAAGAACTGTTAGCCGGTCTTGGAAGCTGAATTTTTTGTGCTTTTTTTCTTTGCGTACATATGTGGTGCTTGTTTGTGATTATCAGCATGACTCAATCACGAGATCAATGTCTTCTTCTTTATTGTGATATCCCTGTTACTGCATTTGGACATATTCAGTTACTGACGCTTGAAACATTATGTTGAGCTCAGAAAACAGTATTCTGTGAAAACAAAAGCCTTGGAGGCACACTGAAGCAATAACACCAGCACAACTCAAACAGAATGCGCAAGGAATTCTGGTGCACTACTAATCACTAAGCTTGACAGAGAAGTGCCACACATCTTCCGTTGTCTACTGTGAACGTTTATCTGCAACGGATTTATACTTCTTACTAGACCAATACCTTTTCCTCCTTAGAAGAAGCACAGTGAAGTATGACTTAACTTCACTAAATATGTATGAGTTCGTTACTTTAAAGTTTTGAAGAGAAGTACACTTATATGTCTTAATTTTTCTTTTTTCGAAGTTTAGCTCACTTCTGTTTATTTTAAACTGAATCGTGCAGCATGCTACATTCTTTATGGCCGACTTCATGGGGGGAATCTCGTGTGCACGACTGGAATATGATAGATGTGCTGGTAAGGGGTGCTCTTACTTCAAACCATGAAGAAATTAGGTCTAGCGTGACAGATGCTTGCCGTGCTGGGTAATTTATCGTTATCGCTATATTTTAGAGAGATCTGATTGCATCTGTTAGTGCAACTGTGTATTAAAAACTGTTCTGATCAATTTTGTGATTTTCTCATGTAAAGGGCACATGCTTTATTAATATATATGAAAAATCCATACGATTTATTTGACTACTTCATGTCCATATGCATAAAGCATATTCCAATGAGTGGTAAATATTCAGGTCATGGATCATGGAATGTGATGTTTGTCCCTTAATTTTAGGCGATGACGTGATTATTTCATACCAAATCATCCTTTGAAGGATCTGTCCTTGTTTCCTGTTAGTTCAAAGTGTCATCGAGGCAAGTGATTTAGCTAGATTGCCAACATTACAATTATAGACGCCCTACAAGTATTGGAAGCGTTTGGTGACCCTGATTCATTAGATATTTTCATTGTAACCAAGAGTGGCATAAGTGACTCTTTAATTCGTTAGGTGATAGGTGATGCATTGGAGTACAAGAAGAATAGAGACTACACACACCGACAAGCTATGGTATCCCTTTAAATAGTACACAATTTAGTGGTTCCTAGACAAGTTCCTTTGTGACAGAAAGTTGTTTGGTGAGGGAGAGTTCAGGCATTGTTTGGGTATGACATTTTCACGGTACATTTGTGAAATACACCAACCCTTTCTTATACATTTGGGTATCCAAATACGAACGTATTGACATGTGTCGCGAGAAGAAAAAAAATGACCGTAGCAACGCACGGGCATTCAACTAGTTCAAATAAAAGAAGGAATTGGTTCCTTCAACCGTCTCCACGTGCGTTATGTCGTCAAGCCATCCGTCCTGTCGTCAAAGCCTCTTGCAAGCCTCTCGTCAACGTAATTAATTACAAAATTTAACCATGCATAATAAGCGCGGCCAGGGCAATTAATCCTCGTCCAACACGGTTTCTCCCATCCCCCACCCCACGCGATTCATTTACCTTCCCCCATGCGCATCCGGCAACCGTCGTCGGGAAGTTCCTAGGCTGCCTTCGCCTGATGCCCCCGTCCACATTCATCATCTCCGTCCACGCCAAGCCTAGCATGAAGGTCGCCCCCACCATCACCGGTTTGTACTCCGCGCTCCTTGCTGATCCCCTCCTGCTGAAGACGCTAATCCTCCGTGAGGAATCCGCACAGATCGGGGAGGAGGCTGTCGGGGTGCAGATCGACACGCCAGCCAGGGACGGGGAGGCCAACGCCGTCCTGTCGACTTGATCAACTCGGTAATCTGGTGCTCCCTCCTTCACGTTTACACGGTACTACTGCTTGACCTTGATCTAGACGAACCGGCCCAACCTAGATATTGATTGGTAGTTCTGTTGTACTGCTATGAACCATAGGTAGAATGAAACAAGCAGTTTAGAAGAGTAGATACTGGTTTCGGAATTGGAATTGCAAAATTGGTCCACTTGATTAGCTCTGCTTTCTGCTGATTATATTTGTATTTTCCAGGTGGATGCATCGCGGCGGGCAATGGCGAGCACTAGCGAGGGAGCCGTGCTGCCTCCAGCGTGTCGATTGCTGGACTGCACATCGCGTGCATGGTCTCCCCCAACCCCAATGTGAGTTCTTGCAGATGCCGTAACAATAACGGACGTGTGTATTTTGTTTTACCACTTTCTTGATGCAGGTCCGCCTCCAGCGTGTCGGTTGCTAGACTGCACATCGCGTGCATGGTCTCCCCCCAACCCGATTGTGAGTTCTTGCAGATGCCGAAACAATAACAGACTTGTGTATTTCCTTTTTTTACCACTCTCTTGTTGCAGGTCACAATAAACGAGCACATGCTTCTATGATGCTATATTTGTTAAGATCTAGCTATTTGTTTGATTAGTACCAGAATAGCATCATCCGTTTTCTTCATGTGACAATGTTTTTGGAGAAATTTATTGCAATTGTTGTTTTATCACAATAGTACAGTAATTCTGTAAAGAAAAGAAACGACAAGCTTTTCTTGGTTACATGCTTTTAGGCATTAAGACTTGGTTGTAACTAGCTTGATTCTTTTTCAAGACCATTAGCTTGTTGTTAAGAAGGACATATGAATTGTGCTTTGTTCAAAATTTACGCAAGAACTAAGCACTTATTTTCTGGATAGGTTTAATTATGTGCTAATGGGTCATGTTTTGTTGTAACTTAAATGTAGCATAAGAGACTTGTGTTTTTTATATTATCAGATATATTACGAGCTACAGAAATATCTTTGTTTATGTGATACACATAAGATGAGTTAGAGCAAACCAACTTCTATGTAGTTATAGAAAATAATTCTAAGTATATATTCCACCGCTTCTTTAAAATTTCCGCTTCCCCCACTCACGGTTGTAAGATGAGAGGTAGACTGCAGGTGGAGAGAGTATTTATAAATTTTGAAAAAATAAAATTGTCTATCAGGCTGTTGCAGCATGGATGTAAATGCAAATGGTACTTGGCTGCAACTGATGTGATCCGCTGACAGACTACTACATTCCAGATTACATACTCAAGCTGGACACGAACAAGTCATCAGTGATAATACACCATCTTGTCATGTGATAGTCTTGATCAACTCTAGAACTTGTGGCCAACTTGTAAGTGGTTTTATCAAAGCGTACAGGTACCTGGCCTAGCAGTTGGAGAAGCTGTGATGTAGAAACAACGCATTCCGTCTTATTATTTTATATCATGGTGTGGTAGCGATAAGGTGCTGCAAAGATAGTATGCCAATTTTGAAAAGCTCAAGTCTAACGGTGACATTCTTGCTGCTGAATTCAGAGAAAACTAAGACTAACTGTGAGCGTCCTACCTTTAGTTTCAATCTACTAATGAATGTTTTTTTGCCTCGATGTTTCTTTGTCTTAACTAAGGAGCTTTCAAACAGCTTGCTCTGGTGATGGCACGGCAAGTTAGCTTCTTGGAGTAGTCAGTGATCTTAAACTTTCTCACTCACCCTGTGTTGCTGTTGTGTCTCTGGGAACTGGAAACAACCATTTTTCATTTGGATGGGTATGCTAATTTTATTGTTTACTATGAGCAAATACTCTCTTAGCGTTGATGAATACACCTATTTATTTACTTCATGTTTGCTGGTACCGGAACATTAATTTGTTTTTTACAAGAAAAAGAACATGCCATGTGTCAGTTTTCTTGTTTGACTGTTCCGAAATATAGAAAGGCTTGCGCAATAGATTTATCACTTTTGATAAGTAGAGACCAACAGATGGTTGGTGTTTACATTATAGTTTCCTTGTATATTGTGTCCTCTGTAGGAATGCGACTTTTCGTTTTAATTTGCAAGCTTTTTAATTCCGAGGTAACATGGCAGTGTGTTGTCGTTGGTGTAACTTGTCAATTCTTTTGACCGTGTTTTGTACTTCTCTTTGCCTACCCTGCATATAGTGCAAGGCCTGATTTTTGTATACCTTGCTTCTAAGTTTATGAAGGAATTAAGTTTTCTTTTATTTGAACTTAAACTGGAGGAAAAGAGGCAGAGAAATCATGCCTTGATCTAGCTTTAAAGTTGGGGGAAGGGGGGAAATTTTCATCCACATAGAAGCCTTCAGTTACTACTTGTGTATCTGCAATCTAATTGACTTACCAGACCTTACATTAAGAGTACATGGCCTCCAGCTTTCTTATGTGTACATCTACTTGGCTTCAGGTATAAGATGGTGCAGGAGTGGAAACAAGGTTGATATATTTTGGAATTTCTATTTCATATTAAAAAAATTGTAGTAAAAAATAGAGTTAGATACTTCTCTAAATTGTATCAGTAAGTGGTTCTTCAGGGTTATCCATTTGATTACAAGCATGGGCTTTTGCTTGAGAATTCAGATTGGATCAAGAGATTGGAAGGGACCTTCTGATGAACATTAGGGTTATGGGGTTATTCTCGAGCGTTATGTTCTTACAAAAATGAGATGTTGTGAGTACCGTGTTAGAGATTGGAAGGGACCTTCTGATGAACATTAGGGTTAGGGTTATGCATTCTCGGAAAATGAGATGTTGTGAGTAAATACTACATGCGATCTCCTTTATTGTGCATTTTAGTAGCATATGCCTCTTTGTTAAATGTGCATGGGCAGGGAAATTAAGGTAGACAGTGACACATAAAATTGGAATTATTAAGAGAGTGTTCATTCAACTAAGATTGAAAACAGCTAATGATTTTTTTTTCACGTATTGTAGTTTGACAAAACAACATAGATGGATTAATGACTAACAAGTTCTCCTTCACTGGATCATGTTCCTTTCTTTATCTTCAATGGTTGTGCTCGAAGTCCATGTGCCAGGTACACTTATTTGGATTGGAGGGAGTATATCTAAATAAATATCTTCTAATTTATATGGTTTCAGTACCTTCCTTAGTTTGTTTTTGTCTGAGATAACTTATTTTCGGAATTTTGGTGGACATATTTTCCCTGGCAGATGAGCTGCATAAAAGATGACCCGAGTTTCCAAGAACTGTTTCAAACAAGTTACTATGTGCCCGACACAAGGGCAGCTTTGTGGCCATCTCTAACCCTCATGTGAAAAATTTAATGTGGAAAAGGAAGCGGACAACAATCCACATACACCTAGCATGCCTATTATTGTCAGTATAATTTATTGAGTACACAATTATTTTTTCCTGAGTATTGTATTGTTAGAGGTAGGTTGATTATTAAATTTAACTAAATTGGTTGAAGTCTTTGAAATGGTAGTGGCACGCTATTAGTTATGAGAGGGCAGGCTTTTGTGCTTAATTTTGCTGACCTTATTTAAAATATATGTGAAAAACATTGCACTATTATGTTAAATACAGTTGATTGGAAATTATGTTTTGCTCATACGATATATAATGATGATTGATGTGTACAAGAATGGTAAAACTTGTATGCCCCGTAGCAACGCACGGGCATTTTACTAGTCCAAATTCAAAAAACAAAATCTCCGGTGCTATCCGGCCTGTTAAATTTTCTGCTTGAACTGACTGATGGGCTCGTACTTTTGGAACTTCTGAAGCTAGGTTCGGTTGGTTTGGCCCATCTTGTTAGGCCCTAAATTCAACCGAACCCATTTCATTCGAGCGTCCAAATAATACACACTCCAACACAAAAAAAACGTCCACTCGCTCTCCCCTGAGGAAAGAAGATCCCACTGCAATTTCAGTACGCGCGTAGATCTTTACAAAAGTGGCCGTTGAAGATTCTTGAAAATGGTAATCTAGGGCCTAGGGGACCCAGTGCAAAAGGCATTTCCATCTTTCCACATTCCCATTTGCTAGGCTCCATACGAGTGATGATTCACTGGACTGGATCAACACACAGCTAGCAGGGCCACCTCTGGACGGCCACCGATTGATGCGCCCATGATTACAAGCCGTAGTAAAACCGAGTGGCCGGTCTTAGCCGTGACACGCTCTTACGCACAAACCCACGGTTTTTTCCTGCGTGCTCTCATGGCCTTATTACAGCTCTGTTGCTCCTGATGATTGTGAAGGACTGAAGGCTCCTGGTACACATCATTTCCGCCGTGGCCCAAACTACTGTACTGTACTTAGCTCTCGTTCTTGCTCTGGTTTTCAGTCATTCAGAGGATCTTTGAAAGCCTTTTCAGGCACCACCAACCACAAACCAGGGATGCACGCATGCGCGGATGATGACCGGTGATTATGAGCACGTAAGTACACAGGATGAAACCAAAGAAACAATATGGGATGAATTCCATCAAGGAAGTTTTAGTTTGATGGCAGAGAAGTAGTAGCTGTCTGCTGTTTTGACACCAACGAAGATAAGAAAAATCATGGTGCAATACAACGGTATCTGTCGGACCGAATTCAGTGGTAGTACTTTGCATAGTTATGGACCATTTTTTTAGCAGGACCGGGTTTGCACTAACAGAGTAACAGTGTCTCTCAACATGTTAATCGCCGGCTGTCCTGGCAACCTGGCTGCTGCCAGTGTGCATGGCGGTGCCACATGTTTTGTCCGGTGCTGTCGTTGTCGTTTGGTACGGGAGTATGGGAGGGAAGTTCTCATTGTATTCGGGCGGTGCCACATGTGTATCTCACATGCCTGCTTAAAGACGAAAACAATGGTTTTGTAGGGCGTAATACTGCTCATGAACACGCACAGATGCACCAGGACGGTAGAGCTATATTTTCTATCTTTGGCAATTATTGATCCGGTGACGGTAAGTGTTAGTACGGTACGGCCCGTGCACTAACTCACACATGCCTGCTTAAAGACGAGCTCTTTTTTTTTCTTTCTTTTGCATTTTCAGCCCCATGGCCTGGCAACAATTCGAGCTTTGGTGAGCTGCGAGCATGCTTGCATGCATGCACGGGAATATTCTACTTTTACGCCACTTTTACAACGTCCTAAATATGGAAATGAGAAAAAACTCAAATCCAAACAGATTTAGTAGGACCGACAATCCTCCGCGCCTCCATTCCTGCCTCCATCCTCCCTTTGCGTCGGGCTCGCCTCAATCCCCAGGGCCGCCGGCGCGGATCGACCATCCTCCTCCCTTTGTGTCGGCCTCGCCTCAATCCCCAGTGCCGGCGGCGCGGATCGACCATCCTCGCCTCCATCCCCGCCTCCGTCGTCCACCCTTTGCGTCGGCCTCGTCGTCTGCTGATATTCGACCAGAACATAAAGACATAGAATACGAAAATAAGAAAGATGTGTTCTACCGAGAGGTGGAAGGACCAGATCGCAAAAGACAAAGAAACACAGTTACATGCAAATCTGCCACGAGCCGGGCTTTCCAACGTGGATGGCCACACGTGTCGTCTCCTAGTGCATTTTATACCAAATTGCAGCTCCTGAACAAGTTGTTGTACCACCTAATCACAATTATTTTTTTATAATAGTGCACCCTTAGACAAGTTTGTGTACCATTGGTGCAAATACCTGGAACAGATGTGTAGAGCTCCATGTGTACCTACATTTTTTCTTTCTTTGGGCAATTATTGATCTAGTGGTACAAAGTGTAGTACGGCACCTTTGCACTAACACACACAAGATATGTTCCCCGTTACTCGTTTTTCTCGATTTCTTTTGCCTTTTCAGCCGTGGCCCGGCAACAATTCATGGTTTGATGAGGTGCGTGCAGTGCTTGCATGAGAAATTGGGAATATTCTACTTTTGCACCACTTTTACAACGTCCTAAATACGGAAATGGGGGGAAAAAAAGCGCAAAGCCAAAAGGGAATTAGTAAAGCGATGCAATCCGTAGCGAAAGCTTTTGCTTGCATAAGATTCAAGAGGGTATATATCGATGGAGAGCAAGGCAAGAAAGTGCAGCATGTGGCCTGCAGGAACAGACTTTAATTCAGACCGGATTTGACCAACTATGGTTTGCCATGAGTATATGCATCTTTATTAAGGTGAACATAAAAGTTGTTTCGGGGTCCTGAAAGATCGTACCACGAGTGGACCATCGGAGATTCTGGCCACAAGAATAATTAGTATTTTGTACGATCGAGGAAAACCGCGTCTAAATACTATTTTGAACATCAGAGGTCGATCGTGCGTTAAGCAGGACTTGACTTCCTGTGCCATGGAGGAGAAAAGAATGGGTAAACAAAGTATGGTTTCGCATTTCCCAACTTCAAATCGCATAGTAAATTTAAGTAGTGGCTAGAGATCGAAGCGATTTTTTTAAGTCCGTGCAGTTATTATGCCCTGATTAGTAGGTCAAGCACGAGCAGTAGCGGTGTTTGATCCTGGTACGTGCAGAGTTATGTATATACTGCTATCTGAATATCACCAAATTGGTGCTGCTGCCACTTACAGAGGGCATTTTGGTTCGACAGTTATGCACAGGCCCCATGTGTTCTTTTTTCCATGGAGTATTGCTGATCTAAAAACCCCTGCGCATCTCCACGGCACGATCATGGTAGGGCCTTTGAGCCAGATGACAGAAGACCGACTCGTACGCCTCTGCAGAGTGTAATCATGTTTTGCTGCGAATTAGGTGGTTCATGGGGCCTCTAATTTCGCGAGTGGGGTGCCATAATTAAACCGCACCGGCCTAACGGATCCGTCAGCATTGATCCAGACCAGGATGAATTGGCACTATGATTAACGTTTATGCCAGACAGATAAGGACGAATTCAGAGTATACTTCAGTAGAAGATACGAAGTATACTAGGCATGCATGTCTTCTCGAGCATTTCAAATTGCCAAGCCTTCACCACACGTTAGAAGATACCAGGTATACTGGGTATTCGCAGTTGAATACTCGCCAACTAGGAGCCGGATTTAATTACAGATTGTTTGTTTAGTCCATCTGACGGCAAGCAGAGCATGATGCTTCGCTCAGCAAATACAATACAATAATGGGGGGCACTAATCTGCACGGACTATGATAGCATATCTATCCTGTTCGATTTGCAATCACGTGAACAGCTCGCGGTACTACTCGATGGATCGCACGGAGTGACAGTAGGATTAGGCGCTCCTTACGCTATGTGGCTGGAAATCTGACATCGCTGGTACCATCTCGGATTAACAAACAAAGCAGCGACGCGAAAGTGATCCCGTCGCCTTCTTTCCGCGCGCCGTCGCTCGGGCGCACGTCACGTGGGTTTCTTGTCTCGACCGTTTACGTCAAATGGATCGTGGATGCATGAGTGTGAGCGACTTGCGTTGCGCCTAGCTAGCTTTGTGTCACGCTTTAGCAGTACGGCTACTACTACTACAGTAGCTACACGGTGGGCGCCATGGTGAGCTGCTCAACGCCATGATGGATCGATAGGAATTAGGACATCTGCAGCGGGGCTGCTCATTTGGCCCGGACTGGCCGGATTTGAGCAGGCCCGGGTAAAACCAGGCCCCAGCGGGGCTGCTCAACCCACGGCCTGGTCCCTTTTCAGTCCGTGGATGCTCAAATCCTGTCCAATTGGGTCAGATTTAAGCAGCCCGCGGACACGAAACGGACGCGCGCGCTCGGTCGTGTCCCTTTTCGGTCAAAGGGGGTGGCCCGTCGGCCAGTGACCGCGGCGACGGCTCGGCTACCCACGGGGTCCTATTTAAATGGGCCCCGCGGCCACGCGTCCCCCCCACGCGCACCGCCTCCTCGCAGTCACGCACGCCATCACTGCCTCCTCGCAGTCGCCACCTCCTCCCCCTCGGCTTCCTCGCCGCCGGCCATGGGCCGCAGCTGGCTCAACTGGGGGCGCGGCAAGAACGACCACGTGGCCGGCGGCTCACGCCGCCGCCGCTCGCCCTCGCCCTCTCCCCCGCTCCCACCTCCTCCACCCCTCACCCGCGCCCAAGCCGAGCAGGCGCGCACGCCGCCGGCATCTCCCCCTCCTTCTTCTCATGGCCCGGCGGCCCCATTCCGCCTGGTGCCCGCCAGGGTACGAGAACGGCCGTACCTCAACAAGGTACGCTGCCAATGGTACTGGGATCGTGCGATCCCGGTGCCATGGCCAGATGTCCACCTCCCCGATGGGTGGCATCTGAACAGGGACAGGATCCCTGTGCCGCCGGTACCGCGGTCGGGCGCGGCGCGGGAGGTGGAGATCCACCGCCGGCGGGACGAGCTGCCCCCGGACCTGCGTGCCCACCCGGCGTTCGCGGTGAACAGTCCCCACTGGGACACGTGGTTCACCGACGAGCACGACCTGCGCAGCAGGTCGTACTTCGGTGCGCGCCGCGCCCGCGGGGAGCCCCAGCTCCCGCCGCCGTCACCTCCACGCCAGGCGAGGCGTGGAGCCGCTCCTCCACCGGCCCCCCATCGCCCCCTCCGCATTGGCGGCCGCGCCCCGGTCGTCAAGGACGAACCAGAGGAGGAACCTCCTCAATGGTACGAGGAGGAGGACGACCAGGACGTCGACATGGCCGAGCCAGAGCCCAATGAGGAGCTCCAGCTGGCCATGGCCATCGAGGCCTCCAGGAGGGAGGCAGAAGCAGCGGCCGCGGCGGAGGAGCGCGCGCTGGCGGACGCCCTGGGCCGCGAACCCAGCTTCCCACGCCGCAGGGGGCCAGGGCCGCCCCACTGCCACCCCACCTCGCCCCCGAGACCCCGGACTACGTCATCCTAGATGACTAGGAGCTCCGGGGGCAACTCCGGCCGCCGCCATGCCACTGGCCAGTGGCCGTCTAGCCCTAGCTAGACGTTTTCTTTATGTTTTTTTTTAGGTTGTAAATCTATGGGCCCCTATGGGCCCTACTAAATCTATGCAATGTCCCTTTTGGTATGAGCAGCCCCACTGGAGGCACCTGGTCCGGGCCGTGTCCGAGGACAGCGGACGGCTGCTCAAACAGACAAAATACGGACCAAATTGGTCCGCATTTGAGCAGCCCGCTGGAGATGTCCTTAGGACATCTCCAGCGGGGCTGCTCATTTGGCCCGGACCGGCCGGATTTGAGCAGCCTGGGCCAAAACCAGGCCCCAGCGGCGCTGCTCATACGGACCGCGGTCCGTTTTTTTGTCCGCGGATGCTCAAATCCGACCCAAATTTGGGTCAGATTTGAGCAGCCCCGCGGACAACAAAAGTGTCCCGTGGACACACTTCCTGGCCCGCAAAAAACCCCCCTCCTCCCCCCCCGCGCCGCCAGCGACCCACCTCGCCGCCGGTAGGTCGCCGATTTCGCGACCACGACCACCGTTCGGCCCCTCGCCGGCGACGTCCACCTCCCCCCAACTCCCTCCCACGCCGCCGCGCCACCGCCTGCCCCGCAGGAGGCTCACCGGCCTTCGTACAGCCCGCTCCACCTCCCCCCACCTCCACGGGCGCACACAAGCTGTTCGTCCGTGTGCCTGCCCGACCTCGGCCCAAAAAAATGGCGGATAGCGGCGACGAGTTCTTCTTCAACAACTTCATCATGTACTCGTCCTCGTCGGACTCCGATTCCGAGGACGAGAGCGACATCCTCGTTGCCACTCTCGTGGTCAATGACCACATCGCAAGGATGCGGCCGGTGTTCAGAGGGTCCATCCCCGGCCGTGCGCCGGGCTTGGAAAGGGGCAGAGCGGCCGGCCATTTGCAGCTGTGGAACGACTACTTCCACCCCACCAATCCGGTGTACACGGCGAAGCTATTCCGGCGCCGTTTTCGGATGAAAAGGGACTTGTTCAACCGCATTCGGCTCGGCGTCCTCGACTACAACGATTGGTTCAAGTGCAAGCCCGATGCCACCGGTAAGCTTGGTTTCACTTCTTATCAAAAATGCACCGCGGCAATTCGGATGCTTGCATACGGAGTTGCTGGTGATCTGGTTGACGAGTACTTGCGTATGAGTGAATCAATGTGCCTGGAGGCTATGTACAAGTTTTGTGAAGCTGTGGTTCAGGTGTTCGGCCCGGAGTACTTGAGGGAACCTACTGTTGCCGACACTCAGCGTCTGTTGTCGATCAACGAGAGCAGAGGGTGGCCTGGGATGCTTGGAAGCATCGATTGTATGCACTGGGAGTGGAAGAACTGCCCATTTGGTTGGCAGGGGCAGTACAAGGGCCATGTTGGTGAGTGCACGGTTATTCTCGAAGCAGTTGCTTCGCATGATCTGTGGATTTGGCACTCGTTCTTCGGCATGGCAGGTTCACACAATGATATCAACGTGCTCCAGCGCTCTCCGGTGTTTGGCAGACTTGCCGTAGGCAACTCCCCCGAGGTGAGCTATGATATCAACGGCCACCACTACACAAAGGGATACTACCTGGCAGATGGTATCTATCCCCAGTGGGCTACCTTTGTGAAGACCATCTCCAATCCTCAAGGTGAGATGAGGAAGCGGTTTGCCCAAGAGCAGGAGAGTGCCCGAAAGGATGTGGAGCGTGCTTTTGGTGCGCTTCAATCTCGATGGGCTATTGTTCGCCACCCTGCTCGAACATGGAGCCCGGAGATTATGTGGTCGGTGATGACTGCTTGTGTGATCATGCACAACATGATCATAGAGGATGAGCGCGATGACAGCGTCTATGACGAGAACTGGTTGTTTCAGGGTGAGAACGTGGAGCCCCAGCCAGGAGTGGCAACATTTGCGGATTTCATCGACTTCCAGTACGAGTTGCGTGATCAGGACACCCACCTCACACTTCGGGATGATTTGGTGCAACACATCTGGAACTTCGTTGGAAACCAGTAGTTTTTTTTTATTTTAGCTAAGACTTATTTGTTTTCTTATTAAACGGTCAAATTTGTAATAAATAACTCGTATTTTATTTAGTTTTGTGTTTGTTTTAGGTTCAAAGTATGGATGAGAAGAAAAAACTAGAAAAAAAAAATTTAATGTCCGGCCACTAAATGAGCAGCCCCGCTGGGTGCAGGGCCCAAATCCGGCCGGACACGGCCACGGACGGCTGCTCAAACAGACAAAATGCGGACCAAATTGGTCCGCATTTGAGCAGCCCCGCTGGAGATGTCCTTAGGGTTCCTTTGAGCGGTGGAGCGACCAAAAGCGGCGGCCTACGGATTCAGCTCCTTATCCGGTGCTTAACTACGGCAATCAGGAGCTAGCCAGCCAGCTACTAGAGGTTGGTTTAACTATCGTACGTAGTACGTGCACCGCCTTTTGGTTCCCATCCCGAATTGTCGGCGAAGTAGGTTTCCCGAGGAGAAGAAATCGTTGCAAAGTTCAGTGCTACAATGCGACGCAGGACAGGGTACACGCCTGAATGAGAGAGACGGATCACTCACTCACCGCACCGGACACCGGAGTGGTGTGCTGATTGTGGTGATTGAACAGAGCAATGGGAAAGTGGCGTTGCCGCTGACTGTATGCCACTGTAGGGAGGGGTGCAGGATCCTCGAATGAACAGTGCCAGGTACACGGCTAGGGCTTTAGACTAGGCTCGCTAGCATTGAAGGGGAGAGGGGAGGAAGTCACGAGGCGTGGGGTGGTGAATGCTCGTTGCCAGTAGTGGTTGCATGGAGTTGAAGACATGGCAGAGGTCCCAGGGACATGCCCACAGGTAAAGGAAGCCGTGCAGGGGTGCCCCAGGAGTAAATTCTCCCTGCACCGTGATCTGCCCCCTCAGAGTTGCATTGAGATCTTGTCGCCACCCATCCACGCCTTCTCTCACGCCCCCCGTCACCGGATTTTTGCCCCGGATGATGCACGAGAGAGAGATTGGACGACCGGTCCACGCCCCGCCGCTTTGAGGCATCGATGGATTGGAGATGAAAGCAGAAAAGAGGGATATACAAGGACGGAACGATTCAAAGCTGCGAGTTTGCATCGAGTACACGGGCATTTCCGTTGACAAGCAACCTTGTACGTTGTCTTCCGATGATCTCCGACGTACCCCTGTACAGTAATAAAAAAATCACCGGTGTGCCGGAAATAATAGGCCTATTCTACGTACAACGCAAGGCGGCCCTAGTATATCCGTGAACCTTGTTAACCAGGAAACACTACTAGCTACTCCCTCCGCTCAACAATAGATGACTTCCACATATCTATATATGGATGTATCTAGACACTAAAATATGTCTACATACATGTATAGCTAGATATGTGGAAGAACAGACGGAATACTAACTAGAATAGCAGAAGTAGTAGTTGCACACGGATCATTTCCACGGGCACCCATTCATAATGTGTCTGAGACTCCTCAACTGGATCTTTTTGGGGGCGTCGGACCTTTTTCCGCGAATTTGATGGGCGGGTGCCATAGTGGCACCCCCAAACAAAAAAAAAAAAAAAAAAAAAAAAACTTGAACACGAAAATTTATTGATAATTTGCAAATTACATTTAAAACTATTTTACATAATTTAAATATAATTCGCCCTCGGGCGGCAAAATCCTAACCCTAGCTACCCTCATTTTGATGTCATATATATTGCTATAATTTTGTATAAATTTGGTCAAAACTTAATTTTTTTGACTAAGTGTAAAAGTAGATGTATACTTATCCGTGGACGGAGGGAGTAGTTATGTTTGACGTAACAAGTCGGGGAATTTACTACTCCTGTACTGTACTCTACGCTGTACTAATCCGGCGACATGACTCGCGGCCGGCCTTATTTCCCGGTCCAAATTCAATGCCGCTCCGTTGGGTTCGGGATGGGCGCATCCAAAGACCAAACCATTAACTTTGAAGAAGGGCGGCGTCCCACGGTCGAATACCTCCATTCTCATGCTCCAGCCACGCAAAGCTAGCTCGGCCCTTCACAAATCACGGTGCGTGCTCACGGCGCTCCTTGCCAAAACAAAAACAGAAGCGGCAGGCAGGCAGATCCTGTCGATTTCTTTACGTGAAAAAATCAGTTTCGCGAGAGAGCGGCAGGAGATGCATGCTACAGCGGGTCTGCAGACTGCGCCCCGCCCAGCCGGCACGCGTAACACCTGGTTGATCCGCAGAACAGAGATAAGCAGGACACGCATCCGTCGTCAATGCACGTTGGCCAACTTTTCAGCCTCACAAAACTTCCAACCGGATCTGACCTAGAAACGCACTTAGAGTAAATACGACGGCCACGACTAAAACGCCAAAACCCCGTCCTAAGAGGAGACCCAACGACCCTGTTAGAGATATAATATTAGGTGTATAAGTATTTGGTAGTATAGAATTCGTAATCCATCTCCTAATCTATCTATAAGTCTTTTCATTCTCTAAGTTTGTACCCCAATATATACTCGCATATGAGCCTCATATACATCTAACATATTCCGTAATCTCATACTTCTACGTGATATCAGAGCGGCGAGATCTAACCTAACAGTTGCACACGCTTCCGCACCGCGCTGCCCCCGGGAGGTCGATCTCCATTATCTCCGCTGGGGGCCACGCCGCCTGTACCTAGGGTTCGTCCGCTGATCATGTTGATCGGCTGCCCTAGAGTCATTTTCTCCGCCGGACGCTTGGTCGGTGTTTTCTTTTATGGTTTGCCGATTATAGATCGGATTGCGTCGCCCACCGCCCGTCGATCCCCGCGCACCTCTACTCCGACACCAGCGTGACTACCGGCCTCTTCACCAACACGAAGACTCACGCGCCGCGCGGTGGCCTTAACGACCATTGTCCCCATGACCTCTTCGCGCAACGCGGTGGCCTTAATAGCCACCTTCCGCGCGTCTGGCCCCCTTCGCCTTGGGCCGGCCGTCGTCGCCCTGCTCCGACCGGGAATCCTCCACCATCCCGCCTTCATCGTGGTTGCCTCACGCACAGAGCTGCATTGACTGCTCAGGCGTCGAGACTGCGTTGGCCGCTCGGCCTCCACCACCCAGCCTCACGTCATCATCTTCACGCTGAGCGGCGCATCCTCCACCTCGCAAGCGAGCGGAATGATCCCCCGCCCGCTCGCGATCCGTTCCATCCAGGTTGCGCAGAAGACCAGTACAATCGTCTTCGTCCGCCTCCTCGGGTTCCCGTGAAGACCGTCCCCGAGTGTGCGTCTATCACCGATCGAGCAAATGGGTTGTCGCTGCGTCGCCCCGCCGGGCCGCAGCACCGCAGCCACGTGGTTCTCACCGCGGCTGCATCAACCCGCGTGTCGCCCCTTCAGGTCGTAGCGCCGCTGCACGCGCTCCCCGCCCCCGCCCCGAGGCCGTCCCCGCGGCTTCCCTGACAGCGCGCTGCCGTTGCGTCGCCCCTTTGGGATGTAGTGGCGGCACACGCGGTCCACGCCGCCGTCCCGAGGTCTTCCCCGCCGTCGCCCCGACACGCGCGTCGCTACCGCGTCGCTCCTTTGAGCCGTAGAGCCACGGCCCGCGGTCCACTCCGCCGTCCCCGCGCGTTGACCTCTTCGTGGTATGCGTCGCGCCGCCTTCCTAGGCGTGGGAACGCCACCGTCCGCGCATGGTCTTTTTCGAGCTATGGGACTCGACATCGACCTCGGCGATCCTCGCACGGTACCTCGACCACGGCTACACCACTCTACGCTCTTGGCTACCTCGACCTCGGCACAAAGGGCTATCACCTCGCTTGAGCACTCATCAACTAGGTGCAAGCTTCAGCGTCGCGATATCGTCCACGTCGTTCCTGCTCCTACTGCGGGGGATGCCACCCACTGGATTTTACTTCGGTTTCTCTCCAGTCTGCCCGTTCGCGACGCTCCTCTTGTCCGTGACGCTACCGCTACGAATGTGGGGGGATGTTAGAGATATATTAGGTGTACATGTATTTGGTAGTACAGGATTTGTAATCCATCTCCTACTCTATCTCTACGAGGCTTCTTGCCTTCCAATTTTGCACCCCAATATATACTCGTCCATGAGGCTCAATAATACATCCAACATATTCCGCCAATCTCATCCTTCTACAGGCCCCATCAAAGTAGTATGAATTATCATAAATAACAGTAGCAACATCATTCTCACAAGTTTCATTCATGTTAGCATCAAGGTCACAAGTATAGTAAGTATCAATTTCATCAAAAAAGGATATTTCAAAAAAATCAATAGGATCATCACATTCATCAATGTAACACCCATCCTCCTTTGGCAAGTATGGAGGGCAATCAAATAAAGTACTTATAGCATGAGTTAAAGAGTTATTACTCTCATTAGAAGGTAGACATGAGTAGCACTTAATTCTTCCTCCTTTTGATCATCACTTTCCTTCTCTTTTTCATCCAATGAGCTTTCAGTTTCAGCAAAAAAAAATCTTCCATAGGCTCCTGTAAGGCAATAGCCTCTTCCTTTGGGGGAGAGATTATATTAAGATATCTAGTAAATAAAGCAATTATCATCCTTGTAATTATCATAACAATGTTGAAGTATAGAAATACTCTCGGTTTCATAAGGAGCATCATCACATTTTTCAAGCAAAGACATAATTTCATAGGCACCCTTAAAAGCAAAAAATTACTCAACCTGTTCCACGTCATAAAAGTCATAACCTACCACAACATAAGAAGCTAAGGTTTATCATCACTTCAAGCACATTGGAAAGAAATGTGATTAACATCCATAAAGCAACAAGTTTTATCACAGCAATAAGATATATCATATATAGAACACAAGTTTCTAGAATAAGCATTCAATTTATTTATTTGTATCCATAAGTGTTTCCCCTTTTCAGACAAGCGGTATTCCTTATAATAATTTTTTTGATCTCGAACCCACCTTGCCAATAAGATCTAGTTTCAAAGAAATTAACCATTGATAGCAAGAATAATAAAGCAAGTAAAAGCAAGAGTGTACTTCCCAAGTGAGCTTATAGATAGAGCTATGCTCCCCGGAAACAGTGCTAAAAAATAGTATTGCTGACCCATAAGTGTAGGGGATCGCAACAGTCTTCGAGGGTAAGTGTAACCCAATTTAATGATTCGACACAAGGGGAGTCAAAGAATATCTATAAGCCTTAGCAGCTGAGTTGTCAATTCAGCCACACCTGAGATGTACTTAGCAAAAGATATTAGTAACACAAGGTGCAATAAAACAATGGATGATGTGGTGATGTGATGATTCTCTTGCGTTCTCAACACACCTAATACAACGGTAGTTGTATAGATGCACTGGTTTCGAAAAGATAGTGAATGTGGTGAAATACGAAGTGAAATAAATGATATATGTAATCTATAATAAACGGACCAGTAAGAAAACAAGTAGTAAAAGCATGTAAAAACAACAAGAATAATAGTAAAAGATGGACCGGGTTCGTAGTTTCAGTAGAGGTAACTCTCTAGGCAATAAAACTGGTGTTGGGTGAATAAATTACACTTGGGCAATTGACTAAAATTGAGACCAACTTATGACGGGCTTATTCAGCTGGTAAATCATACGTAGGCATGTGTTCCATAAATAGTTGTATCCACTCGCTATGAGAATTCGTACAACATCTTTTGTCCAACCATCTCGTTGCTACGGGGCCAAATAAGGAACTTATGATAATTAAGGTGTTTGTTCCACCAAGCACCGGAACAAAGCATTAGCACTTAGTGAACACATGTAATCCTTTAACTACATCCCTTCCCCTCCGTTATCCCAACCATGTCACCTTGGGGTCTCGGGTTCCATACTATGTGCATACAACTTGCAAGTAGGATCCAAAAAACAATTATATTCATGCAAACATAAAGAGTTCAAATCTGAAAACATACTACTCGTGCACTAGTAACAAGCATTAAGAATAGAAAGGTTACAAAAATTGCTAATTTAACAACTCAACAACTGGTCATAATGTACAATTCATCGGGTCTCAACAAACACAACACCAATTACATCATATGAATCTCAATTGAGAACATTATGTTGAGTAACAAGGGAGAGAGAGCACCACCTAGCTACACATATGAACCCGTAGTCCATGGGGGAACTATTCGCGAAGCATCACAGAGGAAGAATGGTCGATGGAGATGGCACCGGGGGCACTTCCCCGTCCCAACAGGGTGCCAGAATAGGAATGTATGTCCCCCAAAGTAGAGTTTTCGATGGCGGCGAAACTTAGATGAATTTCTGGAAAAAGTGTCGTTTTTTTTAGATCAAACGTGAATTTATGAGCGAAGGGGGGACTTGAGGCGATGCACGGCGCCACCAGGCACCTCCTAGGCGCGGCCAAGGGGGTGGCCGTGGCTGAAGGTTTCGTTGCATAGAAAACAAAAAAATTCCTATGCGAGAGACACCCGAAAGGCCAAGATCTAATCTAGGAGATGAAAGCAACAGGCGTAGAAAGAGTCTTAGGAAAAGATACCCTAAAAAACACAAAGTGTTACGAGATCAAATCTCGTTGGTGATGTAGTCGAACTAACATCTCTCTCAAGATCGCGAAGATGAGCGCTGCAATCCGGCAGCGCTTCCGCACTCAGTCACACGTACATCTCGATGACGATCTCTGTTCTCTCGATCCAGCGGGGCAGCGGAAGTAGAGGATCCCTCGGAATTCCAGCAACACTCACGCCGGGCATATTTCCCGATTCCCGAACCTGACACCCGATTTACCCGTTCCCGAACCCGAATTCCCCGAACCCGAAAATCCCGAGTAGCTTCTCGGGTAGCAGATCTGAAAACCCGAAAAAATATTGGGTAATTCGGGATAGAACTTCTCCCACCCGAACAGCCCGACTATCCCGAACAACCCAGCGGCCCAGTCGATTTCTTTTGACGGCCTAGCCCACCTCATATCGCATCAACCATCCCCTCGGCCCCTCCCCAGTCCCCACTCCCCGAGCCCTAGTCTCTCCCCAGTCCCCCACTCGGCCACTCCCCAGACCTAATCCCCGAGTCCCCCTCTCCGACCACAGCCGCCACGCCGCCACGGACGCCTCGCCTCGCCTCGCAGTTCCGCCGGCGGCCGACCGCTATCTACCGCCCTGGCCCAAGATGCCGTGAGCCCGTGACCCTCACCGCCTTCACCAACCGGCGGTGGCCAGCGCAGTCCGCACTCTGTATCCCCAAGGCCCCAACGCACCCTCGCGGAACCAGGCAGGACGGCAGCGACGAGGTGACCGGCGAGCGGCTTTCTTCTCTCGACGACGAGCTGTCTCCATCTTCCCCGACCCGAGGCGGTGCCTCCATCTTCCCCGACCCGAGGCGGCGCCTCCATCTTCTCCGCCCTGACTTGGCGCCTCCGTCGAGCAAAGACCGAGTCACCGAGCAGTGTAAGTGTGCCTCCAGCTTCCTCTTTCCTGTATTTTTTGAGTTTTTGAATCCGAATGGTTGTAAAATGTGTCTGTCCCTGTTATGCTTGTAAAATCTTGCTTGTAATTACAGTAGCTAAAATGTTCTACTTGTACAGATTTCAGCCATAAGGTCAAGGTGAACTCAAGGACAAGGTGGAGTGGTGGCTGTTTGTATGAAACAACAACTGAAATTGGTGCCTGGAGGTGGAGGAGAGGTGGTGGCTGTTTGTATGAAACATCAAATGAATTGGTGTACTACGAACTTGTTTTCTTGTGACCTAGGCCGCCGCAGGCGACTCTAGGGGTTGTTTCCTCCTTGGCCGATCTCACCGGCGGGGAGTGGGATTAGGACTCCGGATCCGATCGGGAGGGGTACGTGGTCTTCCCCTTCATAGATTGGAGCGAGGCGAGTGGACAGGCAGGCCTTTGTTCGTAGCGATCACCAGATCAGAGGAGCTTTCGTCGAGGGCGATTGCAGGGATAGGAAGTTCTCCTTTTCTTTGATCTGCGGCAGGACAGTTCCAGTAACCATGTCAACGACGAGCGCTTCGAGCATGGTTGGATCCTAGGTTGACAGGGTCCCTGAGCACATTGATGATCTTCTACTCAGGCTGGGTATTGAAGAGGACGAGATTGATGACCTAGTTTTGGAGGATGAATTATTTCACCCGGTAAAAGAGATGAAGTGGCTGGCTCTCGCAAGAGTTCATACGGAGAATACTTTTAGCCCCCAGACTTTTGAGCAGCATATGAGAATTGCTTCGAGCCCGGCCAAAGAGATGATATTTACAGCACTTGAACCCAATCTTTTTACTATACAGTGTTTCTGTTTAGGTGATTGGATTAAGATGAAGGATGGAGGTCCTTGGCACTTTAGACAACATGCAGTTATCATAGAGGAATATGATGGACTCTCACCTACGGATTCGGTGGATCTCAATCACATTGAAGTGTGGGTGCAAATTCACAAATTGCCTATTGGTTACAGGGATCAAGCACTCATCAAAAATCTTGTCGAGAAGAAGGTAGGGAAAGTGTTGAAGGTGGAAACAACTGTGGATGGAGTGGGTAACTTTGTCCGGGTTAGAGTTAAAATTGATGTCAGGAAAGTGTTGGCCAGAATTGTTACTTTATCAAGAGGAGGACAGAGGGAAGCCTACCAGCTCAAGTATGAGAAAATACCGAAATTTTGTGGTGCTTGTGGAAAATTCGGACACACACATCTGCAGGGCGGGACGGGTGAGCATGAGGAGGCTAAGCTTCGATGGGGAGACTTTTTGAAAGCTGATTGGGATACGTGGTATGGGAGGAGAATAGGAGGCATGGGTGGAAGTGGTCGTGGCAGAGCTACTAATCCAACAGGTGGAAGGAATCCTCTCGGTAGGGGGAGAGTTTTCAACTCGGGGGAGCAGATTAGCTTGAGGCATAACGCCTTAGCCCAGGGAACACAACATACGTTACCAAACGATGATGATCTGAGGGATACAACGACGAGTCCTCTTAAGGCAATCGGGACAGCTCAGTCACCTGAGGTAAACATGTTGGAGAATGATGCAGAAGGATTGGTTAGGAAGTGACTAGCTTTTGACGAAAGAAATGATACTACGCCCCAAAATCCAGATTTGTCAAATGAGATGGAAACGGAAGAGAGGGAAGCATCGGGAAGAACTACATCAAATGGCTCTAAGAGATCAAAAAAATCAAAGACGGATGGAGCTGTCTCCCCGTCACTCGGATCGACGGGCTCTCGTGAGGGGCCTGTCCGGGCGCAATGAAAATATGCGGTGCAAACTGCCGCGGTCTCCAAAAAACTGCGGCAGTGAGATCGCTCCAGGGTGTTAAGGAGCGTATTAGACCCGATGTTCTGTTTTTATCTGAAACCCACCTTTCTAGAGCTAAAGCTGAGGGGCTTAGAAGACGGCTACATTATGATCACATGATCTTGTCTGAGAGTAATGGCCGAAGTGGAGGACTAATATTATTCTGGAATAATGAATTAAGAGATGACATCTTATTTGGAACATACCAATTATTTGGATATAAGGATTGATGAAGGTACAGTTGATGAGTGGAGGATTACTGGCATTTATGGGGAACCTAGTACTGACAGAAAACACTATACCTGGGAGTATATGAGAAGTTTAAGTACCATGACAAATCTGCCATGGGTTTTATTAGGTGATTTTAACGAAATCATTTGCAACTCCGAAAAGGAGGGGGGGGTGATAAGGCATCAGAGGTACCTCCAGGGATTTCGTGATGCTCTCTTCGAGTGTAATCTATTTGATCTGGGTTACTATGGTGATATATACACTTGGAGGCGAGGACGCATACATGAGAGACTTGATAGGGCAGTTGCTAACCAAGCTTGGATGGACCGATTCCTACAAACCGGAGTTGTACATGAAGATTTCTTTAAATCCGATCATCGACCGATTACAGTGGACACGGAGTACCACGACAGCAACCAAAGCACCAGACCAGTACTTACCAAATGCTTCGAAGCAAAATGGTTTCTAGAGGAGGGCTTCAACAGTGTGGTGGGAGTGGCCTGGTCGGAGGCCATGCAGTCTGGCCCACTGGACTTGGCCGGAAAATTGGCAATGGTCCATTCGGCCCTGCATGCATGGGACATGCAGGTTGTACGTGATCCGCAGCGATCGCTGCGTAGGTTGCAGCGGGAGCTGAACGAGGTCCTCTCGGGCCCCCTGTCTGATGAAGCAACGGCGAGGCAACAAGAACTACAGATTCTAATCAAACAGGCCAATGAAAAGGAGGAGATTAAATGGGTACAGAGGTGTAGAGCAAATTGGCTACAGTATGGTGATCGAAATACAAATTTTTTCCACAAGATGGCTACCGAGAGGAAGAGGAGAAATTTTATTAAATCATTGGTGGATGATGCGGGGAACTCGATTGAAGGTGATCAACTCCCACCACACATACATAATTACTTCTCGGGCTTATTTACTTCGGAAGTATTCGATCCAGACCAGGAGATTATTGCAAAAGTAAAGCCTAAGGTAACGAGAGCTATGAATTCAAATCTTACGGGGCCTTACACGAGAGATGAAGTAAAGAAGGCGCTTTTTAATATTGGGGATCTCAAAGCCCCGGGGCCGGATGGTTTACATGCTATATTTTTCAAAAAATATTGGGATCTTATTGGTGATGCGGTGGTTGATGAAGTTCTCATTGCCATAAACACGGCCTCTAGTCCTGCTGGATGGAATCAACCATCCATTGTGTTGATCCCAAAGATTAATAATCTGGAGAAGGTAACACAATTCAGACCTATTAGTCTTTGCAATGTTACTTACAAAATTATTTCCAAAGTTCTTGCAGCTAGGTTGAAACTCTTTCTCCCGGATATTATATCTCCAACCCAAAGTGCGTTTGTCCCGGGAAGATTAATTACAGATAATATCCTAGTTGCTTATGAGGCTTATCACATGATAAAGAAGAAGAGAACCGGGAAATTTGGGTGGTGTGCTATTAAGTTGGACATGCAAAAGGCCTATGATCGTGTGGAGTGGACCTTCTTGGAGAAAATTCTTATTCAGATGGGGTTTGATCCGAGTTGGGTAACACTCATTATGGCATGTGTCAGATCAGTCACTTATAAAGTGAGATTCAACGGTCAAGACACAAAAGAATTTACCCCTACTAGGGGACTTCTACAAGGGGATCCCCTTTCACCCTATTTATTCTTGTTATGTGCTGAAGCTTTAACAAATCTATTACAGGATGCCGAAGATAAAGGGGATATTGAGGGTGTGAAAGTCTGTCGATCTGCCCCGGCGGTTTCACATCTTTTATTTGCAGACGACTCACTCATTCTTATGAAGGCTAACCTTGACAATGCTACTACCCCGAGAAATATTCTTCAAGGATACTGCAATGCATCGGGTCAATTGGTGAGCGAGGCAAAATCTAGCATCTTCTTTAGCCCATGTACACGGGTGGAGATGAGGGAAGATATTTGTGTGCAACTCAATATTCTTACGGAGGCGATTACTGATTCGTATCTGGGCCTTCCAACACAAGTGGGTATGGACAGGTCTGATTGTTTTTCTCATATTATTGATAGGATTGTGCAGAAACTGAGAGGTTATAAAGAAAAAACACTATCCTATGGAGGGAAGGAGATTTTGCTGAAAGCGGTGTCCCAAGCCATCCCAACGTATGCAATGTCCGTCTTCAAGCTGCCTAAACAGGTAATTAAAGGGATCGCAGATGCTGTGACCCGTTACTGGTGGGGAGATGAGGAAGGACAAAAACATATGCACTGGTTTGCTTGGTGGAAAATGTGTGTCCCAAAGAAAAGAGGAGGGATGGGGTTCCGAGATCTCCATTGTTTTAACTTGGCAATGTTAGCAAAACAGGCATGGAGATTGTTAACAGAGCCTGATTCTTTGTGTGCAAGAATATTACAAGCGAAATATTATCCATCTGGTGATCTCCTGAGTGCAACGATTAAGAAAGGATCATCTTTTACATGGCAGAGCATTTGGGCTGGAATACAAACTCTCAAAAAGGGCTGCGTCTGGAGAGTTGGTACTGGGGATAGCATACGGATTTGGGAGGACCCATGGATACCCTCTAGTCCGTCAAGAGGGGTTGTTTCTGAAAGAGGAGGGGCTACGGTTCTCAACGTGTCTGACCTCATTGATGAGAATCACTGCTGGGATGTGAACATTCTCAGGCAAAATTTCCTTGCTATTGGTGTGACCCGAATTCTGAAAATCCCTCTATCAACTCGTCTATCGGATGATTTCGTGGCTTGGAATAACACGAAAAGCGGAATCTTTTCAGTACGATCAGCTTACCATACTGAGTGGGACTTCCAACATGGCAGAAAACTGATTCGTACGAGTGGTCCGAGGACTTCTGATATTAATCCTGTCTGGGACAGGCTTTGGAAACTGAAGGTACCAGCGAAGGTTAAAAATTTTGGTTGGAGACTCCTCCATGGCACTATTCCATATGCGGCAGTATATTAGACAACTGGCATATTAGCACAGACCCGACGTGCCAGGTATGTAAAACTCACTGTGAGGACCTCCACCATGCCTTCTTCACGTGTGCCAGGGTGAGAGAAATATGGGAAAACCTGGGGCTTTGGCAGGACATTCAATCTATAGCAAATTTGGAGCGCGAGGGATCGGGAGTACTGGAATTATTGCTACGGGATGATGGTTTCCATAGAGTCTATTCGGAAAATTTGTTGATCATTGAGATTGTGATTACGGGCTGTTGGTACATGTGGTGGGAGCGCAGGAGAATTGTTCGTCAGGAGGCAGTATCTAAACCGGCGTTCACATCACAAGCGATCATGGCATTGGCCCTCAATTTCCAAAGATCATGCCTCAAAAAACCAGAGATTAAAAGGCTTGGATGGAGCAAACCGAGAGAAAATTATGTCAAACTTAATTTTGATGCCTCTTTTAATCCACAGATGTTTTCAGGAGCTACAGGGGCTGTCCTGCGAGATGAAAAGGGCAGATTTTTGGCGGCGTGTAATAGGGGTATCCAACATGTACCTGATGCAACTACGGCAGAAGCATGGGCGCTTCGTGATGGCCTGATCCTAGCGGGGCAACTAGGATGCAACAGAATTGAAGTGAACGGGGATTCTTCGAATGTTATTTCAACAATGAAGGAGGGAGGTGTTTCCTATCGGACTGATGCATCTATCTTCGAGGAGTGTACCTTCTTAGCCCATGACTTCACGCACATTGTTTTTGAGCATAGCCCTAGAACTTGTAATAGTGTGGCTCATATCCTAGCTAGCAATGTGGATGGATCCCTTTCTACTAGGTGGATTGAGGACCCTCCTTATTTTATTCTCTCAGCTTTAGCTTCGGATGTAAGTCTCTTTGAGGCAACAATGTAATGTGGGTGGCTGCAAGTTTTCAGACACACTCTTTTCCTCTCAGGGTACCTAAGGGGACTGAGAGGTTTTTAATGAGGCGGGCTTGCTAGCTTATTATTAATGGAAAATGTTTCAAAAAAAAAACTTGTTTTCTTGTGAAGTTCTGTTGTCTAAACTCTATGATATGGCACTTATTTGTGTACTTGAAAATTCTGTACTGTCAAGGTTTGTCTTTGCTGTGAAAATACTGTCGAAATGCAGTCAAAATGCTGTCGAATTGCTGTAAAAATTTGTCTGCTTCTGTTCCTGTTATGCAATTCGGGAATTACGGGATTTCCCGAACCCGAACCCAAAATTTCGGGAACCCGAAATTTCGGGTAGCTGATTTTTTTATGAACATTTCGGGAATCAATTATGCTATCCCGAATTATTTTTTTCCCGAATATCCCGACCCGAAAATTCGGGAAAACCCGAACGCCCGGCGTGAAGCAGCACGACGGCGTGGTGTGGTGAAGAAAACTTCGTTCAGGGGTTCGCCAAGCGCATGAACACGAGGTGGATCATCGGGAGGAGGGGGTGGGGATGACACCAAGTGTGTGGGGAGATGGAGGTCCAAGCCCTCTTTATATAGGAGGGGGAGGCAGCCACGAAATTTTGGTGCCTCCACCTCTCCCCTCATCATGTGGGTGGAGTCTCCACTCAACCCACTCATTCTCTCATCAATTCCCACTCAAAATACCAAGGGTTTTCTTTAATAAATAAATAAAACAATTTCATTTCTTTATTTTAATATTTGTTAATCCTATTAACAAATATTAACACTTGCACCCTTGAACTATTTGTTAATCGAACATTAACATATACCACCTTAAACTATTTCAATATTCCCCGAAACAATTTCGGTAAATATTCCCCGAAACAATTTCGGTGTTGTCCAAACTTTTCTCCCATATTCCGTATCCACTCAATCGCGTCATCAAACCTTAAGTGTGTCACCCTACGTTTCGTGAATAATGTAGACATGATCGAGGCACCTCTCCGATCAATAATCAACAGCGGGACCTGGAGATCCGTAATGACTCCTACACATTCAACGATGAATCTAGTGATCATGTGAACCATAAACGTCGTAACCAATTCCCTTCGTCCTGCGATATTTTACTTGTCCAAGATCCGATCATTGGTATCAACCATACCTAGTTCAATCTCGTTACCGACAAGTACTCTTTTACTCGTTCCATGATATGACATCCCTGTGACCTAGTCACGTGCTTGCAAGCGGTGTCGATGTGATATCATCGAGAGGGCCCAGAGTATATCTCTCTGTCATTTGGATGGACAAATCTCACTCTTGATCCATGAGCCTCAACTAATACTTTCCGAACACCCAACGACACCTTTATAGTCACCCTGCTACGGTGTGACGTTTGATGACATCAAAGCACTCTTCCGGTGTTAGTGATTGACATGATCTCATGGTCTAAGGATTAGAGTTACTTCGTATGTTTGATATAACAATGTAAACTTAATGACTTGATCACATTGCTATATTCACTTTGGGTCTATGTTCATCACATCATTCTCCTAATGACATGACCTCGTTATTAACAACATCAAATGTTCATGATCAGGAAACTTTGATCATCAGTTAATCAATGAGCTAGTTAAACGAGAGGCGTTACTAGGAACCGTCGTTTGTTTATTAAACACACATGTATCAACGTTTCCGGTTAATACAATTCTAGCATGAGAAATAAACATTTATCATAAACAAGGAATAAGATAATAACCACTTTATTATTACCACTCGGGCATATTCCCTTCAGTCTCCCACTTGCACTAGAGTCAATAATCTAATCTGTCAGCACTTTAACACATATGGCGTTCCAGTGTTATTACCATGCTTTGCATGTGGTAAACTTCATCAAAAAGATCTGAATTGTTTAGGTCCTATCGTATTTGCATGTCTTTGCGTCTATACACATCGCTCATTCTCTAATGAGATGACATTGTATATATTTAATCAATCGGTGAGACCTTAATTCCTCAGCTTAAACTAATGTTACTAACATTGTGAAATGTAGCTTCATAGTGTGAGCATTCTTGGAAATACACCAAGTTCAGTGAAGAACTCCTTGACACAAAATACTCATATTATTTGTTGTCAGCACAACAATATACTTAGCCTTTGTTGTAGTACTCGTCACAATACTTTAATTTTGAAACTCATTCAAATCCAGCATGGAAATTTCTTCCAGCCTATTGTGCTACCCTTCAACATATATTTTAATTGAGATAAAATTACTTGAATAAATGACAAGACTATTAGTTTAACATATTACAACGAATATTTTGTCATTACTACATAGGAAAACATATCCTTAGAATTTCTAAAATGGCATAAGGATAATGTTGTCTAACCATCATATGAATTATCCTTCTATAACATTCTATAGCATAGGGCTTATCTGGTTGTGTACATAGCATAGAACACATGACTTAGAAATCTCAATTTCAATTATGCTCATCATGTGTCAAAAACACTTCAATATTGCTCAATTCCTTTCCATGTGGCAAGAACCACATCATTCGATAAGTCAGGCCCATCATTTGCTTCCTTTATAAGTTCCAAGTCAATTGTTGTTAAAACAACACTTTACTCTTAAACCACAAGTTGGTCTAGGTACAAAGTTTTAGGACTTTTGTGGTTCAGTTCGCAAACTCATTCGAAGTATCTACAACACATGTAGTGTCTTCTACTTTGTCAAAATTGGAAACCCTAGAACAACTTCCAGTGTTGCGCTACTCTTGACATGGTAAGAATATTCTCTAATCTCGTTGAGTTTGTACTATCCTCCCACTCACTTGTTTTGCAAGAACTACTTTCTCGAGAAATGAACCCTTTCTGACTATACATTTATCTTTGGTTCCGTGATAGGAGAAATGCCTAATGGATTCGTTGGGATAACCTTATAAACATATATGTATCCTATTTTGGTTGTAAACATTTTACACATGCTTTGTATACCAAAACTTAAGAAAAAGACAATTCGGGTCACTACCCAAACCATAACTTATATGGTGTCAATTTCAACGGATCATGATGGCGCTCTTTTCAGTGTAAAAGCGTTTGTCTCTTATGTATAAACTACAAAATTATACTGGCAATTTTATTAATCTTACCATGTCCAATAAGGTTTGATTTTGTCTCCTGAATACTCCAAACTAACGTGGGGTATTCGAGAAGTATAAGTTGTAGAACAATTCTGCAACTCCTCAGATGTTTTGCTAAACTTGCAACTCAAAATTTATCCTTTATGATCCAATCATAAATACTTGATTATCCTGTTACAATGATTTTTACTTCATACTAACAATAGTTTGAACCAATTCAAAAATCTCAAACTCCGTTCTCTTTAAATAGATATACTCATATATCTACTTAAATCATCGACGGAATTTTATGAAGGAAAAATTAATCCACCACACACGACTACACATAATGGACTATATACATCAATATGTATAATCTCCACTAAATTAGTCATCCATTCTACTTTGGCCTATGAACAACATTTTAGCCATGTTTTGGAAGAGATCTCACAAGCGTCTATTTATTCAAAAATAAAATGACTCCGAAAGTCCATTAACATGGAGTTCCTTTCATGTTTCCTTTCCGATATGAACTAAAAAGGCCGTGTCACAATTTAAGTGAAATTATTTTATGTCTTGCAATGTTTAGCATTTAGTCTTATAGATGTTTACTTTACCAACACGATTTATATTAACTCATCCATCAAGTATGGAATATGGTCATAGTTTGAACAATCTTATTTGTTCTCACAAAAGACTGGAACAAAATAACAACTTATTAAGTTCTTAAAATAAATCTTGAATGTTTGATTCGATACGACAATGAACACAATAACACTTTATTTCTGTTCTTGTCATGATCGATCCCACATCTACTACTAGTTCCTTTTAGGCCCTTTTATTTCTTGCATTGTGTTGCTTTGTATGACAACTCATACCAACCAATATGGTATCAAAATACCCAAAAATACTTTGTTAACTAGTAATACATCTATAACTTGTATATCAAGCATATACTCCTGAGGTGGGCCTTTCCAGATATATTCTTTTCTGCCATATACCTTTTGTAATTCTATTTTCAATATTCCCTTTCCTTTACAGAAGAATCATCAACATCAAACAATGCTAGTCGTACTAGCACATTTTCATTGGTGTGTTAGTCATATACTATCACCCATTGAGTCATACTTTGAGTTTGATTGTTCTACTAATATCACCATATTAATAACATTCTTCCAGATTCTACTCTTAGCAATCTCCAAGCAAGGTAAACAATTTTTACCCATACTTTTAATCCATCCCATCATAACAATTTTGTCATTAAGCTACTATAGCTCAAAGGAAGGAATCTAGAGGATAAATTTCAGCACCCAACTTCTTGGAAGATTCAAACGCCTAGCGTCTTCAATCATTGCATATATTTAAATAATATAAGCACACATTGTCACGCTAAACTATACTCAGTCATGTTTCCACAAATAAGTTTCTAGATATCAATATATCTTTCACTTGATTGTTTTTGAAAACAATTGTTTTCAGTTCCTAAAATACCTTGATCAACAAAACATTCTTTTGAAGATAAAGTATTAAGGAAGCAAGCATGACACTGGATTCTAAGTAGGAATTATTTGCTCTCTAGATCAATCAATAATTAACCATATGGAGCTAGATAAGAAATACTAAACATCTACAATAGGACTCAATTTTAAATTTTGCTAATACGGTTCCAATCTTAAATGGTTTTACCAGATCCTAACAGTTATATCTCAATTATCAATCTAAGTGTAACGTAGTTTGTGGATGCCAATGAATACTACAATTTGTGTAAATTCACTTTGATTGGTTGTTCATGATAAAATAAGGTCAAGTTAATTCAAAATTACAACGTGAACTCCCACTCAAAAACGACATCCCTCTAGTCGTTTTAGTGATTACACAAACCAAATTCACTACACCAAAAACGATCATCACGTGAGATGATGTAGCTGCAAAGGTGAACATCGACATGTTTATCATATCATCCATATGACTCATGCTTTACCTTTCGGTTACGTGTTCTGAGGCCATGTCTGTACATGCTAGGGTCGCCAAGTAGAACTATAGTATTGCTTGTGTTCCGAGGCCATGTCTGTACATGCTATGCTCGTCAGCACCCGTTGTATGCGAACGTTGAGTCTGTCACACCCGATCATCACGTGGTGTCTCAAAACTGAAAGGATACGGATATCGCCTAGAGGGGGGTGAATAGGTGTTTAAAAATAATTATGGTTAAGGCTTGAATAAATGAGGAATAAAACTAGCGTTTAATTTATCAAGACAAAACCTAAACAAACTAGGTTCACCTATGTGCACCAACAACTTATGCTAAACAATTCAAGCAACTATGTGATAGCAAGATATGTGTCACACCCCAGTTTTTGGAATCTTGTACTGTGTTCAAGAAGACAAAAATTAGGTCCAAGAATTTTTTTTTCTTCTAAAAACATGATTGTTTGAACTAACATGTGTTTATTATCTTAACCATATTTGCAACACAAGTTTTTTTTCTTGATGAAAGCAATATCAATTTTTTCCTGAGAACAATTCTATTATTTTTCCTGATATTTTTCCCTCATGTTGTGTGAGTGGTTTTTATTCCAAGACTTGGATCATTCTTGTTTGCATCTTAAAATAAACTTTTAACTTTTTTGGATCCAAGAAAACAAAATTTCAAAATGATTATGAAAGTTTTCTTTTAAGTTTACTATAGAAAACAATTCCTGAAAATATAGCCAAGTACCTGTTTTCCACCTTTGTTTTCACTAGGCTATAAAATGTTATTTTATGTATTCTTGACTTTTAATTGTTCCTTGATATATGTACTACAAATCCATAAGCTTAGTTTTATTTTTGGATTAATACAAACTATATTTTGCTTGTTGTTTTTGTGGAATAAAAATAAGGCAGAAAACGACATTTTTTGAAAACAGAGAAAAACAGAAAGTATACATTTTTCCACATTGCTTTCATGGCCTTAAACTATTTCCAATTTGTTTTCAAAAGATGATTCTGAAATTTTATAACATGGGTAACAAGTTCCCACTTTGAAAAAAAAATTGGAAACCATTTGACCCTTGAAAACAAACCCAACTTTTTGCTCATTTCATCTGTTTTCAACACTTAGAAAAATTCTATAAGTCTTAAGACTGAATTTTCTGAATTTTTTTGAACAGTGTGGGATACACTTTTGGACAGTTGTTTTCTTTGCTTTTGTTTTCAAGTTGTGAAGTGTAACCTTGTCTAGTGTGTTGACTAACTTATTGACTCGAACCAGGATGCATTCTTTTGCATCTAGAAGCCTTGTGAGAGAAGGAATAAGGTGAGAGAAGAGAGAGGAGACAAGGGTGATGTGGCAAGTATGGGACTCCATACCTTGACCCATTTGACTTGGACTTGCCTCCCCTAGACCCCAAAAGCCAGGCATTGACAAGCCCCTTCGTGGTCTTGGCCTTTGGCAACCTGAGCTTGGAGTAGAATGACCAAACAAGCCCCTGGGCGCCTCAATGCCAATGCTTGCCATGGACCCGAGCCCTAGCTTTGCCCTTGCCCACGAGTACAAGTCTCCAGAGCCCTATCCCCTGCGCCACGACACTCTCTCACACTCACACACCTCCCCCTAGTCGAGATCCAGCCAAGCCCTGGCCCCTTGGAGCTTGCCCGTGCCAGTAAATCCGACGATCACCGCCGGAAGCTCGAGGTAGCATCCCCCTCTCCCGTGCCTTCCCCACTACCCTAGATCGACTCCCCGTACTCCCCTGACCCGCGCTGACACCTCCCCTTGGCCTCTGCCCGCAGGGATCGCCGCCGCCATCCGTGAACGCCGCCACGGGCACCGGCCGCGCGTCGCCGCCTGGAACCGCGCCCGGCGCCACCATCGATGCCCCTCAACTCCCCGTGGATCCTGTGACTTCCCCGAGCCCGCGCTAGCAACCCCGAGCCCCCACGGTGAGCTATCATCGTCGCCCGCGTTTTCCCGTCGCGCCGGTGAGAGAGAAGGGAGGAGAGGGAGAAGAGAGAGAGAGCGGACCGTAGATCTAGAGATCTACGGCCACGCTTGAACGCGGCCGATCCCGTGCTGGCCACGCGCGTGCTGCGCAGTTGGGCCTCGCCGCTGGCCAGATGGGCCGCGCCCGCGAGGAAACCCCAGCCTGCCCGACTGTTTCTTTTTCCTTTTATTATCTGTGCAGATTGGGCATGTTTACTTTAAGCTTGGTAGAAATACCTTAATTGCAAATTAAAATCGACCAAAAATCTTGACACGAGTATTATGTTTTCCTAACCACCTAAAATTTGTAGATCTAAGTTTGGACTGGTATTTTAATCACAAGACCAGTTTTGCCACAGACTGTCTGTAATATTTTTTTGAGCATAACTTTTTGAATATGTAACCATTTTTATCAAACCAAATTTTTTTGGATAGCTACTAAATAGATCTATCACTAGGAATTTGCCTCACATCAAGGTGAGCTAACAAATGGAAATTCCATCCATTTTGGTAAAAGGCCAGGAGGCTTTTCTAGGATTTTTAGAGTGAGTTTAAAAATGATTTTTGAGGAAAATCCAATTGTATGAGTTTTCTTATGACTAGATCTATGTAATACTAGATTGGATTAATTTTTGGAGCCATAGATTAATTTTGGTGAGCAGATCTAGAAACAACACTTTCTGTTTTCATTAATATTTGTGTATTTGTTTGAATGAAAGTGTGTGATTGTTTGAATCTTGTTTCCTATCATGTATAGAGTTTTTATCACTTTTTCTTAGGGTGTTTTCTTGCAGTACACCTACCTTAGGAAGTGTGTGCAAGTTTAGAAAGTCAAATAGCAATAGAACTAGCATTTGTTATTTTTCTAGTTTTATTATTTGATTAATGTGTAAACCAAATATTGGTAGATTGTTTTGCCCAGGTTTGTGATATGTGTGAATTGAGTCCAGTACCATTTTGGTACTGTTATTTTTATGTTATTGTCTCTGTTAGCTTTCATGTTATTTTATAGCAAAACATGTGTAAGATTTGTATTTGTTTTCACTAGACTTGTTTTCACTAGTATGAATAGTCTAGTATTGATTAAATTGTTATTTAAATTTCTTCATGAGTAACCAGAGGCTTTGTACCTCTTTTTACTTGTTATTAGTGGGCCCATAACCCATTGGTCCCATTGCATCTTGGTTGAGGATAAAAATCCCCAACCATACATTTGTGTGAAAATAGCATGCCTTATTGTATGATTGATTATTATTTTCCACCAAGGAAAATAGATTGTTTGTTTTCACTTATGAAAGTGAAAAGTTTATTTCTTCTTAGTGAATACTAGTATGTTTGGGTGTGATTCATTTGTTAGCATAATATTCCTTAGGGGTATCATGTTAAGAAATGCTTCACTATTGTTGCTTAAATTTAATTGTTTGCTAATAGAATAATTCCTTGTGATTGATAGATTATTGATGAATGATTTTTATTGAGTGTTTGGATTTTTTAAAGTGTTTAGTTAGTATTTTGTTGATTGCATAGCTATTTATTGTATAGTTTATACTTTGATTGCTTGCTAGTTAATTGAGTAGAAAAGCATGTATTATTAGAATTGGATTATGCTTGCTTAGTAGATATTCTCATAGAATTATTTTATGGTATTTCTTACTAGAATGTGTAAGGTTGTGTGCTGTTAGTAGGTACATTTATTTTCATGACTTGCTTGTTTAGAGTTAAACATCCTTGTAGTGATGTTTGCTTCCCTAGTGATGGACCAGTGCCACCACTAGAAATTATGAGTTGCTCTAGTATTGATGCCTTCTATTTTATGAGTGTATGAGTTTATCCTAGCATGTTTAGGATGTTATTACTTCTGTTATGATGCCATGACATTTTGATTTGCCTGTTTCTGTTAGTTGTAGAATGCAATTACTTCTTATAGCATGCTTGTGTAGAATTCCATACTAGTATGCTATAAATGCAGTCATGTTTTTATGTTATTTGATAAGAGTATTATCTTGTGTGGTGATTGTGGTTTAGATTATATTTTATGACTTGTTACCATTGATTTTAGCTACGGGTTTGTTTGTTTAATTTTCATGATTGATGGATTCCATAACTTTGAGTAGACATAAGCATAGTCTATAACTAGCTTATTCATTGTGGTGTGTTTGCTTGTTGTTTGGAATTTGTCTGAGTGACTACCTTAGCATGAGCATTGTTCTTATGTGATTGTTGTGCTAGTGTGGTTGTTTTGCTTAGTAGTATGTTGATATCTATGCATTTGTTAATCATGAACTTTTTTGGTGATGATTGCTTGTGTGTTGTTAATACCCACTGCCATGGGTATTGCTTTGATTGAGTGTTATTATCTTAGTAGCCTCACCTTTTGTACCCCCAAGCTATATTTTTAGCTTCTTAAATATCTTATTATGATAGTGGCACACCCACTCCATATATGGTATGTAAGATGTGGGATATGGTTTTTCAACCATATGGGAGTTTGACGATAGTTTTGTACCCTGAGAATTTTGTGAGATAGTTTTCGCGATAACGTCTGAGCGATTGCGCTAGTATAAATTTGCTTGATGTAAGTGTTTTTTAGTTTAGTTGTTTGTATTTTAATTCTGAGTGTGTGTCTTTTATCCGTTTACGACGCTAGAAAACGAAGAAGAAGAAGAAGCAGTTGTGGAGCCGTGCGTCAAGTTCAAACTACTTCAAGGCCAGGGACACTAAGAGTTTTAAGGCAAGTCATCCTGATGCTTGCTGTTATACTACACTTATCATTATCTATCATGCATGTTTTACTTCTGAAATGTTTTACAAAACTTTGATTTTCCAAAAAACTATTTTTGAGTGACTATTACTACTATTAATATTATATATACTATTACTACGCTAGTAGTTGATACTTGGTGTTACCAAGCCCATAGCCACCATATGGTATTTATTACCATCAAAGGTATTAGTCCCTAAGTGGAAAGCCCAAAATTATGTTTTTGAAAAACAAAGGATTTTATGTAAAACCCGGAGAAAATGTTGAGCCTTATTCACCGGAGGAATGTGGAAGTGGTCATTTGTGAGCAAAAGGTGTTCTACAAAAATGACACATAACTTAGTCTTCGCCGGACAACCTTTACCGTACTTCCACTTTACCCCAACATGGACACGGGGCTTAACTTGAAGTTTGTTTTTGTTAGTGTGTGTTCTATATCAATTTGCTATAAGGGGATGGACTCCCTCGAACCGAGTGTCGCCAAGTTATGAAACGTGCGACATATAAAGTGTGGAATTAATTTTTCCTCCGGACGCAGCAGTTGGGGCTCCTGACTAGGCAAGGTGGGACCTTATGCCGGGGAGCACCAACCCAATTGAAGAGATAGACATGTACTAGCTTGGACATAGTGGATGGTTAGGACCAGTTATCTGATGTTTACATACTGTTGTTACAGTCCGTGGTTGTTCACGGCGGATGTACTGGATCTGGTGGATTGTGTACACCTCTGCAGAGTACAACTATTTCGAAATAGCCGCGTCCTCGGATATGGACAGTTGAATGGCCATGTAGCTAGCATTGTGTCAATGTTTTCAAAAAGGAGTTGTACTTCTGAAGTTCTGAAAGGAGGAAATCTTGTACCGTGGAGGTATCGTTGATGAAAAGCCAGAAGTTGTTTTACAAAAAGTTTTGCAAAGAGAAAACTTTCTTTTAACAAAAGTTTTGCAAAACCTATTGTACATGTGATATCTACAAGAGAAAGAAAACTATATTATTTTCTTTTCAAGTATCTTCTTCAACGAAGATACATAGATTTTCAAAATCAACTATGATATGTCTTACATATATCATTGATAGTGAACCCTACGTATAGCCTACCTATTCCACTATATAAGCATACTTGCATTTTGGTAAGCTACATGATGGATGTCTTGCTGAGTACATTCAAAAGTACTCATATTGGTTTTGTCCCTGGTATTTACTTGCCAGACATCGAGAAGGAGTCTCAAAAGGAGATCTACGAAGTGGAGTACGGAGCTGATGGCCTTGCGAACTAGGATCCTCTCCCATTCAGCAGCCTGTAGGTTAAGGCGTGACTTGGGCTCTACTACGTTTGTGTGTGTTAGTCTTCCGCTGTGTGTGTTGTGTGTTTTCATGCGTGACAGTTGTGTTAGACTTGGTCATGTGACGATGTCCCTTTTGTAAGTGTCTTGTGTAATCTTGTAATGGATATTGTATCTGTGTACCAACTTGATATGTTGTTCACGACTGGTGTGATCTGGGATCGTGAATGTATGCATATCGGAGGTGTCCTTGAACTGTGGTTCTAGGGGACTTACAATATGTTACTTCAAGCTCGATGGCTATCACAAAGTAAATTGCATAAGTAAAGAGATCGGGTATAGAAATAACCGAGAGACGAGGAGACGATGATTTATCCCGAAGTTCACTTCCCAATGGAAGCTAATCTCCGTTGGAGAGGTGTGGAGTCACAATTACTCCAAGCGTCCAATGGCTCACCTTATTCTCCTCGTGCCTCCACCAATGCGGAGTGACACTATCCACTATGGGATCTTTCAGGGCGGCCACCGATCCCGTACAAGGTTGGGGCAATCTCCACAACTCAATTGGAGGCTCCCAACAATATCCCACGAGCCACCAAAACTCCGAGATAGCAACAAGGTCCCGAGCCACCAAAACTCCAGGACAACTAGGTCCAGAGCTACCAAAACTCCGAGACAACAACAACCGTATAGGGAACTCCAAGTACCCAAGAGGACAAGCTCAAGGGCACTCCAAGAACCCAAGAGTAACAATCTTTTCAACCTTTCACTCGAACGAATCCTCGTAGAGAACTCAAACCGATGCAACCTATGCAATGGCAAGAACACAAGAAGTGCTCAAATCCTTCACTCTCAAATCCCACCAAAGCAACAAATGCTATGGGGGGAGAAGAGAGGAAGAACAAGGAAGAACTCAACAAATGAATCCACAAGATCTAGATCCAAAGACTTTCCCCTCACTAAGAGGAGAGATGGATTGGTGGAATAGTAGATCTAGATCTCCTCTCTCTTTTCCCACTAATTGGAGGCAAGAATCAGGGAGGAATAGAGAGAGAGAGAGAGAGAAAGCTCCAAAAGGTCAACAATGGTGGGGGAAAACTTGCCTAAAAGGTGGGGACCATTGGGAAATAAGACCCCTTATATAGGCCCCCCAAATCAGCCCGTTGGGGGCATTCTGCGCGTCCCCGGCCTCCGAGCCGGCCTCCAGGTCGGCCACCTAACAGAACCTCCCAGCCTGGAGCCCGGCCTGAGCTGGCCTCTCTGTGTTTCCCGGCCTGGGCTGGTCACCCGCGTAGGCTGGCCACCCACCCGAGCAGCCCGGCCTGGAGCCCGGCCCGGCCGGCCAAACTGTTTCCCAAAAAACACCTACACTAAGAACGCGATATCTTTCGCCTCCGGACTCTGTTTTCGATGATCTTAGGCTCGTTGAACTCGCAACGATGAGAACTATAAGATCATGCAGAGAAACATCATAGTACATCATTGTAGGATAAAACCAAATGATGAAAGGTTTGACCTCTCTATAAAGGAACAATCGGTAAAACCTCCAATTTCAAAAACGCAATAAGTTTTTCATGCGAATCCCGTTTTTGATGAACTTAAGCTTGTATTGAAACACATGACAAGCTCTAAAACCACACATGGAGAAAACACAAATAAGAACCAAGAAAGATGATGCCAAGTATGCAAAGTTTTGAGCTCTCTCCGAGTGATGCGATCAAGTTGCTAATATGAGAGACCCTCTTGATAGTACGGTTATCTATCTTTAACCCGGTCTCCCTCCTAATGCTATGAGACCGGTAAAATAGAAAACCTATCAAGATCATACCTTTGCCTTGAGCAATCCACTTGAGCTACATGATGAAGATCTTGACCTCCTCAAGATGGAACATCTTTCTTGATTTTGCTTTGCTCGGTGAAGACACATATATTGCTCCCCCATACGCCACTATGGGAGAGGCTCTTTTAGGTACATCTTCACTTGGAAATTATGTCCAAAAGAGTGGCAAGCTTCAAGCATGTGATCTCTTAGATATTCTTCCCTTGAACTTGCACTTCTCAAACTTGATGACGACCACAACTTGACGTCATACACCATGGACTATATGAAATCTTCCTTTTGATGCAAGCCCATGGAAAGATACCTAACCCCACATAGATATACTACACACACATATAATGGGTTAGAACACAAAGCTATATGAACAATTACTTACCATACCATGATCCCACATGGTACATATTCTTGCTCTGTGAGTTGATCAATTTTAACCATCGCTTAGCACTTTGCCTTGATCAACCTTGTATCTTTTCTTCTCTCTTCATAGTGTTGTGTTCATATCATACATGCATGAAACCAAAAATTTAAGCATGTTTGAAACAATTTAAGAAAATTGAGTTTAAATGGTTTGAGAAAATACCACAAATGTTACTTAATGTAGGTTTCAAAATTTTGTAGTGAAAAGTATTTCAATTTCACCAAACAAAAATATGGTGCTGTTGGAAATTTGATAAGGTTTTCAAATATTATTTTTGCCAATTTTTCTGTTTGCAAAAGGCCCTCAAAACTTGTTTTTGGTTCTGTTTTTAAAGAAGAAAAAAGGACCATTCTGTAAATTCCTAGAGTTTTTGGGGATTTTCAGAAAACCCTCCTTGTCTTCTTCCTCAGGCCAGTAGGAGGAGTTGTGTGTCGACGCTGTTGTCCTCACGCGGCCACCTCCTGTGTGCCTGTTTCCCCGCGCGAATAGGAGGGCAAGGAGAAGTCCTAGTCGCATCCTCCCCTCCTGCCTTGCGAGCGGCTCTCTCTCTCTCTCTCTCTCTCTCTCGGCATCTCACAGGGCCAAAACCCTAGCTCCGGTCGTCCTCGTCGTTTCGTCGTCTCCAGCAACCCCGCGGGGAATTGAGGCCACCAATGGCTCCGCCTTGGCCTCCTTGTGCTCCTAAGCTAGGACTCGTGAGCAGGGATGGCCGGAGTTGGCCGCGCCGTCATCATCTTCCCCACGGCCGGCGGGAGATGCCGTCGTCGATTCGCCGCCATCCGGCCCTCCCCGGCCAACTAGACACCTTCACGACGCCCCCGGTGAGCTCCTGGTGCTCGTGCAACCCTCCATCCCCTCCCTCTCCCTCCGTACCGTCCCTGTGCCGAGCTCCACCGTCCGCCTCTGCGCGGAAGCTCACCGGCGCCAAGTCCGGCAACCTTTGGGTCAACCGCAGCCATCACAGCGTTCGTCTCGTCCTCCTCCACAACGTAGTGTAGTTTAATTTGAAGTTTTCACCTCATTTCATTCGAATTCGAGAGCAACAGAGAGGTTCTTCTCCAGATGATGCAAGGATGACGTCACAGTGACGTCATAATCCTATTATCTTTTTTCAGAAAATGTTGAATATTTACAGAAAATGAGTAATTTGGTAAAATCAATAAATAATGTTTTATAATTCAAAAAAATAAAATAAAAACATGGAAATGTTCAGAAAAATGTACTCTATACAAATATGTCATTTTCACACATGTTTGACAAAGTTCAAAAATGAGCATTATTTAATGTTGTTTAATTCATTTAAAATGGAGAAAATAAGTTTTTATTCAATAAAATTAGAAAATTAAAAGTTATATACCAAATTTCTCAAAATGACAAATGCAATCCATTTATGATGTTTTCAAACCCGTTTGAGCAATTAAAATTAGTCTCACTTTCAGAATTGCTAGAATTGCCCTCCGGGGTCTATTTCGGGATAATTTCTGCTAAACTTCATAACTGGCATACGAACCCTAGCAACCCAACGAACATGTTTAGAGATTTATTTCAATGCATCAACTTGCTCATGCATACATATTTCGCGTTGCATCGATGCCATGTTTGATTGTTGTTCTTCTTTTCGGTGTTATTCCCCTCGGTAGAACGTGACTCCGAAGTGAAGGCCAACAACTCCAACGGTGAATACTTGATCTTAATCGACAAGTCAAGAACTTATCCGAGAAGACGTTTCTATTGGTTTTCTTATAACCAAGGCAAGCATAACCTCTTATCTGCTCATATACGTTTTCCAACATCATTTGATTCTCGTACTTTGCATTCGATTCCAAAGTATTTGATGTCAGTAGATATAGTTCGCCTATATACTGTATTGCCTCAATATCCTGATCCACTGCTCCTAGCCGCCATAGATTTGCTTGTGCGCATCGCCAGAGCCTCGTATCTGCTTCGCTTAGTCATACATGTTTGTTACCTCTGCTCCATCTGGTTGATATATCAGAGCTGCGATAACCTAGTATGATATGATGACGTGGTGAGATAAGCATTGTATGGATAACTTGACTAAGGCTAGTATGAGAGGCCATTTGGGAAGTGGTCGTTTGTCCTATACTCGCCAACCCTAGGAGTAAGGTCTCGAGCGGAAGCGAAGACTAAGCGTGCAACAACACGCGGGGTCTAAGTAACCGCGCTCGACCAACTAACTTGTTTGGCCAGATCCATGAGTCACGTAGTTTGAGATTTCCATTTGGCAATGCAATCAAAACCTTTTAAACGTTTTGAAAACAAAATGCTCGGCTAGGGCGTGACCGGGGCCAAGTGATGGACGTACACGGATCTTGACCCCGCCTCACAGAGACAGGTGCCGTCAGGAGGATGGCAAACTCCCCGTTGACGGGGTGGCCCTGTCTTGGGTTGACTCATGGATAGGGTCGGGTAAGGTAAAAGTCGTGGCCATCCACCCTCTGCCGCGTTCCATGGAAGAGCGGACATGTGGCGCTAAGAGTCGGATGGTATGTGTGGGTAAAGTGTACCCCCTGTAGGGATAAATATTTTCGAAAAGCCGTGTCGGTTAAGGACGACTTGGTGAATGCAAAGACCATAGATAACTTGAACGTGACGTAAAATATATTGACAAAGCATGGAGGCAATGTTTGAAGGGTGCCTCCTCAAAGATGCCGAGAGGGGTGATCCTCGTAGCACGTGAGATGCTGGGAATTGATGTTGGTGGATTGAAAATATGATGATTACAGTAGTGAGTTTCTCATCTGTTTTGAAAACCTTCTATGGGACGTGCTATTCCTCCTCGATTTGGAAAATAAAGATTGCTTTATGCAAATCAACCTTCATAAAACTCTTTATGAAACCATCAAATATATAATAGGTTAACTAAGTATTGTTGAGTACCTCCCGTACTCAGGTTTGCTTAATTTTGGTTCAGGTGAAGTTCTCACTTTGGTGGTGAGTCAACATGGACATCGACGAGTAGTTTGGGGTTCCCACGTAGCAGCCTGGAATCTATGGGTTGGGACGTCGCCTTATGTTGCGGCCTCTTAAGCCTTTTTGGTTCTTGTTGATTAGCAACATAATTTGCCTTCCGTTGACTGATGTAATGTTGGGTCGTGTGACCTCTGTTTGTAAAGCTACTCTAGTAATACATGTTTAATACAGCTTCCATGTCTAGAGTGCTGCTTTGATCGGTTGTTGGTTTCGAGCTCATCGTTATACAGTTTTGGCTATGCATGCATAGTTGTCGCAGTCGAGGGGTTGTGGAGCCGATGATCCATATCCGAGCACGCCTGCCGATGTGATTCCGCCTGGGGATTGGTAACCCTAGTAACCCTCGATTGTTGTTGCACTTTCTGGACACATAGCATCTCTGTATAGCTTTTGTCCCGCTCCTTTAGTTTCATACGATTCGTGGACGCTTTGATATGCATAGTTGGTTATGACTAGCATGGACACGAGGAGTAGTAGTACTGTGGTGATCCGGCATGTGTGCCAATGAATCTGGTCTGCATGCCATTGTTTGTTGCGGCCGGGGCTGGTAACCCTGAAGCCCTTGTGGGTCCATGACTAGGAGCGCATAACAGTGTGTATACCTTAGGGTCCAGGGTCGTGACAATAATAATGATGCCTTGAACGTAAAGATGAATGTTCACACAATATTCTTCTTCAAGAAATACTTGCAATATGCTCAACTCTCTCATGACCAAACTTGGGATATTCACATGAATAACACTTTGGTCACCACTTGATTATCTTGAATCCAACACATGGACATCAAGAATTTCCTATGGAAAAACTCTACAAGTATAGCTCAATGCAACCATTAGTCCATAGTGATTGTCATCAATTACCAAAACCACACATGGGGAACCATGCTCTTTCAATCTCCACCATTTTGGTAATTGATGACAAACTCTTTTACGAGGGTTTATATAATGAATTTTACCAACCATGCAAATAAACAAGCAAGGATGCATGAGCATGAAAGGCAAATGCTTAAGAACAAAACCAAAGTATAAAACCAAAATTCCTTAAACCCTCTAAACTTTCTTCCCCATTGGCATTCATTTCTAAAATGCATAGAAATTTTAGATGGCCAATATAGTAATGGTTCCTCCGTAGGATGTGCACTTCTCATAATATGAGTGAAATCAAATACACTTATCCAATGATGAATAATGGGAGGAACTATACCGAGGATCCAAAGATTGCAAATAAGATGGTATACAAATCTAATATTATCCTAAAGAGAAGCAAGCAATCAAAAAGATCCAACAAACCAAACGAACAAGGTATATTATGGTTTGAGAAAATGAGTGTTTTTAAAGAAAATAGAGGAGCTCCCCAATATTTGTGCATGATTTAGAAATATTGAATTTTGAATGCAAAGTGCACAAAAATGGAATCATAACTCCCCCACTATTGTTGAAAACTCAAAGCAAGTGCAAGTGATCATAAAAGAAAACAAGGCATATCACTTGGAGCAAGAGGTGGTTGAGCCATAAGAGAAGTTACCAATAAAAGGATGGACACCGAACCATTAGGATACCAATAAGACATGTAATTCTTATCATGTGTATAAGTTTCTAAATTGACCACAATCATGATGATGTACATCCATAAAAAAACATGTACACACAATATAGTTACAAAGAGAAAGAGCGAGATATCCAATTTGAAGACATAAGTACGACAATAAGATCTTTGCTTGAAAGCATAGCACATAGCTATTTTTTTATCTTAGAGGATATGAATGACCTTCCAACAAAAACACATCAAAGACATCACAAACATCAAGACGGGAAAAAGAGATAGTTGGGAAGTTTTGATAAAAGCAACAAGTATCACAAGGAGTAAATATGTTTCATGCCATGATACAACCTACAAAAGGTTAAAATGTTAGAGTGTATGCATGAGGTAGATACTTGTTACCGAGGTAGCATTGGTGATGTTCTACTATATAAGAATTCATCCATCATCATAGCTTGACTCCAATAAGCATGTAGTGATAACACCTTCTTTGTGAATGAGGCAAGCACCCAATGCATATCAAATGTAGCTAAAACATATTTAAGTACAAAAATGGTCCCCAAACTCGTTGGGTCCAAAGTAGTTAGACAAACTACAATATATAGGCTACAATACACATGAATATGGGCATATAGATATTAAATTGAATATCATGAACATCTTAGCCAATTTAGGATTGATGGATATTATTCTATATAAATATTGGATCAAGGAAGATAAACATGCCATAACATACACATGAGTAATTATGCATGCAATCACTTTCAAGAACCAAAAGTGATGTAATTTGGACAAAACACCTAGTAAACCAAGATATGCACACAAAGGCATGACACGACATAAAGATTGTCCAAATTATATCAAAGGTCCACGTCAACACATGAAAGGAGATACCAATCGGAACCAAACAAAATCAACTCATGATTGATAAGATACCAATTAGAAAATATACCATGTAAAAATAAAATACCAAAGAAAATACTTATCACTTGGGGGATACTAAATAAAAATGCATCAAGGAGTAAAATATTGAGATCCCAATAGACATCAAATGAACCATGTCAAATTCCAAGAGATGTCAATTGAATCAAATATCTATGAGTGAGATATCAAACTCCAATTAATAACAATTGAGGGCATCAAAGCAAACAAATGAGCATAGAACATGACTATATGAAATATGCTCAAAGACTTATATCATTCAAAACAATAGAATGCAAAACAAGGAATGAGGTAACCAAGCCCTCTACACTTTTTATGATGGCACAAAGTAATAAAAAAGAAAAGTTGTGCCTTCCACAAACACACGAGATATTGATTAAAATACCAATTTAAAAAGATCTAATATCCATTTATGATAACTAGTGTTAAAAAAGAATCTATGATAGCTCCCCCATGATCTATGCATGTTTTTTGAATTTTTCACACAAATGGGATCATCACTCTCCACACGCATACAATAGAAACATTCATTAATTGGCAAGAGATCCAATTGAAAATATAGTGTTCTAAAGGAAGTAATATAGCTCTCCCATGACTTGTGCATTATCTAGATGTTTGCTTTTAATACAAAAGCACTATAAAGGGATCCTCGCTTTTCTTACAACCATTACACTAGAATTTTGTTTGATTATAACACATAGATATTCAAGAGTCAAGCAAGACAATGCGACTTCATACAAAACAATTTCTCGTCGATAATACAAATGGAAGAAAAGAACAATGTAAATATGATCAATAACTTCTACCACAAATATGGTTGTCACTTGTCCAAGGACAAGGAGGGTATGGTGTTAATTTTCGGTGGTATATTGCAAAAATATTCATGATCATGTTCAAACACAAAAATTTATGGAAAAGGATATGAGTTAATTACCATGCTTACATAGAGATTCGTGGTGGCTTCAACTAGTCAAATGATCATGCAAAGCAATTCTTAATATATCTTGAAGCAACCGTTTTCCCAAATAATACATACTAGTTCACATTTGAGGAACACCGCACGAAGAAACTCTCTCAAATTCAAGGAACCAAAATATGAGATACAAAAACTCATTTAAGCAAGTATGGAACTTGTTTGAGCTAATCATGCCACGTAGTAACAAGATAATTTAGAATATCAATTCTAAGTGGCATTACCTCACATGTTCACATTTTCTAGGATTGTAATATGCACATAGCTTATTACTCCCCTATAATGTGATAATCCATTTCTTTTCAACAAGAGGCAAGTGAAATCAAATAAGAGATAATTAATGAACATTATAAAATTTGAATTTCTCATGAGAATGAAATACCACATGGAGACTATATAATCTTGTCACGTTAATAATAAGTGATATACCTCATGTACACATATTTTAGGATTGTGAGGTGGCAAAGCGCATCACTCCCCCAAAATGAGATAGTTCATTAATCTCTCAAAAGTGGCATCTAAATTAATCATATATTGCAATAAAGGCTCAACACAAAACAAACAAGTACATGGAGTGCAAACCAGCAAACACATACTAGATTACTCAAGATAGGTAATTAGTAAGCACACCATATACAAACACATGCTATATACTAAACTAACACATGCAAGGGGCAAGCAACTTTCAATGTATATAATTTAAATACAAGTTACCGCAAGGAGACACATTGGATATGAGATAGATATATGATTATACAAATGACTTGGCTTGAGTAAATATAATTGATGAAGATACCTTAATTCTTCATAAGATAGCCAAATCTCCAATGCCCTCCAACAACACCTATTGATCAAGTTTTAGCTTGTTGGTCCCCAACCAAGTTGGGTCCTAAGAGGTTAGTCACAATAGGCTTGGCAACCCAAATGGTTTGTTTCTTGACACCACTTTGAGTGCCAACATATTTGGCAAACACATTGCCAACCTTATCCTTGCGAAGGGAATAAACATCGTCAATAATGATAGGGTTGGATAAGGTACCAATAGTGCATGAGGAAGCTAAGTGGCCCTTTTCACGACATAAGTAGCAACATCGGCTTCCTCCTTTCTTCTTAGTTGATTTCTCAACTTGAGGAGTTCTAACTTGATTCTTCTTGGGAAGAGGCCTTTCTTCATCTTGAGGTTGAGCATGATATTAAACTCGTGGCTGCTTCCCTTGTTTCTTCTCACTAATAGGCTTCTTGTTTAATGGGCAAGACCTAACATGGTGCACTTCAACCTTGCACTTGAAGCAAACAATCTTGGACGAATTCTTGACTTGTTCTTGGCCCTTGTTCTTGTTGATTCTATGATTCTTCTTGATATTGGACTTCTTGTTATTATTGGAGTTGAATCCAAGTCCACTCTTGTCATTGGGTAATCTTTGCACACTCAACATGTTGTCAAGTGCGGACTTCCCATGACGCTTTTCCAAGTCTTTCTTCAAAGAAGAGACTTGGACCTTGAGCTCTTTTATTTCCCCTACATGGTTAGTAGCAACACAAGTAATAGAGGAAGTAGATGATTCATTGTTAGAGCAAGAAGGCCTCGAAATCAATTCATCACAAGATGTAGCGATATTATGAGTGAATGAATTAATAGGACTAGCACGAGGCAAAATATAATTTTGAGTAGAGTTTGTGGTAATGTACACATGAGGATCACAAGATATCACCTTGGTAGTAATAGCCTCATGAGCTAACTTTAGCTTATCATGTGAGACTAAAAGATCGTCATGAGAGCTTGAGAGCTTTTCATGACTTTCTTCCAATTTCCCATAATTGCTAGTTAGAAACTAAAGTTTAGGCCTTAGCTCAACATTCTCCTTCATTGTAGATGCTTCACAAGAAATAGAGTTAGTAGCACAAGCATCATTATTAATAGAAATAGGAGAAGGCAACTTGGCAACCTTTTTGAATATGAAGCTTTAAGTTGAGTATGTGCGACTTTTAGCTCATCATTTTTAGTTTTAAGACAATTAACCACCTCAAGATTTCTATCATGATAGTCCTTTACTTTTGAAAACTCTAGAGTAAAAGTCTCTTCAAGAGATTCATTGGTGGTTTGTTCTTCTACAAGAGCTTCCTCTAGTTTTGCAATTTCATTGTAATAATCACGCTCGCGGCTATAACACGCGTCAATGCATGCTTCCAAATCCTTAATGGCGATATTGCGCCTATAAAATGCTCTAATGATTTCTAGGAAATTCGAACAACCATCTTTATCCTCATAAAGGATATTTTGAATCATTTTATCTTTCTCCATTAACGAATCATTGTCATTATCATCGTCATCATCATCATAATCACCATCATAATCATCATCATCACTAGATACATTGGTGTTCAAATTAGGAGATACCTTTGAACCTTTAGCCATAAGGCAAAAGTGAGATATGGTAGATGATGATGAACCATTACTTGAAGCACCACTTAAATCCACATCTTGTTCCATGGAATGTTGAGTTTCTTCTACATGGTTAATAACACAAGTACTAGAGGAAATGCAAGCATTTTTACTATTGCAACAAGATGTATCAAGCATATCATTATAAGATTTAGTCAAGGAATTTCTACATGATATGAATGGACTATCAACACAAGCATGTAAATCATTTTGTGTGCTAGATGTGTTTAAGTCCATAGACAAAGTATTACAATAAGCTTACTATCAAGATTGCAATTTTTTCCACTACTCACCATATCATTATGTTGTGACTTGCCACATGTTGGTGAAGTAGAAGAAGTTGAGAACTCATCACGCCCAGAGGTGGAGGGAGAATGATCATTCCCACAACTTTTGGACACATCATATTTATCTTGAAGCTTGGTCCATATCTCATGAGCTTTCCAAGAAGGCCTAATTGACTCAAGATCTACAATGCTCAAATATTTGAAGAACACATTAGTATCTTGAGTATTGAGATATAAGTTTTTCTCATCCTCTAAAGAGTAATCAATACCCGTTGGAGTAGAAAAACCCATATCTACAATTTTCTCTATATTTGGACCCATGTCCTTAAAAATATTAAGCATACTGATTTTCCAAGTATTATAATTTGTGCCATTGAATATAAAAGTGTCATTATGCACTAATCCCCTAGCCGAAATCTTTACTCTCTAGGTTGTGGAACCCTATGAAGAGAGACCCGGCTCTGATACCAATTGAAAGGACACGAATGTCGCCTAGAGGGGGTGAATAGTCGTTTAAAAATAATTACGGTTAAGGCTTGAATAAATGCGGAATAAAACTAGAGTTTAATTTATCAAGCCAAAATCTAAAAAAACTAGGTTCACCTATGTGCACCAACAACTTATGCTAAAAAATTCAAGCAACTATGTGATAGCAAGATATGTTACTTCAAACTCGATGGCTCTCACAAAGTAAATTGCATAAGTAAAGAGATCGGGTATAGAAAAAACCGAGAGACGAGGAGATGATGATTTATCCCGAAGTTCACTTCCCAATGGAAGCTAATCTCCGTTGGAGAGGTGTGGAGTCACAATGACTCCAAGCGCCCAATGGCTCACCTTATTCTCCTCATGCCTCCACCAATGCGGAGTGCCACGATCCACTATGGGACCTTTGAGGGCGGCCACCGATCCCGTACAAGGTTGGGGCAATCTCCACAACTCAATTGGAGGCTCCCAACAATATCCCACGAGCCACCAAAACTCCGAGATAGCAACAAGGTCCCGAGCCACCAAAACTCCGGGACAACAAGGTCCGGAGATACCAAAACTCCGACACAACAACAACCGTCTAGGGCACTCCAAGTACCCAAGAGGACAAGCTCAAGGGAACTCCAAGAACCCAAGAGTAAAAATCTTCTCAACCTTTAACTCGAACGAATCCTCGTAAAGAACTCAAACAATGCAACCTATGGAATGGCAGAACACAAGAAGTGCTCAAATCCTTCACTCTCAAATCCCACCAAAGAAACAAATGCTATGGGGGGAGAAGAGAGAAAGAACAAGGAATAAATCAACAAATGAATCCACAAGATCTAGATCCAAAGACTTTCCCCTCACTAAGAGGAGAGATGGATTGGTGGAATAGTAGATCCAGATCTCCTCTCTCTTTTCCCACTAATTGGAGGCAAGAATCATGGAGGAATAGAGAGATAGCAAGCTCCAAAAGGTCAACAATGGTGGGGGAAAAGTTGCTTAAAAGGTGGGGAACCATTGGGGAAGAAGACCCCTTATATAGGCCACCCAAATCAGCCCGTTGGGGGCATTCTACGCATCCCCGGCCTCCGAGCCGGCCACCTAACAGAACCTCCCAGCCTGGAGCCCGGCCTAGGCTGACCTCTCTGCGTTTCCCTGCCTGGAGCCCGGCCTGGGCTGGCCTCTCTGCGTTTCCCGGCCTGGGAGCCGGCCTGGGCTGGCCTCTCTGCGTTTCCCGGCCTGGGAGCCGGCCTGGGCTGGTCACCCTGCGTGTAGGCTGGCCACCCACCCGAGCAGCCCGGCCTAGAGCCCAGCCTGGAGCCCGGCCCGGACGGCCAAACTGTTTCCCGAAAAACACCTACGCTAAGAACACGATATCTTTCGCCTCCGGACCCCGTTTTCGATGATCTTGGGCTCGTTGAACTCACAACGATGAGAACTATAAGATCATGCAGAGAAACATAATAGTCCATCATTGGAGGATAAAACCAAATGATTAAAGGTTTGACCTCTCTATAAAGGAACAATCGGTAAAACCTCCAATGTAAAAAACGCAATAAGTTTTTCAATCGAAACCCGTTTTTGATGAACTTGAGCTTGCATTGAAACACATGACAAGATCTAAAACCACACATGGAGAAAACACAAATAAGAACCAAGAAAGATGATGCCAAGTATGCAAAGGTTTGAGCTCTCTCCGAGTTATGCGATCAAGTTGCTAATATGAGAGCCCCTCTTGATAATACGGCTATCTATCTTATAACTCGGTCTCCCTCCTAATGCTATGAGACCGGTAAAATAGAAAACCTATCAAGATCATACCTCTGCCTTGATAATTCCACTTGAGCTACATGATGAAGATCTTGACCTCCTCAAGATGGAACACCTTTCTTGATTTCTCTTTGCTCAGTGAAGACACATATATTGCTCCCCCGTACACCACTATGGGAGAGGCTCTTTTAGGTAAATCTTCACTTGGACATTATCTCCAAAAGAGTGGCAAGATTCAAGCATGTGATTCTTAGATATTGTTCCCTTGAACTTGCACTTCTCGAACTTGATGACGACCACAACTTGACGTCATCCACCATGGACTATATGAAATCTTCCTTTTGATGCAAACCCATGGAAATATACCTAACCCCACATAGATATACCACACACACATATAATGGGTTAGAACAAAAAGCTATATGAACAGTTACTTACCATACCATGATCCCACATGGTACATCTTCTTGCTTTGTGAGTTGATCAATATTAACCATCGCTTAGCACTTTGCCTTGATCATCCTTGTATCTTTTCTTCTCTCTTCATAATAATGATGTCTTGTAGGTAAAGATGAATGTTCACACAATATTCTTCTTCAAGACATACTTGCAATATGCTCAACTCTCTCATGACCAAACTTGGGATATTCACATGAATAACACTTTGGTCACCACTTGATTATCTTGAATCCAACACATGGACATCAAGAATTTCCTATGGACAAACTCTACAAGTATAGCTCAATGCAACCATTAGTCCATAGTGATTGTCATCAATTACCAAAACCACACATGGGGGAATTGATGGAGGGATGATAACCCGGTAGGCTAACGCCAAGGTGAAACCCGGCCCAAAGGGAATCGCGCAAGACCCGGCTCAAGGAAGAGGAGTTTCCAGAAGGCCCAAGAAGGAACGTGGGCCTAGTAACCCGGCTTTGGGGTTACTATTAGGAAACTGAGGGTTTGTGTGCGGTTTCTAGGTAGGATTCCGAGTGTGCCTTGTATAGGAAGCCAGGGAGCCGGGTAAGATATAAGCCGGCTCCTAGGGTTAGAGAAAGAGAGATTCACCGGATATTCGAGTATCCCTGTAACACGAGAGTTGATATTGTAACCCTAGATCGGAGACTCAGCGACTTGATTGCCAGAGCTACCAGAGCGATTGATAGCATGATTTCCCCTAAGCTAAACCCTCTCCCAAACACCAGAGTCGAATTGCCCCAAGATAAGTTACCCCCCGGTAACGTCTACCGTGATTATACCACGACAGTTGGCGCCCACCGTGGGGCCTACGTCCAAGGGTGTTTACATCACGGGAGAAGCTCGGGAAAGCATGAAGAACCTCGTCATCGGCGAGATCTACACCAACCCCGAATGAGAGAAGATGGTAGACGACTTTGGTTGGGGACCAGAGTCAGATCTGCTAGAAGCCGGATCTGTCGTCTCGATCGGCCGAGTCAACATCTTCGTCGGCATGGTACGTATGTCCGGTTCAATTCCTGACGATATTGAGTATGATTCTGTGTCAGGAGAAGCGACCTGCGTTCAATCGGACGGAGAGGAATCGGTCGGGACAACAGATCTGGCGGACGAGCCATCACGAAGAGGGAACATCCGGAGGAGCCGGTATGGACCTCGCGTGGCCGGGTCATGAGAGAAGATGACACCGATTCTATCCTGCACTTGCTGGAAGATCGGTACGAGGAGGATAGTTGTGATGAGGAAAAATACGAATCTTCACCAGGCATCGCGCGCCAGGTCGCGGTCTACACGGCTCCTGCAACCAATCTCAATCAGGGGGACGTGACTACGGCCGCGGTCGGAGCGGCACGAACGCTGGCCCAGCAGCAAAATTCGGGTGATGGAAACCCGGTTGTAGCCCGGGTCGACGGAGAATCGGCTTCAGTCACCAGCCGTACTGCCGAGAGCGAGTTGCGGAGAAACATGTTTGGGTTCAAGGCAAACAGAACGCCAGGAGCGGGGCCCTCAAATTCGTGAAATCCGGCTCTGTTCAACAATAACTTGATCTTGGATCCTACAGCACTAGCAACGGTGATAACCCCAGAAAACGCGGCAGCACGCGCCGCGTATCTGGATGTGGCCCGCCGCGCATTGGATCAACAAAGGAGAGATGTTGAAGCTGAAAAGCAAGGGATAGCCGCACGACAGCGCGAGCTGGAAGAATTGGAGAACCGGCTTCAGGTTCAGTCGACCAGGATGCACAATCAGAGATACCAGTCGAGATTACCAGCTGCAGGTGGGAACCTGCAACCGGATGCACTATTCATTACCCCTCAGGATCAACCAATTCCGGCTGTGAATCAGGAAACCGGACATCAAGCTGCAACCCTGGGAGTACAGCCGGCAAACGTGCAAGCCGGGTTACCCACGCTGCAAACAGGAATCACAACTGGCAACGCAGCACCACCACCACCACCGCCACGATTTCATACTCCACCAGGTCACTTCAATAACCCCATGGATAACGTGTATGCAGCAACATTGGCACTTGATCGCATCCCCGTAGGAGAGTCACCCACGCAGCGAAGACCCGGCGGGCAATAGATTTGTTGCGCACGGCCATAGTTCAGCAGGCTAATTACCCGGATAACAGGAGTGGAATGCACGGAACACCATATGTGAGCCGGCATAACGGAAATACCGGCAATATCCAGTCGAGTTCGGCGCGGCGGAGGGCAGAGCAGCAGCAAATGCCGCCTCCTCCCCGTAGGCCGGCAACGCCTGCGGTATCAGCGGCGCAAGCCATTGTGGACAGTTCCCGAGCCAGGCAAGCAGCGGCCGGGTCTGTGGTACGGGGACCGATAGCGGTTGCACCTCCCGCCGTACCCGCTGCGGTGTCACACGTTTCCCGAGTGATGCCAGTGCCGACAAACCTTGCCGGGCCTAAGTGTTTGTCGGATACCATCCGGGCTGAGCCTTACCCGGATATGTTCAAGGAGCCGGGTAAAGTGGTTAATTATGAGTCGACCATGGATCCAGAAACCTGGTTGAGCAGCTATGAGATGGCCATGTCAATCCGCAACGCATCTGAGAATCTTCAAGCCAAATTCATGTACCTGATGATGTCAGAAGGAGAAGCCAAGTTGTGGTTCAATAATCTTCCCGAGAAATCCGTCAATTCGTGGGGCGAGCTGAAAACTGCCTTTATCAAGCACTTTCATGGAATATGCAGGAAGTTGTTTACGATTGATGATTTAGAGCGATGTGTTCAGAAAAAGGGAGAGTCGGCACGCAGTTGGGTGCGCCGGGTTATGGAAATTCTCCACTCGTCCACTGATATCCAGCCAAAGGATGCGTTACAAGCTATGGCAAAAACATGCAAATACATACCCTTGGTGCAAAAACTGACAAGCATGAAGTCTAGCCGTCACGCTTCAGAGGTTACGATGGGAGATTTGATGGACACATGCAACAAGCACGCCGCCACGGATACCACAGAGGAGGATGTCGACGATAAGAAAGCAAAGGCCAACGCGGGTAATAGTGGAAGACCCGGCAATGGAGCCGCACCGGGTAATAATGGAGGAAATAATGGAAACAACCAGCACAAGCGCCCGTATGAAGGAAATTCCGAGTTATTCGCCAGTACAGAAGCCGGGTTTGCGAGACCCAGAGCGGAGGGAAATTTCAACGGAGGAAACTTCAATGGAGGAAACTACCAAGGACCACCAAGGCCGGCTAATCATATAGAGGCCTTCAGGATGCCCTGTCCGCGTCATAGCAGGAACGGTAGGCCGGCTAATCATTCATTGGAGCAGTGCGTAGATTTACAGAGATGGAAGAACGAAGAAATACAGAAAGCAATGCGAGGTGCAGGACGGGGAGCAGGACCGGGTCCGGGTGGAAACCCGGGCAATGGCCCACCCCCGGCTGGCAACCCAGGAGGTGGTAATCCGGGTAACAACCAAGGAGGCGCTGGAGGTTTCCAAGCCAACCCCAAGCAGCTAGGGCAGTATCATGTCCATACTACGGGGACTTCCAATAAAGATAGAAAAATACTCAAAAGAGCATTAAACTCGATTTCTTCAGCTGTTCCGAGATACTTGAGATGGTCAGATCAAGAGGTCACCTGGAGCAGGAGGGATCACCCGGAAACAATAGAGCATCCGGGTGTGCTGGCTTTGGTAGTTGCACCACAGGTCAATGGTTACGAGCTGAAAAAGGTTCTGATGGACGGTGGAAGTAGAATCAATATCTTATATTGGGAAACTTTCCTACGCATGGGGCTCAAGGAGTCTCAGTTGCAGAAAAGTTCTACAGTTTTTCATGGGATCGTGTCGGGTCATTCAGCATGCCCGGAGGGAAAGATCACTCTAGAGGTTGCTTTTGGAGAATCGAAGGACAATTTCCGAGTGGAGTGGCTCACGTTCGAGGTAGTAAAATTGCGCAGTCCTTACCACGCGCTGTTCGGAAGGCCGGCTTACGCTAAGTTCATGGCCAGGCCGTGTTACGTGTACCTACAGCTAAAGATCCCGGGTCCCAAGCGAACCATTACTATACACGGCAACCGTGTTATAGCAGCTGAGTGTGATGAGGGAGACGCGGCAATGGCAGAACAGGCATGCAGAAAGGAAGAACTCAAGTATTACTGGTCTCAGGTAGACCCGGACGATAGAACAACGTTGAAAAGACCGAATACGGAAGATGAGAGAGCAAAATTCAAAGCATCACAGGACACAAAGATGGTGGCTTTCGTCGAGGGCGATCCCTCCAAGCAATTTGCTATAGGATCTAACCTGGATAGTAAGCAGGAAGAAGCACTTATCGAGTTTATTCGTGGTAATCAGGATGTTTTCGCTTGGACGCCCAGTGATATGCCGGGTATCCCAACCGAGTTAGCTGAGCACAGTTTGCATGTTGATCCCAAGTCCCGGCCTGTGAAGCAAGGCCTGAGAAAAATGAACGAGGAAAGAAGAAAGGCTATAGGAGCGGAGATAGCTCGTCTCCTTGCAGCCGGCTTTATCATGGAGATTTTTCACCCGGATTGGTTGGCAAATCTGGTTTGGTGATGAATAAAAACAACGAGTGGAGGATGTGCATAGATTACACGAGTCTCAACAAACATTGCCCAAAGGATCCGTTTGCCCTTCCAAGGATAGATCAGATTATAGACGAAGTGGCTGGAAGTGACCTATTGTGTTTCCTGGATGCTTATTCCGGGTATCACCAGATCAAGCTCAAGAAGGAGGATTGGGAGAAAACATCGTTCATAACCCCCTTTGGAGCTTTCTGTTACAAAACCATGACTTTTGGGCTAAAGAACGCTGGCGCAACTTACCAAAGGTGCATTCAAAAGTGTTTCGAGGATCATTTTGGACGCAACGTTCACGCCTATGTTGATGATGTGGTGATTAAAACCAGGAAGGCAGAAACATCCATTGAGGACCTAAAGGAAACATTCAGGAATTTAAGAATGTATTAGATGAAGCTTAACCCCACAAAGTGTGTGTTTGGAGTGCCAGCAGGAAAGTTACTCGGTTTCATTGTTTCCGAGAGAGGAATTGAGGCAAACCCGGATAAGATCAAAGCTATTCAGAATCTGAAAAAGCCGGAAGGCCTTAAGCATGTTCAAAATCTTACAGGGTGTGTAGCAGCGTTAAGCCGGTTTATATCCAGGCTTGGAGAGAAGGCAATACCTTTGTACCGGCTCTTGAGAAAAACCGACAAATTTGTTTGGGACCAAGAGGCGGATGAGGCGTTTGAAGCTCTGAAAAAGCAATTGTCTGAGGCACCAATTCTGGCGGCACCGGGTCCTAAAGAGCCCATGTTGTTATACGTTGCGGCCGGGCCTCGGGCGGTTAGTGCCGTGGTTGTTGTCGAGCGCAAAGAGGATGGAAAAGATCACCCGGTCCAAAGGCCGGTTTATTATGTGAGTGAAGTACTATCAGAAGCAAAGCAGCGTTACCCGCATTGGCAAAAACTAGTTTTCGGGGTCTTCATGGCCAGCCGGAAATTGAAACCATATTTTCAGGAACACCCCATAACAGTGGTTAGCTCCATACCAATGGCAGATATTATCAGAAATTCAGACGCGACAGGTAGAATAGCCAAGTGGGCCATCGAGATGGGAGATTATCACATTAACTACGAGCCCAGGCCTGCAATCAAATCTCAAGCTTTAGCTGATTTTATCAATGATAGGACTCACACAAGCATGCCCACAATGATGTCTAGTTCCGAGTCTTGGGTAATGCACTTTGACGGTTCTAAGCAATACGAGGGGTCAGGAGCTGGGGTGGTGCTTACATCACCCAAAGGCGACAAATTAAGCTACGTGTTGCAAATTCACTTTGATTGCTCCGACAATGTGGCCGAGTACGAGGCATTGTTACATGGATTGAGAATAGCAAAGGAGATGAACATTAGGCGAATACGGTGCTACGGAGACTCGGATCTTGTGGTACAGCAGGTCTCGGGAACTTGGGATAGAAAAGACGCAACAATGGCAGCATATTGCAGAGAGGTGGATAGGATTGCCGGGTGTTTTTCCGGGTATGAGGTGGAGCATATTGACAGGCGAAAGAACGAGGCAGCAGATGCGCTCGCAAGACTCGGTTCGCGCAGAGAGCCGGTTCCACCTAATATTTTCCTGGACGAGTTATGGCGGCAATCTGTTAAAACCGACTGAGGAAGAGGTGGCTAACCAAGACCCGGATTTGGAGCTCGTGGCCACAGTACGTGTTATTCCCGAGTGGACAGAGCCGTTTTTGGCCTACCTATCACGAGGCGTGTTACCACCACAGGAAGTTTTAGCAAGGCAAATTCTGAGACGAGCAAAGGGCTATTCTATTATCAATGGAGAGTTGTACAAAAGAAGTGCAACAGGAGTCTTTTTGCGCTATGTAGCACCAGAAGAAGGCCGACAGATTTTGAAGGAGATCCATGAAGGCGATTGTGGGCATCATGCCTCCACAAGATCCCTTGTGGCCAAAGCATATCGACATGGGTTTTTCTGGCTCACGGCCTTAGCAGACGCGGAGCGCTTGGTGGCAAGGTGAGATGGATGTCAAAGGTACGCTCGCCAAACCCATGTGTCGGCTATGGAGTTACAAACAATCCCGCTGACCTGGCCTTTTTCTGTTTGGGGTATGGATATGGTGGGCCCCTTCCACATGTCACCATGCAAAAAGACTCATCTTTTGGTAGCTATTGATAAGTTTACTAAGTGGGTTGAAGTTATGCCAGTTACCAATTGCGAAGCAATCACAGCAGTAAAGTTCCTAAAAAGGATCATCTACAGGTTTGGATACCCTCATAGCATAATAACAGACAATGGAACCAACATGTCCTTAGGTGAGATGGAGAAATTTTGCGGGAACAATGGTATCCGGCTTGACATAGCCTCGGTAGCCCATCCACAAGCTAATGGACAGGTGGAAAGGGCAAATCAGGAGTTACTTCGTGGGTTAAAACCACGGCTGCGAGTCCCGTGCATTAGAGCTGCTGGAGCATGGGTTGAAGAGCTACCATCAGTAGTTTGGGGAATTAACAGTACACCTAACAGATCTACTCAGATGACCCCGTTTTTCATGGTTTATGGTGCAGAGGCAGTGTTGCCGAGTGATATTATTCATGACTCGCCCCGAGTATCGGCTTATGTTGAGGTGGAGAATGAGAAGACTCGGCAGGATGCCATGGATATGCTAGAAGAACACAGAGAACAAGCCCTAGAGAGATCAACCATATATCAGCAGGATCTGAGGAGATACCACAGTCGGCGAGTCAAAACCCGGGCCTTCCAGGAAGGGGACCTGGTGTTGCGCTTGGTACAATCAAAGGAGGGAAAGCACAAGTTATCTCCACCATGGGAAGGACCGTTCATCATAAGCCGGAATCTGCATAACGGATCATATTACTTGATAGATGCAAGGGAAGAGTCGGATACCATCAATGACACAGCCCATACCACTTCATCTATGCAAGAGAGGGAAAGACCATGGAACGTGGCTCAGCTACGTCCCTACTATACTTAGCATAGGCTAGGTTTACAAAGTTGAAATTACACGATATAATAGGCAGCAGGTTTCAGACGCACTCTTTTCCTATCCAGGGTACCTAAGGGGACTGGAGGGTTTTTAATGAGGCGGCCTGCTGACCCAACCTTTCTCATATCAATAAAGAGATGGTTAAACTATGATATTGCTTCTTTCTTATTTATTTCTGTTAAGTTTTGATTTTTTCTGTTTTTACTTTCTGTTTTCTATTTTATCAGGTAAGTATTACTTATTTGTTTTATAGTATACCAGTTCTATAGTTTTCCTAAGATTGCATATATAGGTCTTGGGGGCTGATTGCTTGAATAGCACAGTTGCAAACTCAAAGACCCGGCCATGATGCCATTAAGTTATAAGGACCGATTACTTGTAATAAGTACGGTTACAATCTTATAACCGGACAATAGAGCCAAATTTTCTTGATTTCTCTTGTTTAAGCTTGATGTGACTCGCAAAAATGTGGCATGCTTTGCTAACGTGTAATCACAATCAGTCATGATGCCCAATGGGATTTGCCTGACCCTGTCTTTACAAAGTTATAACAGCATTGTATACCCACGCGAAAGCCGGCTTACAACAAAGAGGATCAAAAGGGTCATCCAAACCACAGGTTATGCAGAGTACAAGGTTAACACCCGAAAACTAACAAATATTAAGCTTAACCTCAAACCCACGTGAGTAACTCTATGTTTTGAGCCTTAGCTAAAACAATTTGCCTTTCTGAAAACTACAAACCCCTAGACTCGGAGATTCGGGCCTTGGGGACTTGGGAATTTGAAGAAAAGCAACAAATTGTTTAGCTGTTAAGCTTAAAAACCCAAAAATCCGAGTCTTGGGGACCTGGGGACTTAGGAAATAAAGTCCACTTGTCAAAATCACCGAGACCCGGAAATCGAGTCTCACAAAAGGAACAAGAGCGAAAATCAGAAAAGCAGCAACAAAAGTCCAAGGCTAGGGAATAACATATCACGATGAGGGGCCAGAAGGGCCACCAAAAGCTATTAAAGTTTAAACGTATTACAAACCAAGGAAATTGTATCAAAAAGTGCACAGACGCACTATTAAAAGGATAATTGTATCAGGCATATTACATAATGCCCATTGGCCGAATACATGTTTGAGGCAAGAGATATCGAAACTTTACTCGGCACCCTTTGTTGAGTCATCAACGTTGTCCTTGGCAGCCGGGTCTGTGGAACGCTCGTCGGTGGTCTTCTCTGCTCCCATGTCCGGGTTAGCCGCAGTATCGGCACGGGCTGGAGGAGGGACAACCGGCGTAGAGGAGGAAGGCGCAGTATCGGCTTCAGCTTTCTTTTTGGCAGCCTCCGCCTTCCACCGTTCCAGCATGTCAAAGGGCTTAGGCAGATCCGATTGAATTGGCTTGTCATCGGCATCGTAAGGTGGAGTGATCTTGCTTAAATCCAGATTGTCGGCGATCAAGCTCGCAGAGTGACGCACCTGCGCATGAATGCCCTTGTAATCCTTACCAGTGAACTTGGAGCCGTCGTTGTTGAACTCGGGAAACCCGCCCACGAGCTTTGCCGGCTCAAGCCTAGGAAAATAGGCCTTGGCCAGAGCAAGCCCACGGGTTACCCCAACTCGGCACGATGAACGCTTCCAGTGCTCGATCCAGGCGGGGATGGTAGAACATGCATCAAGCAAACCGTTCAAACCACAATAACCCTTACCCGGCCACTTCACAGCCTCCAAAATCCACTTGGTGCCGACAGTAAGTTGCCGGATCACGGCCTTCAGCGTCTTCAGTTTTTCAATATCATCTTCATCTGGGGCCTTTTCACCCGGACCTGCAGAGTAACAGAAAAAGTTAAAGCACGGAAATCCGGATGATAAGCCTTACAGAATGACAAATCCGGGTTATAAGTAGTAAGTCAGAAATTCTTACCAAGTAGGGTGCGGTAAGTGTTGTCAATCTGGGCCGAAATTTTCTTCAGCTCACCCTCAGCAGTGTGGGACCTTTTATTATACTTTTTCACGTCCTTCTCAAGATTCTTCACATCAGCTTCTAGCGCTCCACGTAACTTTGTCTCAACCTCGAGGAGCTTGTTGGTCTTTGCCAACACCTCCTCAGACTGGGTCACGTAGGCCTGTGGGAAAAGGAAAGGAACAGTTAGTCGGACAAAATATATATCCGGGTATGGTATATCATACAGGTTATAAAGTACTAAGCAAACTATGCATAGTTCACTCGGAACTTGGGGACTATGTGAGTACACAAGCAACATTGTTTATATTACCTGGTGCTTAGCTGCCATGGCTTCCAGGATGTCCCTCTCATTAGTCTTCAGGGAGAAGAGTGCATCTAGCATTCCATCAAAATCGAGATCGCCGAGTCTTGGCCTGGAGGAGCTGGGGTCCTGATCACCTGGAGGCGGGGTCCTTTCCTGCTTCGGAGAGGTTATCCGGGTGGCCTGAGTGTTGGGAGTGGGATCACCCCTCCGCGACCCCAGGATCTCGACATCCTCGTCCCCGGGTGTGTGCGTTGGCATGGGAAACTCGGCCTCCTGCTCGGCCGGATCTTTCAGCAAGTCTTCTTCTTCTTCTACACCGCCAGCCGCGGTCTTCACAGCATCTTCCGGGTCCCCCATAGCCGGGTTATCCACGTCCATGTCCTCCGGGTCACTGCTCGTGACCTTGGCTCTGGGAAAGAGAAAAAGAAACAGTCAGTATATGGTAAATGAAAGGTATGGAAAAAGCTAGTGTATAGTGTCGAGACATCGTAGTAGTTTTCATAGACGGGGGTGCCATGAGACTACGGTAGAGACGTGGGGTAACGGGATAGCGTAGTAACACAGAACACATGATTTTACCCAGGTTCGGTACGTCGCGACAGTACGACGTGCCTACTCCTGCACTTCTCACTAATTGGGACTAAAGCCCGTAAACAGGGTTACAATGTGAGGGTTTAGATCTAAGCTACTCGACGAGGATGAGCTTCTCGGCGAGTTGGCGTAGAGCTTCTCTGTTTGTTGGTTGTTTTGTTTATCTCCCGTCCGGCTTTATATAATAGCCGGATTAGGGCTTACAGAATAGGAAACCTAGAAAACTACGGTAACTTGTAACTTGGAAAGCAAGGAATCCGTCTTCTTCTCCAAGCCAGATCACATGGGCTGTGATCCGGGTTCTTCTAGAATCCGGCTTCTGCGCGTCGGATTACTGGGCCGCCTAATGGACCTAAGCCCACTACCACTTAGGCCACCCTGGTAATCCGGCACTTGGCCTACCATCTTCTATACCCCTATTTGGTATATATCCGACAGTAGCCCCCAAGAAGGATCAAAACTCTGATTCTCCGCCATTCGCCAAATATTCTTTGTCCGAGAAATATTGATTCAGCAGTCTTGATTCTTCTTATTCTTCTTTTGAAAAAGATGGTGGCATGAAACTCGGAATCCTGAAAATCCGGCTTTTCTCTCACAATCCTTCGTGGAGAAGAAACTTCTTACGTCAGCGCACTCAATCATGCTGACGTAAGCGACGTTTGAGTTTTACTCGGAAAAACCCAGAAACATATCTCTGACAGATTCTCGCGGGAAACGAGGAGATAACCATCATTACCCCGTTGTTTCATTTCCCGGATTTTCCGGCGAGCGACACGCGGCAAACATCCAACGGTCAAAATAGCCGTTGGCGCGTATCTTGACGGATTTCTAGCTATAAATAGCCATCCTCGTCCTCAATGAAAACCTTCCGCACTCGCACCGCTCTCGCCATTGACGCGCGCAAGCTCCCAAGCGACGCACTGTTCCGCGCACTCCTCACCTCCAAGCACCGGAAACGAACGCGCCGCCCGAAAATGGCAGGCTCACCATCGTCGCCCACTCGCGCCGCCATCAATGACATCATCAGCGACCTAGATCCCCAAACTGGGTCACCCAAGCACGCCGGCGACGAGCCGGAGAAATCCGCGACCTCTGCGGCGGGCGGAGAAAATCTTTCTGCCGCCGCGGAGGTTGCGGGCGCTAGCTCCGCCGCCTCCCCGCCGTTCGCTCCTGAAACGGCGGAGGAGAAGATCCAGCTCATCGGTGACGAGCTCGCCGCCGCAGAAGCGGCCACCGCCTCCACCACCGGAGCAGATGAGGAGGCGGAATCTGCAGGCAACTGGGTTGCCTGCAGCATTCCCCCGGCTCTTCTTCCAAACTTGGAGAAAGAGGGCCTGATCCTCCAAGGGAAATGGCGGCTCCCCGAAGACGAGAATGAGCCGGCGCCAAGGGATGGCGAAAGGGTTCTCCTTTCTTCCCACCTTCTAAGAGGTATGGGGCTCCCCCCTTCCGCTTTTTTCCTCCAAGTCCTTTCTCACTACAACATCCAACCCCACAACCTGCCACCCAACTCCATTCTTTATTTAGCCGGGTTCCAGGCCCTTTTCGAGGGTTATTTAGGTTTAGAGCCTAGGTTAGACTTCTGGATGTACTGTTTCGGAGTTAAGCGGAACTCCTCGGAGGGCGCACTTCCGACTTGCGGGACCATCTCCTTTACTCTTCGGAGGTTTAGGGAAGATTGGTTCCCCAAGATCAAGACATCAGAACCCGTCAAATTTTGGACGGGTTCTTTCTTTTATCATCCCGATGTTCCTTTTCCAAAAAAGGCCATCGGGGTTCCACCTTTTGCCAACACCGCCGCTGTTCCCCAAGAGAATTGGGGAACAGAAGCCGTCCAAGTCCTGCCGCCTGATCTACTAAGGATCAAGCGGCGCATCGCCAAGCTCACCTCCTTGGATCCGCCTCTAACCGGCATGGACACGGTTCTATGCTGGCTGACTAGGCGAATTCAGCCATTGGCCAACCACAGTGGCCGTCTCCTGTGCGAATACACGGGAGTCAAGGATCCGATGCGGACAACCACCAAAGATTGGCCCGCAAAAGAGCTTCGACGGCGCATCAACCAGTTGGTCGCATCACACGACCAATACGAAGCGAGTCGGCCAATGTATACGGCCGACAATCCGGTTCCCAAGGTAATTTTTCAGTCATTTGGGTACAGTTTTATTTTTTTCTCGGATTTCCTAGCTTCTAATTCTGATCTTGTTTGTCCGACAGTTCGCGGATCTTCCAGATTCGGAATTGGTCTCCGAGGCTGAGCTGGACGCGCTGCGCACCGCCGCTACAGGTGGACGCAAGCGCAAGAAGATTATTTCCTCTGAGGAAATTATCGACCTTGACGGAATCCCCGTCGCCACTTCCAGGTTCTTTCATCTGGGTTCTTTTTCTTTCCTGAGAACTTTTCATCCTTCTTCCGTGTTTTAACTTTTCCGGGTTTTTTGTTTTTTAGCCTACCTCCCTCCAGCCTGAAGCCAAAGAAGCTCAAGAAACACAAAGTTGTTTCCAGCCGAGGCAGCCAACCTTCTCCCGCTGTCGGATATATACTGAATAGGGGTATAGAAGATGGTAGACAAAAGAGCCGGACTACCAGGGTGGCCTACATGGTAATGGGCTTGGGTCCATTGGGCGGCCCAGTAGTCCGACGCGCAGAAGCCGGATTCTAGAAGAACCCGGATCACGGCCCACGTGATCTGGCTTGGAGGAGAAGACGGATTCCTTACTTTCCAAGTTACAAGTTAAACGTAGTCTTCTAGGTTTCTTGTTCTGTAAGCCCTAATCCGGCTATTATATAAAGCCGGACGGGAGATAGATTAGATAGATTCAAGTTGCACAAGCTTAAGCTCTACGCAACTCGCCGAGAAGTTCATCCTCGTCGAGTAGCTAGATCTATTCCCTCACATTGTAACCCTGTTATACGGGCTTTAGTCCCAATTAGTGAGAAGTGCAGGAGTAGGTACGCCGTACTGTCGCGACGTACCGAACCTGGGTAAATCCCGTGTTTTGTGTTACTACGCTATCCCGTTACCCCACGTCTCTACCGTAGTCTCATGGCACCCCAGTCTATGAAAACTACTACGATGTCTCGACAGTTGGCGCCCACCGTGGGGCAAACGACGTCAGGCGTGAAATTCCGATCTGGGATACTCGGCGGAATTGGAAGATCGATCACTGTCGGAAGCCTGGAATTCGACGACGACGTCGGGCGCTTCCTCGACAACGGATCCTACATACCGGCGCAAAACCACCTGGTAAGTGCCTGCGTGTTACCGATTGGATCTGCTAACATCTTTATCGGACTAACCGCAGAGGCAATGGGGTTTTGCGGTGGAAGCAAATTTATCCCACCCGCCCTATACCCAGTCGAAGACGACTATGATGCCGGATTCTGCTCAGATCGCCGACAAAACAGTGATACACACTTTATCGGCATGGTGCAATCCGAAATCGCTGAAAACACGGATGACGGAAATCCCGTGCAAGAGGCAGATAACAACCTACCCGTCATAGAGACGGAAGAACCAATACCCGTCACAGAGACGGAAGATCCGACATCCGTCAACCAGACGATGAACTCGGAAGCAGAGTCCGTGCTTGCCGCCATTGAGGCGAGATTGGAGTCGGAAACCGGATCGGATAACTTCGACTCCGAAGACGAAGACGAGGATGCCTTCGTAAGAAAAGTTAAGTCCTTTCAAGAGGGATTCCATGAAGTGCTAATGGCAAAACCAGCTGATACAACGGGTGCCGACAGCCAGGAAAGCCCTAAAACCCCTCCGCCAGTGGAAGAGAGAGAAGACGGAGAAACTTCTCCGATATTCCCTAATGTCAAGGAGATGACAGAAGATGAACCTGTCAAGAAACCTCCTTCTTCCAAGAAAAAGCACCGTGCTTCTAAAAAACTCCAGTACAAACTCCGGAAGAAAAAGTCAGCTGATCTCGCTGATGAAAACCTGGAAGTTGGAGATATTAGTGGCACAAAGCCCGCGGAAAAGAAATCTAAGGAAATCACTGCTCCGCCAATGACAGAACTGGAAGAGCAAGAACTATTACAAACACCAGTGGGACCAGATGAACCCCCTGAGATGCTGGAAGCCAGGAGACAAGCTTTCCAACGGCAACAGCAACATCTGCTTAGATCTCGGCAACATCTCCAACAAACCCATAATGACATCAAAGTCATGAAGGAAGAAATAGAGGAGTACGAGAGAAAGCATAGATCTGCCTTAAAACCTACTAGGTTACCCGGAATCGCAAAACCGGAAGAACTGCCGCCAAAAGAAAGGTTTTATAACCCATCTTGGCAAAAGCAGTTAAACGGCAAAGATGCCAAGGGCGAACCAATATACAAAACCGCAGCGGAAAACGCGGAAGCAGCGTTCGCCATCCTAAACAACGATCTGTACTCCAACGGGGAAAAACTCCAAGGGGTGTATGCTTTCCTAGGAAAAGCATTACAGCAGCAACAACGAGGCCAAGAGCGATCAGGGAGGCTGCATGATAATTCCGCCCTCTGCAAAACAGTTACTTGCGCTGCTGGAGCACCTGGACCGGAAGAACCCGGAGATTCGGATAAAAAAGAGGATCCGAGAAAAGACAAGAAAAACCCCGACAACCGGGACGCAGCGTCTAGAACCGGACCTCATCTCCCGAAAGATGGATATAAACCACACGATCGGGAAGACAAACACCGGAATGACGGCAAAATAATGCCACCTCCGAGAAACCCAGCTGAAAAAGCTGGAAGATACGATACACCTCACAGACGTGAAAGATCTCGGACACCGCCTAAAGATAAGGAAAGGTACAGGAGCAGGACTCCACCTAATCCCAGGGGGCGTGACAACGGAAGAGATAGAGATAACCTCGGAAAAGCGCGTCCGCGCAACAATGGAAAAGAAAGGAGCAGATCCCCTTCTGTCCATTCAGCCGGGAGATATTCTGCACATATTGATAGAGCAGAAAAGGATGATCTATACTTTGGTCCTAAGTGTTTTACTGACAGGATCCGAAGGATAACCCTGCATTCTGGCTTCGCCAAAGTTGGTCCAACCTACCAAAAGTATACCGGCAGTACAAACCCGGATACCTGGCTCTCAGATTATTACACAGCCGTCCAAATCAACAACGGGACAGACCTGGAAGCTGTCAAGTTTCTTCCCCTAATGTTGCTAGACGGAGCCAGAGATTGGATCAATGGTTTACCATCAAGAACTGTCGACAGTTGGGATGATATGGCGAGAGTATTTACTCAGCATTTTCGGGGAACATACAAACGCCCAAATAGCATCAACCAGCTGAACCGTTGCACCCAATTTGAAGACGAACCATACGTGGATTTCATCTCCAGATGGACTGCAATGAAGAATAGTTGCTCTGGAGTAACTGACGTACAAGCAATGCATGCTTTCGTCAATGGCCTAAAACCCGGACTTGTACCGTTCATGGTTGGTTCTAAAAAGCACAAAGATCTCGGATCTATGCTTACAACCGCTAACGAGCATGCTGCAGCCGAAGATGATATCAGAGCAAGAGGAGGCAATATTGAGTCACTGATACTGGCCAAGAAAACCCCTCGTTCTGATAAAAAAGGAACTCCGGAGTCAACAACAAAGCCCAAGGAGGTCAACATAGCCTTTGGAGGAGAAAAGGTGAACAAGTGGAAAGGCCGCAGTCCAGATCCAATCAATTACACTCCCGAAGAATGGGAGAGAATTAAGTCGGAACCCTGCGTCCACCACTCTCAGTTTGGGAAACCAACCCACACAAACGCGCAATGCCGGCTAAACAAGCATATGAAAGGCAATGCAGGATCCGGAAATAAAGGGAAGGGTTCCAAGAGGAAACCTGCCAAACAAAAGCCAGAAGCTGAAAAAGAAGACAGTGAATCGGACACTGATGACAAAATCCAGGAACAGCAGCGAAAAGGCGAACCCAAATTTCCGAGAGTTGACGGAGAAGCAATGTTAACTTTCCTAGCAACCCCGTCAGCAAAGGTGGCCAAAAGAACACTTCGAGAAATAAACGCGGTTGTTCCTGCGACCCCAAAATTCTTGAAGTACTCCAACACACCGATAATCTGGGATCAGTCAGATCATCCCGGAAATATCCCTGAACCCGGCACACAAGCTCTTGTTGTAAGCCCTATTGTTCAAAACACTAGGCTAAGAAGAGTGCTGATGGACGGAGGATCCAGCATCAATATAATGTACCTGGATACACTGAAGCACTTGAAGATCTCCGAGTCCCAGCTCAACTACAGCAATATACGCTTCCACGGCATTGTTCCTGGCAGGCAAGCACGATCCCTAGGAGAAATTTCCCTAGATGTCACCTTCGGAGATAAAGATCACTTCCGGCAGGAAAAAGTATCCTTCGAAGTAGTGCCGTTCGAAAGCGTGTATCACGCAATACTCGGACGTCCGGCTTTCGCCAAATTTATGGCAAGATCTTGCTATATCTACAACAAGCTGAAGATGCCAGGACCCAAAGGAGGAGTAATCACCATTGCCGGTGATTTCAAGCTGGCAAACGAGTTGGAGAAAGAAAACGCCCTTTGCGCTCAGAGAGTTATAGCAAAGGAGGAACTGAAGGAATTAGCCAAGGAGGTATCGCCGAAAGAAATGCCGGCAGGAAAAGAAACTCGGAAGCCAACAGATAGCTTCAAGGCGTCCGAGAATACAAGACAGGTAATCCTAGATCCCAATGATCCGACAAAATTTGTCGTCGTAGGGACTGGGATGACCGACAAATAGGAAGGCGAGCTCATCAAGTTCCTCCGTGAGAACTGGGATATTTTTGCCTGGTGTCCAGCTGACATGCCAGGCGTACCCAGGGAACTTGCTGAGCACCAACTCAAGGTTATTCCCGGATCAAAACCCGTCAAACAAGGTCTCCGTCGATTTGACGGAAGAAGACGGAAGGCTATTGGCAAGGAAATTATCCGGCTTTTAGCAGCGGATTTCATCAAGGAAGTAATCCATACTGATTGGTCCGCAAATCCGGTATTAGTGCCGAAGAAAGACACCACTGCTCTTAGAATGTGTATAGATTACACAGGATTGAACAAGTTGTGTCCGAAAGATAGGTTTGCGTTACCGCGAATCGATCAAATAATAGATGCCACTGCAGGCTCTGAGCTTTTATGCTTTTTGGATGCATACTCCGGGTACCACCAAATACGCATGAAAAAGGAAGATCAAATCAAGACTTCTTTTATAACCCCGTACGGGACGTACTATTACGTAACCATGCCTTTTGGCCTGAAGAACGCAGGTGCAACCTACCAGCGTTGCATGCAACGCTGTTTGCATAGTCAAATTGGCAGAAACGTCCATGTTTACGTGGACGATATTGCTGTCGTAACCAAGGAAAAAGATACACTCCTTGAGGATTTGCGAGAAACCTTCGAAAACTTGCGCACTTACAAGATGAAGTTGAATCCATCTAAGTGCGTATTCGGGGTTCCCTCAGGAAAACTTCTGGGTTTCATTGTTTCTCACAGAGGAATAGAAGTTAACCCGGAAAAGATCAAGGCAATCTTGAATATCTCAAAGCCTACATGTGTAAAAGATGTCCAAAGATTGACGGGTTCCGCTGCAGCCGTCAGCAGATTTATTAGTTGGCTGGGGGCTAAAACCTCACCACTCCACAAGCTGCTGAAAAAATTCGACAAAGTCAAGTGGATTGCGGAAGCCTGGGAACGTCTAGAAAGTTATGTACCTTTCCGTACTTAGTTCAATTCTATGTAAACATCTTTTGAGATCATGAAATAAAGTTGTCGGAATGCTGTCATCCATATTCTTTATAAGTGCAAAGTGTTTCCGCCTGATCTATTTCCCAATGATCTTACAAATTTCTCAACGTTAACCCGAATTGTGCTTGCGTACTCGGCGTTACAAAACTGAATGATTTTTCAGCCTGTTAACGGCTAAGGGAAACTTGAATTGCCTGTGTGCCCAAGTTTCACTTAAAAAACTTTCCTTAAATTCTCTAAGTCTTATCTGATTGTGTGTGTGTTGGGTTATTGGAACTAGTTAGTAAAAATGCCTTTAGCATGATCCATGTTTCCGAGTTTTAAAAACTGCTTGGTTCGTCCCCAGTTACTCGGCATGAAGATTCATATTGCTATTTGAGCCATTTCAAACACTAAGGACAGTTAAAGCATACACACCAGAGAACCTAGAAGATAAAGGAATGATAAAACCCAAAAAACTTGCAAAAAAATTTCATAATTTAAACTGCAACAGATGGAAGTTTCATTCATACAAAAAGAAGCATTACATTTTTTGGATTACATTAAAAGAATAGTAATGCTCCTATTGTCTACTTTTTCTATCCAGGTTCCAGGTGACCCTTCAAGCATCCGACTCCTCCTCGCTGCTTTCATCTTGAGGGATTGGAGGGATTTCTGCCTCTGGATAGTTGATGGAGAGATTTACCATGGAGGCAATCTGGGTGGCGTGGCCCTTGACTTCACCAAAGATGGTGTTTCGCTGCATATCCGTGTATCCTTGAGGGACACCGGACGCCACGCGCCAGGATTTAGCACTAGGGTAGTGCATGCGCATGAGGCCAAGAGCCATGCGCGCACCACCCCGTGCAGCGGAGCGAAGGAAAGATTCCTTAGACTCCACCACCTCCATGATGGCACCCGGAAGTTTTTCAACCTCCGAGCATTCCCCAGATTTTTCGGGAAGAAACTTGTCTACTAGCTGCGTTGCAGCAGCCTTCATCAAATTCCATGTCTCCCCGAAAGCTCGGATGCCTGCAGCCCGAGTGCCATCTGGGGTATCTCCTGGTTTTTTCGAATAAAACACCCAAAAGGGTTAGACAGAAAACCAGAGAAAGTAAAACATGGAAAGATGGTACATAAGTTAGAAATTTACCGATAAGCTTGTCGATCTCGGAAACTTCCTCCAGGCGAAGGTTCAGAGCATCGGTCAAATCCCGGATGGTGGATTTGTCCTTCTCCGCCTGCTCGGAAGCCTTGGAATTGGAAACTCCAAGGGCCAGGTTGCTGGCTTCCAAGTCTTGTTGAGCTTTCACAAGGTTCTTGTGAAGCTCAACATTCTCCTTGCGGAGAATTTCGGCATTGCCAGAATCTTCTGCTGCTTGCTTAGCCTCAGCTAATGCAGCTGAAAAGCAAGGGAAAAATCCGAGTTAGCTAGCTTCTTGGAAAAAACTTAGGCAAATGACTGAATCGGAAATTCCAGAAGGAAAATTTTTACCTTGTGTTTCCGACAATGCGAGCTTGGCTGATTCCAGCTCTGCTTCCCTTTCTTCAAGAATAGAGAGAAGACTTCTAACTTCTTTATTCTTGATGGTAAGCTTCCGGAAAACTTCCCTGTTGATGGCTTCCGAGGTTTGCTGAAACATGGCAAGGAGAAGAATGAGTACAAAAAGCATCAAAGCAAAAAGCACGCATTTTAATTAATGCTTGGGGGCTAGAGTTATATACCTGGCTCATGCGCTGCAAACCTGCCAAGTTTTCTTTGAACTCTTTCGCGTATTCCGCGAAGAGATTTCCGGCTGCGTCCAAGCCGTCATTGATAGCTTTGAAATCCTTGTCAAAGGTGGGAATTTCCTCGTCGAAAGTCCGAGTTAATTTTTCCACCTCTGGGGCCGCCCTTTCCCTCGTGTCCGGGTCGGACACAATGGGCTGGCTGGGCTCTGGGGGCTTGGTGGTGGGGGCTGCAGTAGGCTCTTTCGCCCTCGTGCTTGGCGTCTCCGGGGCGACGGCAGGAGAAGGTTGGCTGCCTCGGCTGGAAGAAACCTTGAGTTTCTTCAGCTTCTTCGGCTTCAGGTTGGAGGGGGGCAGGCTAAAAACCAAAACCCGGAAAAGGTTAAAACACCAAAGATGGACGAAAAAGATCCCATAAAAGAAAAACCCAGAAGAAAATAACCTGGAAGTGGCGACGGGGATTCCGTCAAGATCGATAATTTCATCCGAGGAAATTATCTTCTTGCGCTTGCGCCCACCTGTAGCGGCGGTGCGTAGCGCATCCAGCTCGGCCTCGGAGGCTAACTCCGAGTCTGGAAGATCCGCAAGCTGTCGGAAGAACCAATCAGAATCAAAAAGGTAGATTATCCGAGAATTGAGATTGTACCCAAATGACGGAAAACTTACCTTGGGAGCTGGGTTGTCGGCCGTGTACATTGGCCGACTAGCTTCATATTGGTCGCGAGATGCGACCAACTGGTTGATGCGCCGTCGAAGCTCCTTTTGAGGCCAATCCTTGTCGGTTGTCCGCATAGGATCTTTGGCTCCCGTATACTCGCACAGAAGGCGGCCTCCGTGGTTTGCTAATGGCTGGATCCGCCTATCCAGCCAGCAAAAGACCGTATCCATACCGGTCAAAGGAGGTTTGGAGGAGGTGAGCTTGGCGATGCGCCTTTTGATCCTTAACAGATCTGGCGGCAGAACTTGGACGGCTTCTGTTCCCCAGTTATCCTGGGGAACGGCGGCAGAGTTCACAAAAGGTGGAACCCCGACGGCCTTTTTAGGAAAAGGCACGTCGGGATGATAGAAGAAAGAACCCGTCCAAAATTTGACGGATTCTGAGGTCTTAATCTTGGGGAACCAATCCTCTCGGAATCTCCGAAGAGTAAAGGATATGGTCCCGCAAGTTGGGAGTGCGCCCTCCGAAGAGTTCCGCTTAACCCCAAAGCAGTACATCCAGAAGTCTAGCCTAGGTTCTATCCCTAAGTAGCCTTCAAACAGGGCCTGAAAGCCGGCCATGTAAAGAATGGAATTGGGGGGAAGATTGTGGGGCTGGATGTCGTAATGGGAAAGAACTTGGAGGAAGAAAGAAGAAGGCGGAAGCCCCATACCTCGCAGGAGGTGGGAAGCGAGAAGTACCCGTTCGCCGTTCTGCGGCGTTGGCTCGGTCTCTTCCTCCGGAAGCCGCCATTTCTTCTTAAGTACCAGGCCCTCCTTCTCCAGGTTTGGAAGGAGAGCCGGAGGAATACTGCAGGCAATCCAGTTGCCTGCAGATTCAGCTTCCTCGTCCGCTCCGGCGGTGGCGGCGGCGGCGGCCTCCGCGGCGGCGAGCTCGTCACCGAGGAGCTCGATCTTTTCTTCCACCGTTTCGGTTGCAAACGGTGGGGTTGTCGCGGCGCTTGATGATGCTATGTCCGCGGCGGCGGAAGTGTTTTCTCCGCCCGCCGCGGAAGCCGTGGTCTTCTCCGGCTCACCGCCGGTGGGCTTTTGCGCTCCCGATTGCGGATCTAGGTCGTTGACGAGCTCGTCGATGGCGGCGCGGGTCGGTGAAGGCGGCGAGGATGCCATCCTTTGGTGGCGCGTTTTGGTGCGTTCTGCGTGCTTGGAAGCTAAGTGCGCTTGGGGCAGGAAACTTGCTCTCGAGCTCGCGTCAATGGCGTGGGCAGTGTGGGAGTGAGGAAAGTTTCGGAGGAGGACGATGATGGCTATTTATAGCCAGATATCCGTTTAGATACGTGCCAACGGCTCTTTTGACCGTTGGATGTTCGACGTGTGTCGCTCGCCGGTAAATCCGGGAAACGAAACGACAGGGGAATGATGGCTATCTCCTCGTTTCTCGTGAGAATCTGTCAGAGATACGTTGCAGGGTTTCCCGCGTGAAACCAAGCGGCGCTTGCGTCAGCATGATTAAAGCGCTGATGTCATAAGTTCCTTTTCCGCGAAGGATCGCGAGAAGAAAAGCCGGATTTTCATAGTTCCGAGTTTTATGTTACCATCTCCTTCAAAAGGAAAGAAGAAAGAATCAAGACTGCTGAATCAAGTTTTCCCGGACAAAATTATTTGACAAAAGACGGAGAATCAGAGTTTTGATCCTTCCTGGGGGCTACTGTCGGATATATACTGAATAGGGGTATAGAAGATGGTAGACAAAAGAGCCGGACTACCAGGGTGGCCTACATGGTAATGGGCTTGGGTCCATTGGGCGGCCCAATAGTCCGACGCGCAGAAGCCGGATTCTAGAAGAACCCGGATCACGGCCCACGTGATCTGGCTTGGAGGAGAAGACGGATTCCTTACTTTCCAAGTTACAAGTTAAACGTAGTCTTCTAGGTTTCTTGTTCTGTAAGCCCTAATCCGGCTATTATATAAAGCCGGACGGGAGATAGATTAGATAGATTCAAGTTGCACAAGCTCAAGCTCTACGCAACTCGCCGAGAAGTTCATCCTCGTCGAGTAGCTAGATCTATTCCCTCACATTGTAACCCTGTTATACGGGCTTTAGTCCCAATTAGTGAGAAGTGCAGGAGTAGGTACGCCGTACTGTCGCGACGTACAGAACCTGGGTAAATCCCGTGTTTTGTGTTACTACGATATCCCGTTACCCCACGTCTCTACCATAGTCTCATGGCACCCCAGTCTATGAAAACTACTACGATGTCTCGACACCCGCCGTTGCCCCGGACACACCGTCCTCAATGGCGGAAGAGCACGCTGCAGCCCCCACGACCAGGCCGTCAGAGCCCAGCCAGCCCGTTGTGTCGGACACGGACACGAGGGAAAGGGCGGCTCCAGAGGTGGAGAAATTTTCTCGGACTTTCGATGAAGAAATTCCCACCTTTGACAAGGACTTCAAGATTATCAATGACGGCCTAAGCGCGGCCGGAACTGCTTTTGCGGAATACGCAAAAGAGTTCAAGGAAAACTTGGCGGGTTTGCACCGAATGAGCCAGGTATGTAACTCTAGCCCCCAAGCATTAAACAAAATTGCATGCCTGTTTTGCTTTGATGCTTTTTGTAACCAATCTTTTCCTTGCTATGTTGCAGCAAACCGCCGAAACCATAAACATGGAAGTTTTCAACAAACTCACCATCAAGAATAAGGAGGTTAGAAATCTCCTTTCTATTCTTGAGGAGAGAGAGGCGGAACTGGCATCGTCTCAGCTCGCTTTGTCGGAAACATCAGGTACACATTTTTCCTCTGAGGTTTGCGATTCAATTTTTTGTCTAAGTACTTATTCCGGAAATTTGCTAAACCCGGAATTTTCTTTGCTTTCCAGCTGCTTTGGCTAAGGCCAAGCAAATAGCTGAAGACGCCGGCAATGCCGAGAATCTCCGGAAGGAGAATTTGGAGCTTCACAAGCATCTTGTGAAGGCTCAAAAGGATCTGGAGGCCAACAACTTGGCCCTTGGAGTTTCCAACTCCAAGGCTTCTGAACAGGCGGAGAAGGATAAATCCACCATTCAGGATTTAGAAAATGCTCTGAACCTTCGCCTGGAGGAAATCTCCGAGATCGACAAGCTTATCGGTAATTTTCCGTTACCTTTATTATTTTTCCATATCTTGTTTTTCTTCTTTGTTTTTTGCCTAACACTTTTGATTGTTTTGTCGAAAAAAACAGGAGATATCCCAGATGGTACCCGGCTTGAAGGGATCCAAGCCTTTGGGAAGATGTGGACTTCGATCCGTGCTGCTGGAATGCAACTGGTGAACAAGTTTCTTCCCGCAAGGACTGGGGAGTTCTCGGAGGTTGAAAAACTTCCGGGAGCCATCATGGAGGTGGCGGAATCCAGGGATTCTATCCTGCGTTCCGCTGCACGGGGTGGTGCGCGTATGGCACTCGGCCTTATGCGCATGCACTACCCCGGTGCTAAATCCTGGCGCGTGGCGTCCGGTGTCCCTCAAGGATACACGGACACTCAGCGAAATACCATCTTTGATGAAATCAAAGGCCACGCCACCCAGATTGCCTCCATGGTAAATATTTTCGTCAATTATCCAGAAGAGGAGATCCCTCCAATCCCCGAGGACGACAGCAGCGAGGAGGAATCAGATGCTTGAAGGGCTACCTTTGACCTGGATAGTAAAAAATAGACAATAGGAGCATTACTGTTCTTTCAATGTAATCCAAAATGTAATGCTTCTGTTTGTATGAATGAAAAATTCCGCCTTTTGCAATTTTTAGTTATGAAACTTTTTGCAAGGTTTTTCGGATGTTACTATTCCTTTATCTTCTAAGTTCTCTGGCATATATGTTTTAACTGTCCTTAGTGTTTGAAATGGCTCAAATAGCAATATGAATCGTCATGCCGAGTAACTGGGCGTAACCAATCAGTTTAAACTCGGAAACATGGACCATGCTAAAGGCATTTTTACTAACTAGTTCCAGTCACCCAACACATACGCAATCAGATAATGCTTAGAGAAACAAGGAATTTTTTGACCGAAACTTGGGCACGCAGGCAATTCAAGTTTCCTTTAGCCGTTAGCAGGCTGAAAAAACATTCAGTTTCTTAACGCCGAGTACGCAGGCACAATTCAGGTTAACATTGAGTATTTTGTAAGATCATTGGGAAATAGAGAAGGTGGAAACATGCTTTTACTATAATGATCTTGTAAAAAACATGGATACCAGAAATCCAACAACTTTATTTCATGATCTCAAAAGATGTTTACATAGATATTGAACTAAGTATAGAAGAGACATAACTGCTATGTATTCCAAAGCTTTGCTATCCACTTGACTTTGTCGGATTTCTTCAACAACTTGTATAGTGTTAGGATTTTAGCCCCCAGCCGACTAATAAATCTGCTAACGGCAGCTGCGGAACCCGTCAATCTTTGGACATCTTTGACGCAGGTACGTTTTGTGATGTTCAAGATTGCCTTGATCTTTTCCGGGTTAACTTCTATTCCTCTGTGAGAAACGATGAAACCCAGAAGTTTTCCTGAGGGAACCCCGAATACACACTTAGATGGATTCAACTTCATCTTGTAGGTGCGTAAGTTTTCGAAAGTTTCTCGCAAATCCTCAAGGAGTGTATCTTTTTTCTTGGTTACGACAGCAATATCGTCCACATAAACATGGACATTTTTTCCAATCTGACTATGCAAACAACGTTGCATGCAACGCTGGTAGGTTGCACCTGCGTTCTTCAGGCCAAACGGCATGGTTACGTAATAATACGTCCCGTATGGGGTTATGAAAGAAGTCTTAATTTGATCTTCCTTTTTCATGCGTATTTGGTGATACCCGGAGTATGCATCCAAAAAGCACAAAAGCTCAGAGCCTTCAGTGGCATCTATTATTTGATCGATTCGCGGTAATGCGAACCTATCTTTCGGACACAATTTGTTCAAGCCTGTGTAATCTATACACATTCTAAGAGCAGTAGTGTCTTTCTTCGGTACTAATACCGGATTTGCGGGCCAGTCAGTATGGATCACTTCCTTGATGAAATCCGCAGCTAAAAGCCGGATAATTTCCTTGCCAATAGCCTTCCGTCTTCTTCCGTCAAATCGACGGAGATCTTGTTTGACGGGTTTTGATCCAGGAATAACCTTAAGTTGGTGCTCAGCAAGATCCCTGGGTACACCTGGCATGTCAGCTGGACACCAGGCAAAAATATCCCAGTTCTCACGGAGGAACTTGATGAGCTCGCCTTCCTATTTGTCAGTCATCCCAGTCCCTACGACGAAAAATTTTGTCGGATCTTTGGGATCTAGGATTACCTGTCTTGTATTCTCGGATGCCTTGAAGCTGTCTGTTGGCTTCCGAGTTTCTTTTCCTGCCGGCATTTCTGACGGCGATACCTCCTTGGCTAATTCCTTCAGTTCTTCCTTTGCTATAACTCTCTGAGCGCAAAGGGCGTTTTCTTCCTCCAACTCATTTGCCAGCTTGAAATCACCAGCTATAGTGATTACTCCTCCTTTGGGTCCTGGCATCTTCAGCTTGTTATAAATATAACATGATCTTGCCATGAATTTGGCGAAAGCTGGACGTCCGAGTATTGCGTGATACACGCTTTCGAACGGCACTACTTCGAAGGATACTTTTTCCTGCCGGAAGTGATCTTTATCTCCGAAGGTGACATCTAGGGAAACTTCTCCTAGGGATCGTGCTTGCCTGCCAGGGACGATACCATGGAAGCGTATGTTGCTGTAGTTGAGCTGAGACTCGGAAATCTTCAGATGCTTCAGTGTATCCAGGTACATTATATTAATGCTGGATCCTCCATCCATCAACACTCTTCTTATCCTAGTATTTTGAACAATAGGGCTTACAACAAGAGCTTGTGTGCCGGGTTCAGGGATATTTCCGGGATGATCAGACTGATCCCAGCTTATCGGTGTGTTGGAGTACTTCAAGAATTTCGGGGTTGCCGGAACAACCGCGTTTATTTCTCGAAGTGTTCTTTTTGCCACCTTTGCTGACGGGGTTGCTAAGAAAGTTAGCATTGCTTCTCCATCAATTCTCGGAAACTTGGGTTCGCCTTTACGCTGTTGTTCCTGGATTTTTTCGTCAGTGTCCGATTCACTGTCTTCTTTATCAGCTTCTGGTTTTTGTTTGGCGGGTTTCCTTTTGGAACCCTTCCCCTTGCCTCCGGCTCCTGCACTGCCTTTCATGTGCTTATTCAGTCAGCATTGCGCGTTTGTATGGGTGGGTTTCCCAAATTGCGAGTGGTGAACGCAAGGTTCCGACTTAATCCTTTCCCACTCCTCTGGAGTGTAGTTGATTGGATCTGGGTTGCGTCCTTTCCACTTGTTTCCCTTTTCTCCTCCAAAGGCTATGTTCACCTCTTTGGGCTTCGTCGTTGTTTCTGGAGTGGCTTTTTTGTCAGAACGAGGGGCTTTCTTGGCAAGTATCAATGATTCAATATTGCCTCCTCTTGCTCTGATGTCATCCTCGGCTGCGGCATGCTCATTGGCGGTTGTAAGCATGGATCCGAGATCCTTGTGCTTTTTGGAACCAACCATGAACGGTACGAGTCCGGGTTTTAGGCCATTGATGAAAGCATGCATTGCTTGTACATCAGTTACTCCAGAGCAACTATTCTTCATTGCTGTCCATCTGGAGATGAAATCCACGTATGGTTCATCCTCAAATTGCGTGCAACGGTTTAGCTGGTTGATGCTATTCGGGCGTTTGTATGTTCCCCGGAAATGCTGAGTAAATACTCTAGCCATATCGTCCCAGCTGTCGACTGTTCGTGACGGTAATCCATTGATCCAATCTCTGGCTCCGTCCAGCAGCATTAGGGGAAGAAACTTGACAGCTTCCAAGTCTGTCCCATTGTTGATCTGGACGGCTGTATAGTAATCCGAGAGCCAGGTATCTGGGTTTGTGCTGCCGGTGTATTTCTGGTACGTTGGACCGACCTTGGCAAAGCCAGAATGCAGTGTTATTCTTCGGATCCTGTCGGTAAAACATTTAGGACCAAAGTATAGATCATCTTTTTCTGCTCTGTCAATGTGTGCAGAATATCTTCCGGCTGAATGGACGGAAGGGGATCTGCTCCTTTCTCTTCCATTGTTGCGCGAACGCGCTTTTCCGGGATTGTTTCTATCTCTTCCGTGTTCACGCCCTTTTGGATTAGGCGGAGTTCTACTCCTGTGCCTTTCTTTGTCCTTAGGCGGTGTCCGGGATCTCTCACGCCTTTGAGGTATTTCGTATCTTCCAGCTTTCTCAGCTGGGTTTCTCGGAGGTGGCATTATTTTGCCGTCCTTCCGGTGTTTGTCTTCCCGATCATGGGGTTTATACCCATCTTTCGGGAGATGGGATCCGGTCCTAGACGCTGCATCCCGGTTGTCGGGATTTTTCTTGTCTTTTCTCGGATCCTCTTTTTTATCTTTTGAGTTGTCTGAATCCCCAGGTTCTTCCGGTCCAGGTGCTCCAGCAGCGCAAGTAGCTGTCTTGCATAGGGCGGAGTTATCATGCAGCCTCCCTGGTCGCTCTTGAGCGCGCTGTTGTTGTTGCAATGCTTTTCCTAGGAAAGCATACACCCCTTGGAGTTTTTCCCCGTTGGAATACAGATCGTTGTTAAGAATCGCGAACGCTTCTTCCGCGTTTTCTGCTGCGGTCTTATATATTGGTTCTCCCTTGGCATCTTTGCCGTTTACCTGCTTTTGCCAAGACGGGTTATGGAACCTTTCTTTTGGCGGCAGTTCTTCCGGTCTTGCGATTCCGGGTAACCTAGTAGGTTTTAACGCGGATCTATTCTTTCTCTCGTACTCCTCTATTTCTTCCTTCATGACCTTGATGTCATTATGGGTTTGTTGGAGATGTTGCCGAGATCTGAGTAGATGTTGCTGTTGCCGTTGGAAAGCTTGTCTCCTGGCTTCCAGCATCTCAGGGGGTTCGTCTGGTCCCACTGGTGTTTGCAATAGCTCTTGCTCTTCCTGTTCCGTCATTGGCGGAGCAGTGATTTCTTTGGATTTCTTCTCCACAGGCTTTGTTCCGCTAACATCTCCAACTTCCAGGTTTTCATCAGCGAGATCAGCTGATTTTTTCTTCCGGATTTTGTATTGGAGTTTTTTAGCAGCACGGTGCTTTTTCTTGGAAGAGGGAGGTTTTTTGACAGGCTCATCTTCTGTCATCTCCTTGACACTGGGGAATATCGGAGAAGTTTCTCCGTCTTCTCTCTCTTCCTCTGGCGGAGGGGTTTTAGGGCTTTCCTGGCTGCCGGCGTCCGTGGTATCAGCCGGTTTCGCCATTAGAACTTCATGGAATCCCTCTTGAAAGGACTTAACCTTTCTTACGAAGGCGTCCTCATCTTCGTCTTCGGAGTCGAAGTTATCCGATCCGGTTTCCGACTCCAACCTTGCCTCAATGGCGGCAAGCACGGATTCTGCTTCCGAGTTCATCGTCTTGTTGACGGATGTCGGATCTTCCGCCTCTGTGACGGGTGTTTGGTCTTCCGTCTCCATGACGGGTTCGTTGTTGTCTGCCTCTTGCACGGGATTTCCGTCATCCGTGTTTTCAGCGATTTCGGATTGCACCATGCCGATAAAGTGTGTATCACTTTTTTGTCGGCGATCTGAGCAGAATCCGGCATCGTAGACATCTTCGACTGGGTATAGGGCGGGTGGGATAAATTTGCTTCCACCGCAAAACCCCATTGCTTCTGCAGTTAGCCCGATAAAGATGTTAGCAGATCCTATCGGTAACACGCAGGCACTTACCAGGTGGTTTTGCACCGGTATGTAGGATCCGTTGTCGAGGAAGCGCCCGACGTCGTTGTCGAACTCCAAGCTTCCGACAGTGATTGATCTTCCGGTTCCGCCAAGTATCCCAGACCGGAATCTTACGCCTGACGTCGTTTGCCCCACGGTGGGCGCCAACTGTCGAGATATCGTAGTAGTTTTCATAGAAGGGGGTGCCATGAGACTACGGTAGAGACGTGGGGTAACGGGATAGCGTAGTAACACAGAACACAGGATTTTACCCAGGTTCGGTACGTCGCGACAGTACGACGTGCCTACTCCTGCACTTCTCACTAATTGGGACTAAAGCCCGTAAACAAGGTTACAATGTGAGGGTTTAGATCTAAGCTACTCGACGAGGATGAGCTTCTCGGCGAGTTGGCGTAGAGCTTCTCTGTTTGTTGGTTGTTTTGTTTATCTCCCGTCCGGCTTTATATAATAGCCGGATAAGGGCTTACAGAATAGGAAACCTAGAAAACTACGGTAACTTGTAACTTGGAAAGCAAGGAATCCGTCTTCTTCTCCAAGCCAGATCACATGGGCTGTGATCCGGGTTCTTCTAGAATCCGGCTTCTGCGCGTCGGATTACTGGGCCGCCTAATGGACCTAAGCCCACTACCACTTAGGCCACCCTGGTAATCCGGCACTTGGCCTACCATCTTCTATACCCCTATTTGGTATATATCCGACAGTAGCCCCCAAGAAGGATCAAAACTCTGATTCTCCGCCATTCGCCAAATATTCTTTGTCCGAGAAATATTGATTCAGCAGTCTTGATTCTTCTTATTCTTCTTTTGAAAAAGATGGTGGCGAAGACCCGGCGGGCAATAGATTTGTTGCGCACGGCCATAGTTCAGCAGGCTAATTACCCGGATAACAGGAGTGGAATGCACGGAACACCATATGTGAGCCGGCAGAACGGAAATACCGGCAATATCCAGTCGAGTTCGGCGCGGCGGAGGGCAGAGCAGCAGCAAATGCCGCCTCCTCCCCGTAGGCCGGCAACGCCTGCGGTATCAGCGGCGCAAGCCATTGTGGACAGTTCCCGAGCCAGGCAAGCAGCGGCCGGGTCTGTGGTACGGGGACCGATAGCGGTTGCACCTCCCGCCGTACCCGCTGCGGTGTCACACGTTTCCCGAGTGATGCCAGTGCCGACAAACCTTGCCGGGCCTAAGTGTTTGTCGGATACCATCTGGGCTGAGCCTTACCCGGATATGTTCAAGGAGCCGGGTAAAGTGGTTAATTATGAGTCGACCATGGATCCAGAAACCTGGTTGAGCAGCTATGAGATGGCCATGTCAATCCGCAACGCATCTGAGAATCTTCAAGCCAAATTCATGTACATGATGATGTCAGAAGGAGAAGCCAAGTTGTGGTTCAATAATCTTCCCGAGAAATCCGTCAATTCGTGGGGCGAGCTGAAAACTGCCTTTATCAAGCACTTTCATGGAATATGCAGGAAGTTGTTTACGATTGATGATTTAGAGCGATGTGTTCAGAAAAAGGGAGAGTCGGCACGCAGTTGGGTGCGCCGGGTTATGGAAATTCTCCACTCGTCCACTGATATCCAGCCAAAGGATGCGTTACAAGCTATGGCAAAAACATGCAAATACATACCCTTGGTGCAAAAACTGACAAGCATGAAGTCTAGCCGTCACGCTTCAGAGGTTACGATGGGAGATTTGATGGACACATGCAACAAGCACGCCGCCACGGATACCACAGAGGAGGATGTCGACGATAAGAAAGCAAAGGCCAACGCGGGTAATAGTGGAAGACCCGGCAATGGAGCCGCACCGGGTAATAATGGAGGAAATAATGGAAACAACCAGCACAAGCGCCCGTATGAAGGAAATTCCGAGTTATTCGCCAGTACAGAAGCCGGGTTTGCGAGACCCAGAGCGGAGGGAAATTTCAACGGAGGAAACTTCAATGGAGGAAACTACCAAGGACCACCAAGGCCGGCTAATCATATAGAGGCCTTCAGGATGCCCTGTCCGCGTCATAGCAGGAACGGTAGGCCGGCTAATCATTCATTGGAGCAGTGCGTAGATTTACAGAGATGGAAGAACGAAGAAATACAGAAAGCAATGCGAGGTGCAGGACGGGGAGCAGGACCGGGTCCGGGTGGAAACCCGGGCAATGGCCCACCCCCGGCTGGCAACCCAGGAGGTGGTAATCCGGGTAACAACCAAGGAGGCGCTGGAGGTTTCCAAGCCAACCCCAAGCAGCTAGGGCAGTATCATGTCCATACTACGGGGACTTCCAATAAAGATAGAAAAATACTCAAAAGAGCATTAAACTCGATTTCTTCAGCTGTTCCGAGATACTTGAGATGGTCAGATCAAGAGGTCACCTGGAGCAGGAGGGATCACCCGGAAACAATAGAGCATCCGGGTGTGCTGGCTTTGGTAGTTGCACCACAGGTCAATGGTTACGAGCTGAAAAAGGTTCTGATGGACGGTGGAAGTAGAATCAATATCTTATATTGGGAAACTTTCCTACGCATGGGGCTCAAGGAGTCTCAGTTGCAGAAAAGTTCTACAGTTTTTCATGGGATCGTGTCGGGTCATTCAGCATGCCCGGAGGGAAAGATCACTCTAGAGGTTGCTTTTGGAGAATCGAAGGACAATTTCCGAGTGGAGTGGCTCACGTTCGAGGTAGTAAAATTGCGCAGTCCTTACCACGCGCTGTTCGGAAGGCCGGCTTACGCTAAGTTCATGGCCAGGCCGTGTTACGTGTACCTACAGCTAAAGATCCCGGGTCCCAAGCGAACCATTACTATACACGGCAACCGTGTTATAGCAGCTGAGTGTGATGAGGGAGACGCGGCAATGGCAGAACAGGCATGCAGAAAGGAAGAACTCAAGTATTACTGGTCTCAGGTAGACCCGGACGATAGAACAACGTTGAAAAGACCGAATACGGAAGATGAGAGAGCAAAATTCAAAGCATCACAGGACACAAAGATGGTGGCTTTCGTCGAGGGCGATCCCTCCAAGCAATTTGCTATAGGATCTAACCTGGATAGTAAGCAGGAAGAAGCACTTATCGAGTTTATTCGTGGTAATCAGGATGTTTTCGCTTGGACGCCCAGTGATATGCCGGGTATCCCAACCGAGTTAGCTGAGCACAGTTTGCATGTTGATCCCAAGTCCCGGCCTGTGAAGCAAGGCCTGAGAAAAATGAACGAGGAAAGAAGAAAGGCTATAGGAGCGGAGATAGCTCGTCTCCTTGCAGCCGGCTTTATCATGGAGATTTTTCACCCGGATTGGTTGGCAAATCTGGTTTGGTGATGAAGAAAAACAACGAGTGGAGGATGTGCATAGATTACACGAGTCTCAACAAACATTGCACAAAGGATCCGTTTGCCCTTCCAAGGATAGATCAGATTATAGACGAAGTGGCTGGAAGTGACCTATTGTGTTTCCTGGATGCTTATTCCGGGTATCACCAGATCAAGCTCAAGAAGGAGGATTGGGAGAAAACATCGTTCATAACCCCCTTTGGAGCTTTCTGTTACAAAACCATGACTTTTGGGCTAAAGAACGCTGGCGCAACTTACCAAAGGTGCATTCAAAAGTGTTTCGAGGATAATTTTGGACGCAACGTTCACGCTTATGTTGATGATGTGGTGATTAAAACCAGGAAGGCAGAAACATCCATTGAGGACCTAAAGGAAACATTCAGGAATTTAAGAATGTATTAGATGAAGCTTAACCCCACAAAGTGTGTGTTTGGAGTGCCAGCAGGAAAGTTACTCGGTTTCATTGTTTCCGAGAGAGGAATTGAGGCAAACCCGGATAAGATCAAAGCTATTCAGAATCTGAAAAAGCCGGAAGGCCTGAAGCATGTTCAAAATCTTACAGGGTGTGTAGCAGCGTTAAGCCGGTTTATATCCAGGCTTGGAGAGAAGGCAATACCTTTGTACCGGCTCTTGAGAAAAACCGACAAATTTGTTTGGGACCAAGAGGCGGATGAGGCGTTTGAAGCTCTGAAAAAGCAATTGTCTGAGGCACCAATTCTGGCGGCACCGGGTCCTAAAGAGCCCATGTTGTTATACGTTGCGGCCGGGCCTCGGGCGGTTAGTGCCGTGGTTGTTGTCGAGCGCAAAGAGGATGGAAAAGATCACCCGGTCCAAAGGCCGGTTTATTATGTGAGTGAAGTACTATCAGAAGCAAAGCAGCGTTACCCGCATTGGCAAAAACTAGTTTTCGGGGTCTTCATGGCCAGCCGGAAATTGAAACCATATTTTCAGGAACACCCCATAACAGTGGTTAGCTCCATACCAATGGCAGATATTATCAGAAATTCAGACGCGACAGGTAGAATAGCCAAGTGGGCCATCGAGATGGGAGATTATCACATTAACTACGAGCCCAGGCCTGCAATCAAATCTCAAGCTTTAGCTGATTTTATCAATGATAGGACTCACACAAGCATGCCCACAATGATGTCTAGTTCCGAGTCTTGGGTAATGCACTTTGACGGTTCTAAGCAATACGAGGGGTCAGGAGCTGGGGTGGTGCTTACATCACCCAAAGGCGACAAATTAAGCTACGTGTTGCAAATTCACTTTGATTGCTCCGACAATGTGGCCGAGTACGAGGCATTGTTACATGGATTGAGAATAGCAAAGGAGATGAACATTAGGCGAATACGGTGCTACGGAGACTCGGATCTTGTGGTACAGCAGGTCTCGGGAACTTGGGATAGAAAAGACGCAACAATGGCAGCATATTGCAGAGAGGTGGATAGGATTGCCGGGTGTTTTTCCGGGTATGAGGTGGAGCATATTGACAGGCGAAAGAACGAGGCAGCAGATGCGCTCGCAAGACTCGGTTCGCGCAGAGAGCCGGTTCCACCTAATATTTTCCTGGACGAGTTATGGCGGCAATCTGTTAAAACCGACTGAGGAAGAGGTGGCTAACCAAGACCCGGATTTGGAGCTCGTGGCCACAGTACGTGTTATTCCCGAGTGGACAGAGCCGTTTTTGGCCTACCTATCACGAGGCGTGTTACCACCACAGGAAGTTTTAGCAAGGCAAATTCTGAGACGAGCAAAGGGCTATTCTATTATCAATGGAGAGTTGTACAAAAGAAGTGCAACAGGAGTCTTTTTGCGCTATGTAGCACCAGAAGAAGGCCGACAGATTTTGAAGGAGATCCATGAAGGCGATTGTGGGCATCATGCCTCCACAAGATCCCTTGTGGCCAAAGCATATCGACATGGGTTTTTCTGGCTCACGGCCTTAGCAGACGCGGAGCGCTTGGTGGCAAGGTGAGATGGATGTCAAAGGTACGCTCGCCAAACCCATGTGTCGGCTATGGAGTTACAAACAATCCCGCTGACCTGGCCTTTTTCTGTTTGGGGTATGGATATGGTGGGCCCCTTCCACATGTCACCATGCAAAAAGACTCATCTTTTGGTAGCTATTGATAAGTTTACTAAGTGGGTTGAAGTTATGCCAGTTACCAATTGCGAAGCAATCACAGCAGTAAAGTTCCTAAAAAGGATCATCTACAGGTTTGGATACCCTCATAGCATAATAACAGACAATGGAACCAACATGTCCTTAGGTGAGATGGAGAAATTTTGCGGGAACAATGGTATCCGGCTTGACATAGCCTCGGTAGCCCATCCACAAGCTAATGGACAGGTGGAAAGGGCAAATCAGGAGTTACTTCGTGGGTTAAAACCACGGCTGCGAGTCCCGTGCATTAGAGCTGCTGGAGCATGGGTTGAAGAGCTACCATCAGTAGTTTGGGGAATTAACAGTACACCTAACAGATCTACTCAGATGACCCCGTTTTTCATGGTTTATGGTGCAGAGGCAGTGTTGCCGAGTGATATTATTCATGACTCGCCCCGAGTATCGGCTTATGTTGAGGTGGAGAATGAGAAGACTCGGCAGGATGCCATGGATATGCTAGAAGAACACAGAGAACAAGCCCTAGAGAGATCAACCATATATCAGCAGGATCTGAGGAGATACCACAGTCGGCGAGTCAAAACCCGGGCCTTCCAGGAAGGGGACCTGGTGTTGCGCTTGGTACAATCAAAGGAGGGAAAGCACAAGTTATCTCCACCATGGGAAGGACCGTTCATCATAAGCCGGAATCTGCATAACGGATCATATTACTTGATAGATGCAAGGGAAGAGTCGGATACCATCAATGACACAGCCCATACCACTTCATCTATGCAAGAGAGGGAAAGACCATGGAACGTGGCTCAGCTACGTCCCTACTATACTTAGCATAGGCTAGGTTTACAAAGTTGAAATTACACGATATAATAGGCAGCAGGTTTCAGACGCACTCTTTTCCTATCCAGGGTACCTAAGGGGACTGGAGGGTTTTTAATGAGGCGGCCTGCTGACCCAACCTTTCTCATATCAATAAAGAGATGGTTAAACTATGATATTGCTTCTTTCTTATTTATTTCTGTTAAGTTTTGATTTTTTCTGTTTTTACTTTCTGTTTTCTATTTTATCAGGTAAGTATTACTTATTTGTTTTATAGTATACCAGTTCTATAGTTTTCCTAAGATTGCATATATAGGTCTTGGGGGCTGATTGCTTGAATAGCACAGTTGCAAACTCAAAGACCCGGCCATGATGCCATTAAGTTATAAGGACCGATTACTTGTAATACGTACGGTTACAATCTTATAACCGGACAATAGAGCCAAATTTTCTTGATTTCTCTTGTTTAAGCTTGATGTGACTCGCAAAAATGTGGCATGCTTTGCTAACGTGTAATCACAATCAGTCATGATGCCCAATGGGATTTGCCTGACCCTGTCTTTACAAAGTTATAACAGCATTGTATACCCACGCGAAAGCCGGCTTACAACAAAGAGGATCAAAAGGGTCATCCAAACCACAGGTTATGCAGAGTACAAGGTTAACACCCGAAAACTAACAAATATTAAGCTTAACCTCAAACCCACGTGAGTAACTCTATGTTTTGAGCCTTAGCTAAAACAATTTGCCTTTCTGAAAACTACAAACCCCTAGACTCGGAGATTCGGGCCTTGGGGACTTGGGAATTTGAAGAAAAGCAACAAATTGTTTAGCTGTTAAGCTTAAAAACCCAAAAATCCGAGTCTTGGGGACCTGGGGACTTAGGAAATAAAGTCCACTTGTCAAAATCACCGAGACCCGGAAATCGAGTCTCACAAAAGGAACAAGAGCGAAAATCAGAAAAGCAGCAACAAAAGTCCAAGGCTAGGGAATAACATATCACGATGAGGGGCCAGAAGGGCCACCAAAAGCTATTAAAGTTTAAACGTATTACAAACCAAGGAAATTGTATCGAAAAGTGCACAGACGCACTATTAAAAGGATAATTGTATCAGGCATATTACATAATGCCCATTGGCCGAATACATGTTTGAGGCAAGAGATATCGAAACTTTACTCGGCACCCTTTGTTGAGTCATCAACGTTGTCCTTGGCAGCCGGGTCTGTGGAACGCTCGTCGGTGGTCTTCTCTGCTCCCATGTCCGGGTTAGCCGCAGTATCGGCACGGGCTGGAGGAGGGACAACCGGCGTAGAGGAGGAAGGCGCAGTATCGGCTTCAGCTTTCTTTTTGGCAGCCTCCGCCTTCCACCGTTCCAGCATGTCAAAGGGCTTAGGCAGATCCGATTGAATTGGCTTGTCATCGGCATCGTAAGGTGGAGTGATCTTGCTTAAATCCAGATTGTCGGCGATCAAGCTCGCAGAGTGACGCACCTGCGCATGAATGCCCTTGTAATCCTTACCAGTGAACTTGGAGCCGTCGTTGTTGAACTCGGGAAACCCGCCCACGAGCTTTGCCGGCTCAAGCCTAGGAAAATAGGCCTTGGCCAGAGCAAGCCCACGGGTTACCCCAACTCGGCACGATGAACGCTTCCAGTGCTCGATCCAGGCGGGGATGGTAGAACATGCATCAAGCAAATCGTTCAAACCACAATAACCCTTACCCGGCCACTTCACAGCCTCCAAAATCCACTTGGTGCCGATAGTAAGTTGCTGGATCACGGCCTTCAGCGTCTTCAGTTTTTCAATATCATCTTCATCTGGGGCCTTTTCACCCGGACCTGCAGAGTAACAGAAAAAGTTAAAGCACGGAAATCCGGATGATAAGCCTTACAGAATGACAAATCCGGGTTATAAGTAGTAAGTCAGAAATTCTTACCAAGTAGGGTGCGGTAAGTGTTGTCAATCTGGGCCGAAATTTTCTTCAGCTCACCCTCAGCAGTGTGGGACCTTTTATTATACTTCTTCACGTCCTTCTCAAGATTCTTCACATCACCTTCTAGCGCTCCACGTAACTTTGTCTCAACCTCGAGGAGCTTGTTGGTCTTTGCCAACACCTCCTCAGACTGGGTCACGTAGGCCTGTGGGAAAAGGAAAGGAACAGTTAGTCGGACAAAATATATATATCTGGGTATGGTATATCATACAGGTTATAAAGTACCAAGCAAACTATGCATAGTTCACTCGGAACTTGGGGACTATGTGAGTACACAAGCAACATTGTTTATATTACCTGGTGCTTAGCTGCCATGGCTTCCAGGATGTCCCTCTCATTAGTCTTCAGGGAGAAGAGTGCATCTAGCATTCCATCAAAATCGAGATCGCCGAGTCTTGGCCTGGAGGAGCTGGGGTCCTGATCACCTGGAGGCGGGGTCCTTTCCTGCTTCGGAGAGGTTATCCGGGTGGCCTGAGTGTTGGGAGTGGGATCACCCCTCCGCGACCCCAGGATCTCGACATCCTCGTCCCCGGGTGTGTGCGTTGGCATGGGAAACTCGGCCTCCTGCTCGGCCGGATTTTTCAGCAAGTCTTCTTCTTCTTCTACACCGCCAGCCGCGGTCTTCACAGCATCTTCCGGGTCCCCCATAGCCGGGTTATCCACGTCCATGTCCTCCGGGTCACTGCTCGTGACCTTGGCTCTGGGAAAGAGAAAAAGAAACAGTCAGTATATGGTAAATGAAAGGTATGGAAAAAGCTAGTGTATAGTGTCGAGACATCGTAGTAGTTTTCATAGACGGGGGTGCCATGAGACTACGGTAGAGACGTGGGGTAACGGGATAGCGTAGTAACACAGAACACATGATTTTACCCAGGTTCGGTACGTCGCGACAGTACGACGTGCCTACTCCTGCACTTCTCACTAATTGGGACTAAAGCCCGTAAACAGGGTTACAATGTGAGGGTTTAGATCTAAGCTACTCGACGAGGATGAGCTTCTCGGCGAGTTGGCGTAGAGCTTCTCTGTTTGTTGGTTGTTTTGTTTATCTCCCGTCCGGCTTTATATAATAGCCGGATTAGGGCTTACAGAATAGGAAACCTAGAAAACTACGGTATCTTGTAACTTGGAAAGCAAGGAATCCGTGTTCTTCTCCAAGCCAGATCACATGGGCTGTGATCCGGGTTCTTCTAGAATCCGGCTTCTGCGCGTCGGATTACTGGGCCGCCTAATGGACCTAAGCCCACTACCACTTAGGCCACCCTGGTAATCCGGCACTTGGCCTACCATCTTCTATACCCCTATTTGGTATATATCCGACATATAGAATGGTAAGGAAAAGTAACTTACCCGGTGTTCACGACGAAATCTGGTGGGAGATCGTTGCTAGACCCGGAAGAAGCTGATAAGGAGTTGGAAAGTGGGACCCGGATTTGTCCGGCTAGTGGATGATTTGGAGAGGGATATCTCTCAGGAAGGTGCGAAGAATGAGTTTGGGGAATACCGGCTTTGCGAGCGGGGGACAAAGGGATGCCCGGGTGAAGAGGATCGTCACCCGGAGAATTCCGGTTTACCCTACGCTTGACTGGGGCGGGTTCCTTCAAGCGTGATGAATTGATCAAATGTTGGTTAAGTTCGCACATGTTAGCGTACGAATATGGTTTGGAGGCAATAGAGGCGTAAGGCACCTTGAAGACAACACCCCGGGTCTTCCTCTTTGCTCCAACCTCGATTTCCGGCCCAGCTTCGCTCTCGTCCGACTGAGTGTCCTCCTTATCGTCTAGCCCTGGTAAACATGGCATATTGTCGGAAAAAGGGAAAAAGTTGGTCGGAACAAGTTAACAGAAGAGGGAATGAGTGAGACTCGGATGTTACCTTCATCAGTGTCAGCCGGCTCCTCGTCCTCTTCCGAATTTTCGGAAGGAGGAGGGGTATCTATCTTCCAGAAAGCGTTATCTTCCTGAGATAAAAATGCAGTGATAAAAGTTAGTGATTGTGCAAGAAATGTATCAGTCAGGTAAAAGAGTGATAACCGGTTCTTACTGCTGGGGCCGGGTTATCCCGTGTATAGGGGTCTAGGCCGGTATGTTCCGGATCACCTCCAGCTTCTCGGCCAAGAAATTTTTCATGATCTTGTTCGCGTCCGAGACCGGGTAGTTCCTCAACGAATAGCGAAGAGAATCGGTGACGTGCCCAGAATAGTTGCACATGAGTTTGGGCCGGACACTGTTGGGCTGAATCCGGTAAGTTACCCAGGTTTTGATTAGATTGACCCCTAGGAGACCGTGGGCCCACAATACGGCTAGTTTGTGCAGGAGGGGCTGGATAGATTGCCTCTCGGCCTCAGGAGCAAAAGAGCTGAAACTATCGGACAGATTGAGGAGGTCGTTGGTGAAACCCGGAAGTGGCTTTTCGCCGGATGAAGAGGTATCCTGGCAATAGAAATAAGTTTTCTGCCAATGTTTGACGTGAGAACTGAGACCCAAAGTTGGCATGAGGGAAGTTTTCCGCCTCTGTATGGAGACCCCTCCACAAACTAGGATGGCCCCGTCACCACTCTCTCGGCACGGCTTGCATTAGAATAGTTCAAGGAAAAGAGCTAGATTCGGAGGAACGCATAGATACGACTCACACAAGACGATAAAGTGGGTGATATTAAGCATAGAGTTGGGGCCGATGTCGAATATCCGGAGCTTGTAGTGGTCCATGAGTTCGCGGAAGAAAGGGTGACCCGGGGGGCGGAAACCCCGGATCACATGTTAGACGAAGACCACCACCTCGTCAAGACCCGGAGAAGGCCGGGTCTCCTCTCCAGGTACCCTCCAGTGGATGTCCTCCCGGGCGGGCAGAACACCCGACTCTGCGAGCTCGTCCAGCATAGCCTTGGTCACGGTCGATCTCGCCCAGTTGGCGGAGATCGATTGACTCGGCTTTTGCTTGTCGGCCGGGTGTTTCCCCTTCAGCTTAGCGCTGGCCTTAGGTGCCATGTGTGTGATCTAAAAAGAAGACAAATGCAGAGTATGAACAACTTGAGACCCGGAAACGGCAGTTACCCGACTTAGCGAGAAACACTTGCGAAAAGTTTAGCAGATTGGATCTGGTCAAAACCGTATAAAGGAAAAATTTGCGATTACAGATGGCGAGAATATGCTGAGAAATGTGCGCTTGGGTCTAATCAAGTACTAGCCATGGAAAGGGTAAGGTAATGGCACATTCCATTGGTAAGAAATGGAGGAGCATTTGGGGGTAAACCTAGATCCAATCTACCCGCGCAAAATCGAGAGTTAGATCCAAGAGATCAAAGAGCTTACCGGCTGAATCAAGGGGGGAGCGCGGCGGCGGATGGCCCGAACGGCGGCGGCTCCTAGGGATCTCCGGTGGGTGGATCGAGGGCGTGGCGGCGGAAATCGACGGCGGTGTCACGGGCGCGGGCAGTGAGGAGCGAACGGCGACGGCGTGATTCCGGCCGTGTGCTCGCGGGCGGCGCGGCGGCGCGGACTCGAGCTCGAGATCGCGTGCGCTGAGAGAGAGTGGAGATGAAGAGATGGGGGAGGAAGATGAAAATGGTCAATGGACCTAGGGGTGGCTCTTGGGCACCTATTTATAGGTACGAAAAAAAAACCTAGGTCTAGGCGGCGGGAGCCAAAATCTCGGGAAAATATCACCCGTCCGGATATCTTGGGATAAGCATTAAAACGCCCGTTGCGAGATATCCGGAAAGGGATTGAAACGGATTGCGAGTGTGATATCCATATTGATTGGCGATGGAGTGAGTACGGGTCTTGTCATAATTTCTCGGAGTGTTGACCCGGGAAACTAATGTTTGACTCAGGGAAAACCGGGTTACTATATGGACCACCTACGGAGCAAGGCCTAGCTATTATCAAAGCATTTTAACCCGGCGTTTTATGGATTTGAGTGTTTGTTATTTTTGCAGGGAATAGCATGCGCTTCATGGTTGATCCCGAGAAGCCCAAGATATTCTGGGGACTACTGATGGAGGGATGATAACCCGGTAGGCTAACGCCAAGGTGAAACCCGGCCCAAAGGGAATCGCGCAAGACCTGGCTCGAGGAAGAGGAGTTTCCAGAAGGCCCAAGAAGTAACGTGGGCCTAGTAACCCGGCTTTGGGGTTACTATTAGGAAACTTAGGGTTTGTGTGCGGTTTCTAGGTAGGATTCCGAGTGTGCCTTCTATAGGAAGCCAGGGAGCCGGGTAAGATATAAGCCGGCTCCTAGGGTTAGAGAAAGAGAGCTTCACCGGATATTCGAGTATCCCTGTAACATGAGAGCTGATATTGTAACCCTAGATCGGAGACTCGGCGACTTGATTGCTAGAGCTACCAGATCGATTGATAGCATGATTTCCGTCGAGCTAAACCCTCTCCCAAACACCAGAGTCGAATTGCCCCAAGATAAGTTACCCCCGGTAACGTCTGCCGTGATTATCCCACGACAAGAACCATGCTCTTTCAGAAACGACGAACTTTCTTAACGGTGCATACTAAGGAAGAACACATTATTACTTGATATTAAGTGATATGGATCATCTTATAATGCTAGCGTCACGATCTAAGCAAAATAAGATGCATAAAAAGGATTAACATCACATGCGTGGATACTGTGATATGATATGGTCCTTCTTGCACTTGATCTCCATCTTGTGAATCATGGTATGATATCCATCATTCCACCGGCGTGGAACCAAGGTCCATGGAACCTCCATCTTGATTGTGCATCAAAATTACAATATATCACATGGATATGATATACAACACGCATGCCATAAATAATTAGACAACCAAATGGCTCCTGCCGGTATGTCAATAATTTACAAAATATATCATCTCACACATCAAATTTGTAACATTGACCATATCACATCACATGCCCTGCAAAAACAAGTTAGACGTCTCTAATTTATTTTTGCATATTTTACGTGGCTTGGGCTTTCGAGGATAGAACAGTTCATACCAACGAACATGAACCACAACGTTGATAAACATAATTTTAACAACCCTTCGTAGATTAGATCTTAACTATAGTAGGAGAAACGGACACCCCCTCGGCCACAAGTAAGACAGGTCTCGCGTACATAGTACACGTAAAGTTAGTCCAGGGAAGCTTCATCCTCTATGCCACTAAGATCATAAGATACTCAAGGAGGCAATAACATGATCATCAACACCCACATACACCTATGTGTTCTACCCGTAAAAATCATCTACGCATAGATCCGGCTCTGATATCACTGAAGGGTTCGTTGCATAGAAAACAAAGAAAAATCCTATGCGATAGACATCCGAAAAGCTAAGATCTAATCTAGGAGATGAAAGCAACGGGCATAGAAAGAGTCTTAGGAAAACATACCCTTGAAGACACAAAGCGTTACGAGATCAAATCTCGTTGGTGATGTAGTCGAACTCACATCGATCTCAAGATCTCGAAGATGAGCGCTGCAATCCGGCAGCGCTTCCGCACTCGGTCACACGTACAGCTCGATGACGACCTCCGTTCCCTCGATCCAGTTGGGCAGCGGAAGTAGAGGATCCCTCGGAATTCCAGCAGCATGACGTCGTGGTGTGGTGAAGAAAACTTCGTTCAGGGCTTCGCCAAGCGCATGAACACGAGGTGGATCAGCGGGAGGAGGGGGTGGGGATGACACCAAGTGTGTGGGGAGAGGGAGGTGCAACCCCTCTTTATATAGGAGGGGGAAGGCACAAAATTTTGGTGCCTCCACCTCTCCCCTCATCATGTGGGTGGAATCTCCACTCAACCCACTCATTTTGTCATCAATTTCCACTCAAAATTCCAAGGGTTTTCTTTAATAAATAAATGAAACAATTTCATTTCTTTATTTTAATATTTGTTAATCCTATTAACAAACATTAACACTTGCCCCTTGAACTATTTGTTAATCAAACATTAACATGTACCACCTTTAACTATTTCAATATTCCCCGAAACAATTCCGGTAAATATTCCCCAAAACAATTTCGGTGTTGTCCAAACTTTTCTCCGATATTCCGTATCCACTCAATCGCGTCATCAAACCTTAAGTGTGTCACCCTACGGTTTGTGACTAATGTAGACATGATCGAGGCACCTCTTCGATCAATACTCAACAACGGGTCCTGGAGATCCGTAATGACTCCTACACATTTAATGATGAATCTAGTGATCGTGTGAACCATAAACGTCGTAACCAATTCCCTTTGTCCTGCGATATTTTACTTGTCCGAAATCCGATCATTGGTATCAACCATACCTAGTTCAATCTCGTTATCGACAAGTACTCTATTACTCGTTCCATGATATGACATCCCTGTGATCTAGTCACGTGCTTGCAAGCGGTGTCGATGTGATATCACCGGGAGGGCCCAGAGTATCTTTCTCCGTCATTTGGATGGACAAATCCCACTCTTGATCCATGAGCCTCAACTAATATTTTCCGAATACCCAACGACACCTTTATAGTCACCCTATTACGGTGTGACATTTGATGACATCAAATCACTCTTCCGGTGTTAGTGATTGACATGATCTCGTGGTCTAAGGATTAGAGTTACTTCGTATGTTTGATATAACAATGTAAACTTAATGACTTGATTGCATTGCTATATTCAGTTTGGGTCTATCTTCTGCACATCATTCTCCTAATGACATGGCCCCATTATTAACAACATCCAATGTTCATGATGAGGATTAATCAACGATCTAGTTAAACGAGAGGCGTTACTAGGAACCGTTGTTTGATTATTAAACACACATGTATCAACGTTTCCGGTTAATACAATTCTATCATGAGAAATAAATATATATCAAAAACAAAGAATAAGATAATAACCACTTTATTATTGCCTTTTGGGCATATTCCCTTCAGTGGCCACCACCCGCCTGGGGAGCGTGGGGCCCATCTTGGGTTCCTGGATTTTTTCGAGGAGTAAAAAATCACTGACAAATAAATAGGAACTGGCACTGGACATCTTGTTAATAGGTTAGTCCAATAAATGATAGAAAATAGGGGAAAACATGTAGAAAACGAGCATGGAGCATAAAAATTATAGATACGTTTGGGACGTATCAGCATCCCTAAGCTTAACTCTCGCTCGTTCTCTGGTACATATGTGATAACAAAATAATTTTTTAGCTGCCATGAAACCAAATCAAATCTTGATCAACGTTATGTAAAAGCATTGCACATGAAGAGAAACACATACAATGTTGACCAACTCAAAATACTTTAACAAAAGCATAATAAATATTATTTCAACTAATGTAAACTTAGCAACCATGTTGCACATGGAGAAACACATAAAAAAGAAAATGAATGATGAAATATTGAAAGTGATACGGTTGTTTCAATCATAAATAAAAACATAATAAAGTGGTATCCAGCTAGTCCTTCGTGTGGTAGCAAAACATAAATGCCAGGACCCCTTCAAAGTTAAAAAGGTGACTAGATACAAATAATTTAAGAGCATGCAATACCACAATCATGAACAATCAATAATGAATTTCGGGACTATGCACATTATACTCAGAATGATAACTATGCTCTCTTAGCTGGTGCATAAAGTAAGAATATGAAGACTTGGCATAAAAGTAAAAGAAAGGCCCTTCGGAGAGGAAAGGAGGCTTACTTATGTGCTAGAACTTTTTATTTGATAAAAGAGAGATGGTGAATACAATTTTAAGAGAGGTGTATGTCTATGTCAACGAATGGTAATGAAAAACTTATCATAATTGGCACCTCCCTCTTCCATTGTTTCACAAACCAGGGCTAGCCGTGTTCACGGGTACCCACCAGTTTTCATCAAACCATGGGGAAGTACCTTTTTGTTATATTAATTTGCACCAGGTCTCTGCAAATTTAAATGAGCACAGATTCCATACTCATCGGGTGAAAGAAGGAAGAAGAACTTGGCTTCACACAAACCATAGTAAACTTTGAACTACTTCATCATGACCTAAAACAATAACACAAAACAGGTTATAATTTCGAAGGTTTAAATGTAGCACACGAGAAATTTACTTGGGGTGGCGGTTAAATACCACATATAGATAGATATAGTGGACACATTTGGCAATACTTTGGTTTTTTACGAGTTGGATGCACGAGTAGAGCTCATACTCAGTACAGGTATAGGCTAGCAAAAGACTAGGAGCGACAAACTAAGAGATCAATAACGGCCATAATCATGTATACCGACAAAAAATTCAGCTCAATCCGAACACTTTGATTATTGACCTATTTCTGCAATGCACCGACAAATAAACAGGAACTGCCACCTAGGTATCTTATTAATAGGTTAGTCCTATAAATGATAGAAAACAAGGGAAAACATGTACAAAACGAGCATGGAGCATCGAAAATTATAGAAGGGTCACACGCTTAAGCCATGCCAACCTTTAATCGAGAGTATTATGATGTTGTTATTATTTTTATGTGTGTTTGATGTCAATACGATGTCACGCAAACAAGTCTGGTATCAATTAGAGAGGTTTCGGTGAAGTTACTATAAGGGAGAAATTATGCCGGTGTTAGGCAGAATTTATATGAGACATAACAGAGGACATGAGATATCCTGAGATTTTAGAAATATGTTTCTAATATTAGTAGATAATATCGATGATTTTATCTATTGGGTTCATAGGGTTCTGGAAGAGTTTCGGGCAAAAACTGGGAAGGGGGGAGTGCCGGAGGGAGTGCCTTAATTACCGTTATTTCCATGATTGGCTCCGCTGAAACGGGATGGTAGGAAGAAATATATGTTGTACAAGTTCTTATTTCAAGCATGTACAACTATGCCTATGTATGATTATACGCTAGGATTCTCTCTCATAAGCTAGTTCAATTATGTCAATTTCCTACATGTAGTTTGTTCATCCAGCACTTGTTCTTTTTGTTTGAAGAGTTACCTCTTGGTAAACTATGAATCCCGGTTTATATTCAATCATCATTGATTCTATTGTTACTATTACTACTGCTATTGCTCTCAAATTGCTGCACTTTCACATTATTGTTGCTACTAGTGTTGTTCTAGGTGTGGCTAAATTAGCAAGTCAACTGCGAAGGCTTATAGGTACTTTTTGGCTTCCTTTATGTCGAATCAATTAGTTAGGTTACACTTCACTCAAAGACAATTGCAATCCTCTACACTTTTGGTTTATCAATGTCGTAAGGTTGAAAGCAAAAAATCCAAGAGATGATAAAGAGCAAGGAAGTGTTCGCGGCCCAACAATTGGCATTGGCCAAGAAGCGGAACCAACACATGGAGGCAAGGTAGATCCAAATCCGTTAAAACGAGCAGCGCAAGGCCCTCTTTGAGGTGCGGATATTAAAAGTTGAGGAGGAAACAACGAAGGAGAAGATCAAGGACAAGTACAAAAAAATTAGGCTCGAGAAGGAGAAGGTAATGGCGGACAATGTTTCAGACGATAACCAGGTGATGACGATGAACCCAAAAGATATGGACGAAATTGAAAAAGGGTGATGGGATATGAGGAGAATGGAAATCATGGAACAGAGAAGGAAAGTGGTTGTTGATTGTGTTGGTGGTGGTGGTGGTGCTTCGGTTCATGGTGGTGGTGGAGCTCCTCCGGGGCATGTGATGGCGGTTCTTCGGCTAGTGCCGTCGTTTGATTCGGAACTATTATAAAATTTATGTTATTTGCTAATGGTAGGAAAGACACGTGTATTTTGTACCTATTTGCAACTTATTTGTGTTGAGCCTACGTGCATCTTATTTTGTGTGTATGAACTTAACCAATTTTCAAAACTGTTTCACCGCATGGCACGGTATTGGACGGAATAAATTGGGGATTTGTTCCGATCGACACCGCGACAGACCGTACATAGTTTTAAGGGGTACCTTATACGTGTTTTATGGTTCACTTTTTAAGAGATCTGTTAGAGTCTCCCTTATCTCCTGTGGCGAGAATCTCAAAGATGATGAGAATGCAAAAACGCCTCTGCAAATGGCGTATTTTATGCCCATCGGTAATATTAGAGGGTCCGATAATGCCAAAACACCAAACGAACGACGCACTCTATGCCTAGCGAGAATATCAGAAGATATAAAAAATGCAAAACACCTATGCATATGATTTTATTCAAATGACTTGGAAGTTTTTGGGTAAGTTTCCATAAAACAACATCTGAACCAATGTTTGGTAAGAGCTAACTCCGATTGAAAGAATTTTAAGAGCATCTCCAATGCGTCGACGCGTTTGGTCCGACCGCGGACGATTAGCTCTGGAGGGGGCGAACACACGGTCCAACGCGTGTGAACCATTTAGGATTTCTATACGGTTGCCCGTTTTTCTGTCTGTTTCGACCCATTCCCAGCCCATATTTGGGCCGGATTTGGGTCACGGCCGGATCGTGCGGACGAGCAAGGAGCTCCGGGTATGTCAAACCATGGCCCGCACACTAGGGACACATATGCGCATTCTTCCTCGCCACACCCCTTCCTGCCCTAGCCATATTGTTGTGCCTCAACCCTCCTGCCGTTGCCATCGCCGGATCCACCTCCGTTGCCCTCGCCAAATCCGCAATCACGCCACACCCTGCAGCCGGTGTCCTCGCCGCCCCGAGTCCCCTGCCGGTTGGAGCCTTGTCCCCGAGTGCGCCCAAGCTGTTCGGTCGTTTGCTCGAGGTATCCCCTCTCGGCCATGGATAGCTCAGACGAGTACTGCTACAACAACATGATGTACTCATCGTCCGACCCTGATTCATCCGATGATGAGAGCGAGGTTTTGATTGCCACACTCCTCTTCAATGAGCACATTTCGAGGATGCAAACCATTTCTCAAGGGATCGTTCCCTGACCGTGCAGCGGTGTTGGACCGGAACATAGAAGGGGACCATGTCCAGCTCTACAACGTTTACTTCCACCGCACAAGGCCAGTCTTCTCTGATCATGTTTTCCGGCATTGGTTCCGGATGACGATATATGTGTCCAAATGCATTCGGATGGGCGTGATGGGACATGATGATTACTTCCGATGCAAGCCCGATGCCATCAGTAAGTTTGGCTTCTCTTCGTATAAAAAATGCACTTCAGCTATTCAAATGCTTGCATATGGGCTTTCTGGAGATCTTGTTGATGAGTACATGCGCATGAGTAGTCCACCTGTAAAATTCTGCAAAGCTTGATTGCGGTGTTTGGGGAGGAGTACTTGAGGAAGCCGAATGTTGAAGACACAACCCGACTTATGTCCATTAACGAGCAAAGAGGATTCCCAGGCAAGCTTGGAAGCATAGATTGCATGCATTGGGAGTGGAAGAACTGTCCCTTTGCTTTGCAGGGACAATACAAGGGACATTTCGGGGGAGTGCACTATCATTCTTGAAGCGGTGGCATCCCAAGACCTCTGGATTTGGCACTCGTTTTTTTTGGTATGGCCGGCATCCAAAACGACGTCAATGTGCTCCAGCGGTCACTGGTGTTTGCAAGCCTCTCCGAGGACAATGCGCCGGAGGTGAGGTATGTGGTCAATGGCACCCCATATGACAAAGGTACTACCTAGCTTATGGTATCTATCCCAAGTGGTCGACATTTGTGAAGACCATCCCCAACCCCCAAGATGCAAAGAGGGCTAGGTTTTCCCAAGAACAGGAGGTTGCGAGGAAGGATGTCGAGCGCATGTTTGGTATGATCCAATCTCGCTGGGCTATTGCTCGACACCCTGTTAGGACATGGAGTCTGGATACTATGTGGGAGGTGATGGCTGCTTGTGTGATCATGCACAACATGGTTGTCAAGGATGAGCGCAATGAGGATCCCTTTAGCCAGGATTGGCAGTTTCAGGGTGACTTGGTTGAGCCCCACCATGGAACGACAACTTTTGAACTGTTCATCCAGTTTCATGAAGAAATGTGTGATTTAGATGTTCGTAGGCAACTTCAAAATGATTTGGTAGAACATATATGGGTTCATGTGGGGAACATCCTTTAATTGCCCCACTACCAAATTTCAAGCAATTCTATTCGATTTCGTTGTACTAGAATTATGCTACCTATTTGTTTGAACAAGTACTTTATTTGTTTCAATTTGGTTGTAAAACTATGGTGCTATATTTATTTCAACTTGGCAACATATGCCCAACAATCTCTACATTTTTATGGCAATGGCTAAACAATACACGCACGAACCTCTATATCGTTGTTCTTCACTAGATCTCTATCCCGGTGTGGATTACTTGTTAGTAGTTGATGCTTGTGAGATTTATCGATGTTTGCACTTTATGAACAGATTGTTATTCATCATTATATCACCTATGATTATGATCCATATGATTTCTTGTGAGTAGTTCGTCTAGTTCTTGAGGACATGGGAGAAGTCAAGATGTTAGTAATGGAATTATGTTGAAGTAATATCTAGTCGTTTGATCTGCAAGTTGTGGTGTTATTCTTCTAGTGGTGTCATTTGAACGTCGAGTACATGATACTTCACCTTTATGATCCTTGGAGGATGCATTGTGTATTTTGCTACAAATTGTGGGGGTTGCCGAAGTGACAGAAACCTAAACCCCCAGTAGGAAACCGATACATGAGGGAGTGTAGGATCCCAGAGTTTTAAGGCCGTGGTTAGATTTATCTTAATTACTTTCTTGTATCTGCGGATGCTTACGAGGGGTATAATCACAAGTATGTATTAGTCCTAGTTGGGCGGTGCATTAGCATAGGTTCACCCACACAACACCTATCGAAACAATAAATATTAATCAACCGTATGAAATGAAAGCACTTGACAAAATTCCCATGTGTCCTCGAGAACGTTTGGTAATCATATGCAGAACAACCGGCTTGTCCTTTATTCTCAAAAGGGTTGGTCCGCTCACTGCAATTATATTTTCTGTATTTTATTTACTCGCACTTTATTTATCTGCTATATCAAAATCCTTCAAAAACCGGCCCGTTTGCTAGTGTTTACAGTGAATCATCTATCCAACCTGCTTGTCAACACCTTCTGCTCCTCGTTGGGTTCGACACTCTTATTTATAGAAAGTACTACGATACACACCATATACTTGTGGGTCATCAAGCATGCGCGAAGTCAATCAAGATAAAGCATTCAAAGGAGAAATACAACAATATCAAGATTCTATATGAAAGAACAACACATGATTAAATTCAGTGGCACATTAAGCACTCTCTACTATTTGAGAATAGTCATGATACATCATAAATAACTACGCACATAATTAAAATAACATTTAACATGACATGCCAAAGCCTAAGCCACAGTCAAAACAAGCTTCCTATTCCACCACTATAAGCATGAAACAATTTACTCTTTTCCAACACCAATCAACTTATTCGAAACAACTCTCAAAGCAAATAAAAACAAAGACCAGACAGCTAATTATATAAATACTAAGCAAACTAACAAGCTCTGAACCAAATTTGAGTGAAAACAAGAGCTAAACACGCTAGTAGAAAAAACCGAACACTCGCAAAACAATAAGAGTGAAAACTAGAGTGTTCTAAGCAAAAAAAAAAATGGAGCGTGTCTCTCTCCAAATCAAAATAGTGCTAGAATACAACCGTTTAATACAAAAAAATACAGATATGAAAGAAAAATAAAATGATGCTCCAAGAATAACACATATTATGTGAAGCAATAAAAATATAGTGTTTTGAAAGAAACCTGATATTTTTGCTGATGAAAAAGAGGATGCCCGGGGAATCCCCAAGATTTGACACTTGAACTTATTGTATATGTATTGGGGTGACATGAGCATCCCCAAGCTTGATATTTTTTCCATCCTTCATCTTCTTATATCATACTTCTCTCCCTACACTTGAAAAATTCCTCCACCTAGAACTTCTCACAATCTTCATTAGGAACGTTAGTGTAATCAAAATAATAAATCCACTTGATTAAGTTTTAACACAAGTCTCACACTCCATTTGAAACATTATATACTGTTACAGTTTCTTTTAAATCTCTTCCCTCAACAGAACACAAAAAGAAAGAGGTTAAAACGCAAATGCAAATATTGGCAGAAATCTTTCAAAGTAGAACAGTCGGTAAATATGATTTTTTTTTGAAAATCTTATGTTGATCAAATCAAAAGTGGAAAACTAGCAAAAGTTAGACAACAAACTGTGTCATGTGTCTATTTTTTTCAAAGTAATCCAACGTTCTGGCTAAGAGATATAATGTTTTTGGTAACAACCCAGAAATCTGTTTCCGAACAGCAAGTTCCCCAAATCGCACCACCTCTCAATTAGAGGTTACTCTTTGAAAAAAAATGAAATAAAAAGGATAAGGAGCGGTTTCTATAGAGGTAACAACTTCTAATACACACAAAAAAGGAAAACAAAAGGATAACGGAGGCAAACAAAGTGGGTTGTCTCCCACAAGTGCTCTTCTTTAACGTCTTTTACCTAGACACTTATTTTAAGCGACTTCATTTTTATGATACAATGTAAGAAAACACAACACACGCATATTTTTAGCTGAAAAGTTTCCATGAGGATATTTATATTGTTTACATAGGCATGAACACAAGTGTTCAAGGTCGGCCCCTATGTCATCAATGCTCACCTTCTTAATCACTTCTCTTTTTGAAAAGTTTTTAGATAACAAGTAGAACTAAATTTTTTTATAATTCATGCTCCCTACCAATAAAGGACATAGAAAAAACTCAAAACTGAAAGCAAAAGAAACTTAAAACTGAAAGAAAAAATAGAAAGGACTGTCTCCCAAGGGCTCTTTGTTTATAGCCATTAAGATAGACCCAACAACTTTAAAGATTCTCAAATAAGAAATATGAATTAAAGCAAAAGGGAGCATCAAGCAGCCAATAAAAAAACCATTTCAGTCTAACCCATTTCCTATGCACAGGAATCTTGTAAGGAAATAAATCATGAAAGCATAAAGAAAGTAACTTAGGAGGGAAAAACAAGAACAACTTGAAAATTTCCAATATAAAGAGAGGTGTTTTAGTAACATTCAAATTCCTATAGCCATATTTTCCTCTCTCATAATAATTTTTAGTAGCATAATGAGAAAACTCAACAATAGAACTATCACACAAATCATGTTTGCCATGATCCAAAATCACATAATTCATATGAAGATCCAAAATAGTGGGAGCAAAATTTAAAATCACCACCTCTTCTATTCCACTTTCAGCAATAGAATAAAAATATGATTTGTCACTCTCAAAAGGTATGGGACACCTTATAGCAATCCCACTTTCAATAGCAATATAATTTATAGCATCAAGTAACATAGGACCATCATCTCAAGCATGATCATATAAAGTTTCCATGCAAACTTCCTCATTATCATGCATATCAATGGTAAAAATACAAAGCGGATTATCATAGGATTTATCAAAGTAGCATGGATTATCAAAAATAGCAGTAGCAGCATAATTCTCACAAGTTTCATTCATAGTAGCATGAAGGTCACAAGTATAACAAGTATCAATTTCATCAAAAAGGGATATTTCAAAAGAGTCAATAGGATCATCATATTCATCAATATAGCACTCATCCTCCTTTGGAAAGCATGGAGCGCAATCAAATAAAGTACTTATAGCATGAGATCAAGAGTTACTCTCACTAGAAGGTAGACATGGGTAGCTAATCCATTCTTCCTCCTTTTAATCATCACTCTCCTCCTCTTTTTAATCCAATGAGCTTCCAGTTTCAACAATTTATTCTTCCATAGGCTCCTGCAAGGCATTAGTCTCTTCCTTTGGGGGAGAGATTGTATTAAGATATATAGTAATAAAGCAATTATCATCCTTGTAATTATCATAACAATATTTAAGTATATCAAGACTCTCAGTTTCATTAGGAGCATCATCATAATTTTCAAGCAAAGACATAATTTCATAGGCACCTTAAAAGTAACAAATTCTTCAATCTGTTCCACATCATAAAATTCATAACTTCCCACAGCATAAGAAGTTAAGGTTTTATCATCATTACAAGCACATTGGAAAGAAAGGCGATTAACATCCATAAAGCAACAAGTTTTATCACAACAATAAGATATATCATATATAGAGCAAAGTTTCTAGCATAAGCATTCAATTTATTTATTTGTATCCATAAGTGTTTCCGTTTTTCAGACAAGCGGTATTCCTTATAATAATTTTTGTTGATCTTCCGTGAACCCACCTTGCCAATAAGATCTAGTTTCAAACAAATTACCATTAATATCACGAATAATAAAGCAAGAGTGTACTTCCCAAGTGAGCTTATAGATAAAGTTATGCTCCTCGGAAACGGCGCCAAAAAATAGTCTTGATGACCCACAAGTATAGGGGATCACAACAGTCTTCGAGGGCAAGTGTAACCCAATTTATTGATTCGACATAAGGGGAGCCAAAGAATACCTATAAGCCTTAGCAGCTGAGTTGTCAATTCAACCACACCTGAGATGTACTTAGCAAAAGATATTAGTAACACAAGGTGCAATAAAATAGTGGATGGAGTGGTGATGTGATGATTATTTTGCGTCCTCAACACACCTAATACAATGGTAGTTGTATAGATGCACTGGGCCAGCAAAAAGATAGTGAATGTGGTGAAATACAAAGTAAAATAAGTGATATATGTAATCTGTAATAAACGGACCAGCAAGGAAACAAGTAGTAAAAGCATGTAAAAACAACAACAATAATAGTAAAAGATATACCGGGGTTCGTAATTTCACTAGAGGTAACTCTCCAAGCAATAAAACCGGAGTTGGGTGAACAAATTACATCTGGGCAATTGACTAAAATTGAGACTAAGTTATGACAGGCTTATTCAGCTGGTAAATCATATGTAGGCATGTGTTCTGTAAATAGTTGTATCCACCCACTATGAGAATTCGTACAAGATCTTTTGTCCAACCAACCCGTTGCTGCGGGGCCAAATAAGGAACTTATGGTAATTAAGGTGCTTGTTCTACCAAGCATCAGAACAAAGCATTACCACTTAGTGAACACATGTAATCCTCAAACTATAACCCTTCCCCTCCTACATCCCAACCATGTAACCTCGGGGTCTCGGGTTCCGGACTATAATAGGTACATACAACTTGAAGGTAGGATCCAAACAACAATTATATTCATGCAAACATAAAGAGTTCAGATCTAAAAACATGGTAATCGTTCACTAGTAACAAGCATTAAGAATAGCAAGGTTGCAACAATTGCTAATTTAACAACTCAAGAACTGGTCATAATGTACGATTCATCGGATCCCACCAAACACAACACCAGTTACATTATATGGATCTCAATTGAGTACATTGCATTGAGTAACAAGGGAGAGAGAGAACCACCTAGCTACAGCTACAAACCCATAGTCCATGGGGGAACTACTCACGAAGCATCACGGAGGAAGAACGATCGATGGAGATGGCACTAGGGGCACTTCCCCGTCCCGACATGGTGCCAAAACAGGAACTTCCGTCCCCCGAAGTAGAGTTTTCGATGGCGGCAGAGCTCATATGCATTTCAGGAAAACGCGTCGACTGTTTTTTTGTATTTAGGTCAAACGTGAATTTATGAGCAAAGGGGGGGACTTGAGGCGGTGCACGGTGCCACCAGGAACCTCCTAGGCGCGGCCAAGGGGGTGGCCGCGGCCACCCCCCCACTGGGGGCCGTGGGCCCCATCTTGGGCTGCCCTTCTGGCTCCTGGAGTTTTTCGGGGAGTAAAAAATCCACAAAATTTTTCTTCTCAATCCGAGCACTTGGATTTTTGATCTATTCTGCAATGCACCGACAAATAAACATGAACTGGCACCGATACATCATGTTAATAGGTTAGTCCAATAAATGATAGAAAACAAGGGAAAACAAAGGGAGAACATGTTGAAAACGAGCATGGAGCATCAAAAATTATAGATACGTTTGGAACGTATCAGGGTCACACGCTTAAGCCGTGCCAACCTTTAATTAAGATTATTATGATGTTTTTATTGTTTTTATTAATGTTTGATGTTAATACGATGTCACACAAAGAAATCCGGTGTCAATCGGAAAGGTTTTGGGGAAGTTACTATAAGGGAGAAATTATGCCGGTGTTAGGCAGAATTTATATGACACATAACGGAGGATATGCGATGATCCGTATCAGGTGGTATCAGATTTCTGGGTCGCTCACGGCGAGTTCTTGATGATTTGATCTACTGATTTTTCTCGAGACTAGTTGATCCGCGAGACTGATTGATCTTGTTAGTGGAGTTATCAAATTCTACTTTCTGCCGTCGAGGACTTCGGCGCACATCTCTGCACGCCGACGAGCGAGATTTTTGCTCTGTGCCTGTAGCGTGTGATCTGCATTTCCGTGGAGATCGGTACAAAGAAAAAATATTGCCTTGGAAGACACGAGCTAAGAGACAAGATTCGGTTTGGCCTTGGAAGTTTACGTGAAGAAAGGCAACGATCAATAAAGATCGTTCTATTTTAGTTTGTGTACTGATTGGCTGCTGCTGAGGTACGTGCCACGAGTTGTTGTGTACCAATTAAAAATAAATACACGGTTTAGATTGGATTAGTGTGTTCTCGGAAACAGAGTCATTCTCGAGCTATTTCTCTTCAGTTTTCCAGGCGTAAGTGTTGCGACTGTGTTGGCAGTACTATCGTTTGGGGTGGAAATACTGCAGTTTTTATCATGACGCAATGTTCCGAGGAAACATTTGATGCCGCTGCTGAAATAGCACGGGCTCATGCACAGGCTAACCGTGATTCGGCACAGTTAGTTAAACCTATGCGGGTGATATTTGCAGAACTTGAGGCGACATTGGCTTCTATTAAAAAGAAGTCTGAACAAATGTCGATAGTTCAGAGAGATGTTCATAAGGTGGAAGAAGTTGTACCGTTGAGCGGGCTGAATATGCAACTCAAACGGGCACATACTGATACTTGCACGACCATTGATAGAGTACAGCGATGGAATTTATTTCAAACGCAGTGTATGATCAAGGGCAAGGCGTGCAAACTGATGATCGATGGAGGTAGTTGTACCAATGGCATAAGCAAGGCAATGATGGCGTCAATGGGGTTGTCCACATGGCGGATTCCTGAACCAAAGCATCTCGAGTGGTTGAATAGTTGCGGTATGTTGAAGGCTACACACAGAGTGCGGGTGCCATTTACAGTTGGCGAGTATGCTGATGAGGTGGAGTGCGATGTGTTGCCATTGGAGGTGTGCGGATTGCTACTTGGGCGTCCATGGCAGTATGATCGCAATGCTATGCATGCTGGAAGATTAAACACATATTTGTTTGTGCATGATGGAAAACAACGGACATTGAAGCCAATGATGGATGAGCACATTCAGTCTGATGTGGTGCTAATTGTGCGCAAGGAAAAAGTGCACAAGAAGACGCCGCAGCTGAGAACAGTCAGGCTTCAACAGGAGGTGCAAGATGCAGGGAGCATCAAGACACATGTTGATTCAGCTGTGCAGGTAGATGACACGCCTATTGTGCGTGTGGGTGACCAGCCGGTTGAAGTCCAGCCTCTTAGTGTTGACAAGAAGGTGGATGCAGTGTGTTCTACACATCCAGTTTTTGTCGACAAAGGCGTTCAGACAGAAAATGTTCGAGTTGTTCGTGGTTCGGTGCACGTAGAGTCACCGGTACTCGATCACAATTTTTTTTAGAGCAGCTGTGCGAAACGTTGGGGCAGCAGTGCGCATGCACAGGGGAAAGGATGGATGTGTTCGTCAGTTGTGTGGCCCATGTATTGCACCTGTACAGGGTCGTGCTCAGAAGATACATGTCAACGTCAAAGAGGCTCCAACAAGCATTGGGAAGAAGAAGGAGGTGGCGCGCCGATTTATCCGTATATGGAGAAGAAAGGAGGCGCCAAAAACCATGTCAAGTTCAGCTAGTAGTGAGGGAGGAGGTGATGTGATAGGCCGACACAACTTGATGATGGAGAAAAGTCGTGGCGATGTGAAGATTCGACGCCACACACGCTGGAGAAGACCTTCCGGCGTTGAGGACAACGCCTTCCTAAGAAGGGGAGGATGATGCCGGCATCTAATGGTTAGCACGCTAGGACAATAAATTACGATGTATAATGTCTAAGGCATGCGATCCACATGTGTTGGCCGAGCCTCTAATAGGCCGGTTTGTATCGTGTCGAGTCTAACTAGGTTTAGGTTCGAGTCAGTTTTGGTTTGGGTCTGTCCAAACCGACTAGGGTTGGCCTCTTATATTAAGGAGCCAACAGCTAGGGTTGAGGGGGCCAGAATTTTGAGAGTTTAGACACGAGTCGTGTATCGCGTGTAGCATCCCTCCGGCGACGGGGCTGCTATGTATCCAGTTTGGATAGATTTGCGTGAAGGTTCTTGTGTCCATCAAGAATTATCGTGCTGTGGTTTGAGGCGTGGTGATCATCACCCCGTTGCTTGCTGGATTCGTCCCACTTCTTCAGGTTGCGTTTATCGCGTGATTGGAAGGATTATTTATCTTGTGTACTCGTTGTGAAAGATCGGGAAAAAACTACGGATCATCACGTTGATCCGTATCATGCGATATCCTGGGATTTTAGAATTATGTTTCTAATATAAGTAGATAATATCAATGATTTTATCTATTGGGCTCATAGGGTTCCGGAAGAGTTTCAGGTAAAAACCGGGAAGTAGGGGAGTGCCGGAGGGAGTACCCTAATTACCGTTATTTCCATGATTGGCTCCGATGAAACGGGATGGTAGAAAAAAAATATGTTATGCAAGTTCTTATTGCAAGCACGTACAGCTATGCCTATGTATGATATATAGACCAGGATGCTCTGTCATTATCTAGTTCAATTGTGTCAATTTCCAAACTGTAATTTGTTTACCCAACATTTGTTTTTGTTTGTTTGAAGAGTTACCTCTAGTGAAACTATGAACCCCAGTCCATATTCAATCATCATTTCTTCCATTGTTAGTATTACTGTTACTATTTCTCTCAAATTGCTTCTACTTTAACATCATTGTTGCTACTAGTGTTGTTCTAGGTGTGGCTGAATTGACAAGTCAACTTCGAAGGCTTATAGGTACTTTTTGGATTCCTCTATATCGAATCAATAAATTGGGTTATACTTCACTCAAAGACTGTTGAAATCCCCTACACTTATGGTTTATCAATGTCGTAAGGTTGAAAGCAAAAAATCGAAGAGATGATGAAGAGCAAAGAAGTGTTTGCGACCCTACAATTGTCATTGGCCAAGAATAAGAACCAAGACAAGGAGGCAAGGTGGATCCAAATCCGTTAAGATGAGCAGCGCAAGGTCCTCTTCGAGGAGAGGAGACTAAAAGTTGAGGAGGAAACAATGAAAGGGAAGATCAACGACAAGTAGCAAAAAAATTAGGCTCGAGAAGGAGAAGGTAATGGCGGACAATCTTTCATAAGGTAACCATGTGATGACGATGAACCCGGAAGATATGGACGAAATTGAAAAAGAGTGACGGGATATGAGGAGAATGGAAATCATGGAACAGAGAAGGAAAGTGGTTGCTCATCGTGTTGGTGGTGGTAGTGCTTTAGTTCATGGTGATGGTGGAGCTCCTCCGAAGCATGTGATGGCGGTTCTTCGGCTAGTGACGCCGTTTGATTCGGAACTATTATAAAATTTATGTTATTTGCTAACGATAGGAGAGACACATGTGTTTTGTACATATTTTCAACTTATTTGTGTTGAACCTACGTGCATCTTATTTTGTGTGTATGAACTTAACCAATTTTCAAAACTGTTTTACCGTATGGCACGGTATTGGACGGAATAAATCGGGGATCTGTTCCGCCTGGCACCGCGGCAGACCGTAACACAGTTTTAAGGGCTACCTTATACGTGTTTTATGGTTGACTTTTTAAGAGATCTTTTAGAGTCTCTCTTATATCCGTGTGGCGAGAATCTCAAAGATGACGAGAATGCCAAAAACACATGTGCAAATGGCGTATTTTATGCCCGTCGATAATATTAGAGGGTCTGATAATGCCAAAACACCAAACGAATGGCGCACTCTATGCCTAGCGAGAATCTCAGAACATATAGAAATGCAAAACACCTAAGCGGATGACTTTATTCAAATGATTTGGCTGTTTTTTGGGTAAGTTTCCATAAAACAACATCTGAACCAACATTTGGTAAGATCTAGATCCAGTTGAAAGAATTTTAAGAGAATCTCTAATGCGTCGACACATTTGGTCCGGCTGCGGCCGATTAGCTCTGGAGGGGGCGAATACACGGCCCAACGCGTCTGACCCATTTAGGATTTCCGGATGGTTACCCGTTTTTCTGTCCGTTTCGACCCATTCCAGGCCCAAATTTGGGGCGGATTTGGGTCACGGCCGGATGCGCGTGGACGAGCAAGGAGCTCCGGGTATGTCAAACCATGGCCCGCCCGCTATGTTCACATATGCGCATTCTTCCTCGCCACACCTCGTTCTGCCCTAGCCATATCGCCCTGCCTCCACCCTCCTGCCGTCGCCATCGCCGGATCCACCTCCGCTTCCCTTGCCAAATCCTCCATCACGCCACACCCTGCCGACCGTGTCCTTTCCGCCCCCGAGTCTCATGTCGGTTGGAGCCCTGTCCCCGAGTGCGCCCAAGCTGTTCGGCCATTTGCTCGAGGTATCCCCTCTTGGCCATGGATAGCTTGGATGAGTACTACTACAATAGCATGATGTACTTATCGTCCGACCCTGATTCATCCGACGATGAGAGCGAGGTTTTGATTTCCACGCTCCTCGTTAATGAAGCACATTTCGAGGATGCAACTATTGTTCAAAGGATCGGTCCCCGGCCGTGCAGCGGCGTTGGACCGGAACAGAGAAGCGGGCCATGTCCAACTCTACAACGATTACTTCCACCGCAAAAGGCCAATCTTCTTTGGTCATGTTTTCCGACGTCGGTCTAGGATGGCGAGACATGTGTTCAACCGCATTCGGATGGGCGTGATGGGGTATGATGAATACTTCCGATGTAAGCTCGATGCCCTCAGTAAGCTTGGCTTCTCCTCGTATAAAAATGCACTACAACTATTTGAATTCTTGCATATGGGATTTCTGGAGATCTTGTTGATGAGTATATGCGCATGAGTGAGTCCACCTACCTGGACTGTAAAAATCTGTAAAGCTTGATTGCGGTGTTAGTGGAGGAGTACTTGAGGCAGCCGAATGTTGAAGACACAACCCTACTTATGTCCATTAACGAGCAAAGAGGATTCCCGGGCATGGATGGAAGCATATATTGAATGCATCGGGAGTGGAAGAACTGTCCCTTTGCTTTGCAGGGACAGTACAAGGGACATTTCTGGGGAGTGCACTATCATTCTTGAAGCGGTGGCATCCCAAGATCTCTGGATTTGGTACTCGTTTTTTGGCATGGACGACATCCACAACGACATCAATGTGCTCCAGCGGTCACCGGTGTTTGCAAGCTTCTCCGAGGGCAATGCGCCGGAGGTGAGCTATGTGGTCCATGGCACCCCATATGACAAAGGTACTACCTAGCTTATGGTATCTATCCCAAGTGGTCGATATTTGTGAAGACCATCCCCAACCCCCAAGGTGCGAAGAGGGCTAGGTTTTCCCAAGAACAAGAGGCTGCGAGGAAGGATGTCGAGCGCACGTTTGGTGTGGTCCAATCTCGTTGGGCTATTGCTCGATACCCTGTTAGGACATGGAGTCTGAATACTATGTGGGAGGTGATGGCTGTTTGTGTGATCATGCGCAACATGGTTGTCAAGGATGAGCGCAATGAGGATCCCTTTAGCCAGGATTGGCAATTTCAAGGTGACTTGGTTGAGCCTCACCATGGAACGACAACTTTTGAACAGTTCATCCAGTTTCATGAAGAAATGCGTGATCTAGATGTTCGCAGGCAACTTCAAAATAATTTGGTAGAACATATGTGAGTTCATGGGGGGAACATCCTTTAATTGCCCCACTGCCAAATTTCAAGCAATTCTATTCAATTTGGTTGTAGTGAATTATGTTATTTATTTGTTTGAACAAGTACTTTATTTGTTTCAATTTGGTTGTAAACTAAGGTGCTATATTTATTTCAACTTGGCAACATACGCCCAACAATCTCTACATTTTTATGGCAAGGGTCAAAAAATACACGCACGGACCAAATGCGTCGACACGTTGGGTTCACTCGCCTGGAAAGGCAGGACACAGGGCGGATGACTGTCCAAGCGTTGGAGATGCTCTAAGAGGACAATAAGGGCATCTCCAGCCGTCCCCCCCAGAGCCCCCCCAGGGGGCTTTTTTCGCGGCGGAAGCGGCGAATAGCGCCGCTTCTTCACCACTCGTCCCCCCCAGAGGCCCAAATAGCGCCGTTTCGGCGCTATTTGGCGCCGCGGCACCCAGGCCGAACCCAGCCCGCTGGGTTCGGCCTGGGGGGGCAAAACTGCGAGGCCGCGCGGGCGGGCCAACGCTGTCAGTGACGCGCCGGGAAAAAGCGCGGGAACGGAAACCCCCGCCCGTGACTTCCTTCTCGGCGCCCGCGCCGTCAAAGGCTGCCGGAGGCGGCGGCCAGTGCATGCAGCGGCGACACGCGTGGCCAGTCAAAGTCCACCGGATTAATGGCGGTGCGGCAGCGGCGACACGCGCGGCGCGGCGACTGGCCCAGCCAGGCTATAAAAACGGTGGCCGCGCCCTCCCCGCACGCCATTCTCGACCCCTCCTCGCCGTTCTTTTCTCCACCTTCGAACCCCGCCGCAATGGACAACCACTGGGAGGCGTGGCCCAACAGCGACGACGAGCTACAGCCAGCGCAGCAAGCTGCACCGGAGCCGCAGGTGGTGGCGCCGGAGCAGCCTCCCGAGCACGACGAGGCGCGCGAAGCACGGCGGGCTGCCCGCCACTGGAGGCGCGAGGTGAGGAGGCAGCCGGTGTGGCCCGAGCAGCACGCCGGGCTGCACTCCTTCGAGACCTCGCAGAACGAGGACTCGTACCGCAAGGTGCGCGGCGTCCTCGAGCAGGCTGCGGCGGCGGCGGAGGCAGCCGCAGTTCGAGCCTCCCTGGAGACGCACCAGCGGGAGGAGGCGGCGCGAGAGGTGCGCCGCCAGATGGCCCGGCGGGCTGCCTCCGTCGAGCAGGAGGGCGTCATCGCCCTCTACGAGGCGCAGCGTGAGCTAGCGCTGCAGGGTGAGCGGCGGCGCAACCGCCCGCCCTCTGAGCAGGCGCAGCTGCACCGGCTGCGCCTGCAGGCCCGAGCGGAGCGGGCGGAGCAGCGCCGTCTCGCCGCGGCGAGCCAGGACGGCGCTGGACCCTCCAACCAGCACCGCCACGACGAAGACGACGAAGCGTAGACGTAGGCGTAGTCATCGCGTAGTATCCGCTGTTTTTAGTTTAAATTTACCGTTTTAGCTTTCAAATCGCGCCGAATATGTACGCAGTTTCAAATTTCAATAAAATTTCGACTAGTTTTCAACTGCGTTTGTTTGGGCCGATTTGTTGGGCTCGGGACGCGACTGGGAAACGAGCCCCCCCAGGTTCCAGAATAGCGCCGTTTAGCGCCGCGGCGGCACCAAAACGGCGGCGTTTTGGGCCCTGGGGGGGCGCAACGGCTGGAGATGCCCTAAGCGGCTAAATGTTTGCCAAAAACCATTTTGGGGAAATTAGATCAAAATTTACCAAGAGACATGAACACCATACGGGGCTCTCGGGGTGGACTCGGATCCGAGCCCGTCCATCCCACATGGCCTCCACGCCCACCAGGCCACCACTCCATCTCTTCCTTTAACAGACAACGGGTCCCCTCCCTCGTTATCTGCTGTTTTAAATCCGGTCCATCCAATAGCTACGGCACCCCCACATTCTCCACACTGTCCCCGTTGGATTTTCGCTGTTCCACTTCCACTTCCGTCCACGCCCCACACTCGTGTCACGGTACAAACGACAAGCCCAGCACAAGAAAGAAAATCCTACTGCCCGGCGCCCACTCTCGCGTCGTCTCCTTCTGTGCTTCCTCCTTCCCCAGTCAGCCCCCAGCAAAACCCCACGCGTTCGTCCCCGTCGCCGTGCGCCCACACTTCCCCTAGCTACTCCGCCCGCGCGACGGCGTCCTCGCGCCAACCTCACCCAACGCCATAATGCCAGCCCAGTACGAGTAGGTACACTCCACTCTCGAGACGTCGAGGGCCGTGTGGTGCCGTCCCCTTCGCGTTTCTCCTTTGGCGCTCCCGCCCGCGCGCCATGGGGTGCAAGGGCTCCAAGCTCGACAGCCAGGAGGCGGTGGCGCTCTGCCGCGGCCGCGCCGACCTCATCGCCGCCGCCGTGCGCCACCGCTACGCGCTCGCCGACGCGCACGCCGCGCTCGCGGGGTCATACGACTCGCTCGCCGCGCCGCTGCACCTCGTCCTGCAGCTCCAGGCCGAGGACGCGCCGCCGCACCTCGCGCTACCTTCCGACCGCAAGGGCCGCCGTGTTAGTGGACAGCCGTCGCTTCCGGACCGCCATTACTCCTCCTCGCGTGCGCGCTGCGACTCGTGCGACTCGTCCTCCGGATCAGAGTCGGCCTCCTCGCCCGGGGGATCGCCCACCCGCCGCTTCCTCCCCGAGCAGCGGCTCCCGCACTTCCCGGACTACTTCCCCTACGCGCCCGCCGAGCCCGCGTTCGCCTACCCGGCGCCGCCGCAGAGCACGATGCAGTTCTACTACGCGCGCAGCCGCCCGCCCCCGGCGTCGGTCGCCGTCGCGCAGCGCGCGCCGGTGTCCGCGCGAGCGCAGTACGGCGCGTTCGACGCGGCAGGGGGTGCTGGTGGCTACACGCAGCCGCAGTACTACCCCTACGGCGGCGAGCCGGCCGCGGCGCCGCCGCAGCAGCAGAGGGCAGCGGTGGCTGCTCCTCCGGCTCCGCCGCCAAGGGAGAGCTCGTGGGACTTCTTAAACGTGTTCGAGAACTACGACGACCCGTACATCGACGGCTACTACTACAACCCCGCCACCACCGCGGCTGCTGCTGCGGCCGCAGCGAACACGCCGAGCCGTAGCTCGCGGGAGGTGCGGGAGGAGGAGGGCATTCCGGAACTGGAGGAGGACGACGAGGAGGTCGTAGTGGTCAAGGAGATGGCCAGCGAGTACTCCACGGCTGGCAGCGGCCGCGGCCGTCGCGGCTCGGTCGGTGCTGTCAATACCATCGCGGAGCTCGACAAGCCGAGAAATGCACGACGGAGGCAACCGGCGCACCGTAATGTGGCCCGGCCGACACCAGAACCGCCAGTACAGAGGGTCGTCGGCAATGCGGTCGATGCGGCCAGTGAGATCAAGGCACAGCTTGTGCGGGTGGCGGAGGCAGCCAGAGAGCTCGCGCCTCTGCTCGAGGTCGGGCGGCCGAGCTACCAAGGGCGCCGCTCGGTTTACCATGGTGAGCTACGGCTTGGTCAATGGAAGCCTGAACATTTGATCTAACTCGATTAATCGCCATCAGCTGTGTGCAACGTGCATTGTTTGACTCTCTGTTGCATTGTTTGAAGCCGCTTCATCACGGATGCTGTCTGCGATCCCTGTGCCGCATCTGGGGTGCAGAGACGTGGACACGTTGGGCATGGGAGTCTGTGAAGAAGGGAAGGTGGCGGGCTCGTGGAGCCTATCCTCCACACTAGACAAGCTATATTTCTGGGAGACGAAGCTGTACAGCGAGGTCAAGGTATGCGCATATTCTGTTTAAGCACCTTGCTTCTAAAAGTACAAATGGTACTGATCCTGAGATATGGTTTTAGTTACTGATCATGGAAATGTGCAGGAGAATTTAAACGATTCATTTTTTAAATTTTGTTTCCAGTAGCCCTGAAATCTGAATGGATGAAGTAGATGTCCGTTAAGGTGCCGATTCTGTCGCTAAAAACAGTGTCATCTGGCATGCTGTCTAATGTTAATCTGTTTAAACCAGAAGCGACTTGAGCTGAATAGTGGAGTGGGCATCCTCTTTTTTTTTTTTTGGCCGGGAGGAGTGGGCATCCTTTTGTAGCTCCGGTGTTCTGGATCTTTAGATGCCCTTTTAATTTTGTCAAGGGCCTTTCCATTTGAACCAAAAGCAGATTGAGCTGCATAATGGAGTAGGAAACCAAAAGCAGATTGAGCTGCGTCTACGGAGGCTTGCTCTTTTCTGGGGGAAGATGCATGTTAAGCAAAAGTCTTTCAGTTTTTCAATATCCAAAAAGTAAAAGGCAAAAAATTACTGTTTTCACTTATTATTACAAAAAGAACTAGGTGACTGGTTCTGGTACTCAAGCAGCCTGTGTTAGCATTTTTTGTGCGCAATGTTTTGGTCTAGGTGCTCCTGGCATCATAATTAATCTAGGGTCACTTACATAATATTGAATTTGGAACAGTAGCTTTCTCATAACCTAATGGACAGATATGCACCTTTTCAAAAAACAAAATGGACAGATATGCAAGAAATTACACCAAACATGGTTTCAAGATACCATGGAATGTTGTTTGAACCATTGAGATTACGTATGCGAAATTCATTTTTTTCTTGTTTTTTTCCTCCCGTTTTCTGTGCTACATTAGAATATTTTTATAGCTTACGACATCATTATCAGGGTCATTCGAGTCAGGGTATGCAACCATGTTCTAGTGGATTGGATCTTCCACTTCATTGGAACTACTTTTTTACCATTAGTAGTTCAGTAGATTATGTCTAAACATGTACTCACCAAAGTATCCTGCTTACACAGTGCTTATCTCTTTTTTGTTACATTTCTCTTGTAGGCTGAAGAGAAGATGCGTTTACTTCTTGCCAAGAACTCTAAGCGACTGAAGCTTTTAGATCAGCGGGGTGCTGAAGCTCATAAGATTGACGCAACCCGAAGTTTGCTCAGGAAGCTGTCAACAAAGCTAAGAATAGCCGTGCGCGTCATTGCCAAGGTTTCAAGAAAGATTAACAAAGTAAGGGACGAGGAACTAGAGCCACAACTGAATACCTTGATCCAAGGGTATGTCTCTTTTTTTAACTGGAGGATTATTTTTTCATTGGATATTCTAGTTTGTTGCTAAGAAATATACTACTCCCTCCGTCCCAAATTAAATGTCACGGATTTGTCAAAATATGGATGTATCCATATACTAAAATATGTCTAGATACATCCACATTTTGACAAATGTATGACATTTAATTTAGGACGGAGAAAGTACTTATCAGTCAATGACAGTCATGTGATCTCAACTGTTATTTTAATGCTACCCATTACGATATGAATGGTACACACATTTGAATCTAATGACTTGGGGGCAAGGGAGCATCATGCATTGACATCTAGCATTGGGTTTATTAGACTCTTGCATTTTCTATGTTGCATTGTGAACACGGTATTTGCTGAAGATGAAAATTCCTGATTGCTTTTCTAGCATATTCTTTCTCTCATAAATTCCATTTATTTCTCAGGTTAGTGCTAGCTCTTTCTAACAAACTGATCACATCTTTTCAGGTTTGCCAAAATGTGGCAAGACAAGCTATACTCGTACCATATTCAGTTTCAAGTGATGTCAGACGCCAAAAACTTAGCCTCGGTTATATCAGGTGGAAACGGCCGTGATCTGGCAATGGAGCTGGAACTAGAGCTGATCAAATGGACCATCAATTTTTCCTCCTGGGTGAGCGCGCACAGGAACTTCGTCAAGGCGCTGAACGGATGGCTAGCACTCTGCCTCAGCTACGGGGCCGAGGAGGCGCCTACTTACTCGCCCAGGAGAATAGGGGCTCCGGTGATCTTCGTCATCTGCAACAAATGGTCTCAAGCAATGGAAAGGATCTCCGAGAAGGATGTGGTGAACGCGATGCAAGCCCTGGTGTCTAGCGTGCGCCACCTGTGGGAACAGCAGAATCTTGATCAGAGTGATAGAATGGTTGCGGTTCGAGAAAGGGAGAAGTGGGTGAAGATGCTGGAGAGGAAGGCGCTGGAGATTAACAAGGAAGCCGATGAGCTGAACCGGAAGCTGGCGTTGGTGCCTGGCCGGCAGGGCTTTCAACGGTGTCCAACGATACAGACCTACGAGGCGCACCGTATCGAGGCGAGCAGCGTGCACATAAATCTGAGGCTGGTCTTTCAGGCTCTGGAGAACTTCGCTGCCGATTCCCTGCAGGCTTTCCAGGAGGTAGTGAGGCAAGCCGACGAGGCAACGAGGCCGTCGAGAGAGAATTCAACGAGGCCGTCCAGAGAGAATTCGACGAGGGTACGGTGACTGGAAGGGAGGTTCAAACAACAGTTCCAGCTTGCGAGACAGTATGTAGTTTGATGCTGATTGTAGTAGCCTGGTAGCGTTTTGGTGTGAGGTGGTATCCTCTTGTAATTAGCTTTTGTTTCACTGAAACGTTTGTGGGCTGCACCCGTGTAAGATAAAGGCTATGGTAGTAGTAGTAGTAGACTAGTATGGTGGTTTCTTCTTTTCTGATGAAGGGGTGGAACTGGGGGCATCGTGCCGTGTTGTTGATTACAAAAATGTCAAACACCTCCTCGCTAGGCGGAGCATTGTACTAAACTGGCTGCTTGGTGGCTTCTAAATTTTCAGACCCGTTCCAAAATACTTGATTTCCATTCGTCCAAATAGGTATGTACCTATATTTTCTAACTGGGTTCACCCCTTTTCATTAATTTGCATCAACGGAAATACAGAGTTCCACATAATATCCACAGCAAAAAGAGAAAAGAAAGGGGTAGCAGAAAGGTAGGAAAACCCGCTATATAACCTCAAACGAGAATTATATTACGGGGCAAAAATCTACCAACCTAACCACCTAAAACCAAACAAGAGATAAGTAACAACAGTCCCAGGAGACCACCACACAGACGCACGATAACAAGTAACTTCAAGACGCAACAAAACGCACTCCCAACACGGCGACCATTCGAACAGAACAACCACCAATCAGACGACCGACCCGTCCGTGATGCAAAGGACCTGAACTTGCCCACCACCAGTATTGTGTGACTCTGAAATGGCAACAGCCAGTTCCGCTGCCTTTGCCATCAGCTGCCCCGCGCCGTTCCTGATCAACTCGCCCTCGAAGTCGTTGTACAGACCTTCCCAATAACAGAGAAACGAACACATGGAGTATATAGTGACTAGAGGGTTCCGCACATTTTTCTTCTCAAAAGTAACCGCATTGCGAGTACACCAAACAGCCCAGCACAGAGCTGTCAGAATTAGCATGTGGAATTTTTTTCCCAGGGGACAAAACCTATGTAACCAAGCAACACTCTGCCATAATGATCTAGGGCAGGAGTCTTTTCTCATCACAGCCCCCATAGCCCCCCAGACCACTTTGGAGTAAGAACACCCGAAAAATAAGTGGTTAGCACTCTCCATCTCATTGCAAAAAGAGCACAGTGGATTACCCTGCCATTTTCTTTTTTTCAAGTTGTCCCTGATGAGAATAGCATCTCTAAACAACTGCCAAAGGAAGTCATCTTAAACATGTCTAGATACATCCCAAATTAGACAAATGGAAGTCATCTAATATGGAACGGAGGGAGTAGTAGTTTATGGATGGGCTTTTGTTGAATGAGCTTGAACGGGGCGCTGTGTCGTTGACAATGTGTGGCCTCAAGCGCTTTGAACGCAACGAGAATCGTCGGGGTTTTACCTTGGTCCGCGTTGTGTATTTTTTCTTTTTGAAACGGGAAGCCCAGCCTCTGCATCTAGTCGATGCACATGGCTTATTATATTAAAATGCGAATATTCAGTGTAGCAGATAATCCTAGAATACAAATCAACGATGCCGAAGCGTTTCTGAAAACACAAGCCAACAAAAAATCCTCCACACATGTAAATTACACATGCTGTGATCTCCTAGTGTGCAACCAGCCACCCTGTTTGAAGATAGCCCGGACCACCGCCACGAGCCGGGTGCATCCAGAAGTCAAACGTCCTCGTTGGTCTTCTGGTAACAGGAGCGACCATTGCTGGATCCAGAATGTAGCTCTATGGACAACCTGTAGAAAATTACCAGAGTTCAAATTGTTAAAAATAACATCGTTTCTGCAATTCCAAATTGCCCAAATAAAAACACATATGCCTATGCGTATACTTGATTTCGTACATTTATCCACCCCATTTAACCAAGTACCAAACAAATTGGAAACAGATAAAGGTGGTGTGATAGAAAAAGTAAAATGAATTAATCTCCAAATTTTCCGAGCAAAATCACAAGAAATAAACAAATGATCAGCAGTCTCATCTTCCGCACAAAATACACATTTCGTACACCCCGTCCAATTCCTTTTAACTAGATTATCTTTAGTCAATAGTTCCTTACGGTAAAGGAACCACATGAAAATTTTAATCTTAAGGGGAACCTTTAACCTCCATAGGTCCGCGTTGTGTATGCCTCACTTGTTTATCGATCTGTAGTGTGGTTGCTTTTTCTTACTGTATGTATAGTCAGTTTCAGTTGCTGCACACTATCAACCACTATGTCACATTGTCACGGTCCATAACTGCAGGCACTTTGTTAGAGACGTTTTTTTAAATGCCAGGTAAAACTATATATAGTGGCACTGTTTAAAAAAGCCTCTAAAAATCAATCTTTTGAGGTATTTTTCTTAAATACCTTTAAAGAAACCTTTTTTGAGGCACCAAAGGTAAATGCCTGCAATAATCTGATCTTTTGAGCCATTTTTAGACATGCTTTCAAAAATCGGATTATTTAAGGCACTTTGATAGTTCCCTAAGACCTTCCGTAAGCTTGTATTTTAGCGGGTATCATATGTACTTTGCTGACGTTACACTCTATTTAATGATGAAAAAGATTGTAGCTATACTCCTCCGTCTTAGTTTATAAGTCCTTCTGTAATGTATTGTATCTTAGCGTGTTATTCTAGTTAGGAGTACAATCTAAGAAACAACCACCCTAATGCACTATTTTCTATACTCCATCCATCTATTTTTATAAGACACACTTCTTACCATTTCAATGGTGCCTTATAATAGATTGTATCTAATCTAAGTTGCATTTAATGATTCAAGCCTAATACTTGCTTGTGATTGGGCTATCAATATTTTTTCCTATGATCTCGTGCAAGAGTTGTATCTATATAAGATACAATTACATTTTTTTATTAAATAGAGTGCCACATAAGCAAATTGTTTATGCTACCACGCTAAGATACCCCTATTACGGAAGGCCTAAGTCATACGAGTATCCCTAGGTCGCCAATTTGACCAACAAGATACAACTTATACATACAAATAATATACCAAAATAAACTTTAGATGTTGTATTTTCCAAATTGGCGATCTAGGGATACACGTATGACTTATAAACTCAGACGAAGGGAGTATCTTATATAAGATACAACTCTTGCACGAGATCATTGGCGAAAAAATTGCTAGGCCGATCATAAACAAGTATTAAGCCAAAGTCATTAAATGCTACTTAATTTAGATACAACCTATAATATACAATGCATTAGGGTGGTTGTTTCTTATATTTTTCTTCTACTAGAATAGCGTGCTAAGATACAATGCATTACGGAAGGCCTAAGGGCATCTTTAACAGCTTGTTGGTAAATTTAGACATGTCATCAACCAACAACACATCTTACAACCACTCCAATGGGTTGTATGACCAACAACACATCTTAGAACCACTCCAATGGTTGTATGTAGTTTGACCAATAGGAGGTGAGAGAATGTGCAAGACCTCTCTCTATTCTACCTCGGAGCTTGTGCAAGGGTTGTTGGTTAATCTACATACAACCTCACTCTCTCACTTCACATCATCAAAAATCCTACGTGGCACAATTTACCAGCGTCTATCTTACAACTATTGGAGATGCCCTGATAGTTCCTGCAATAATCTGTTCATAACATACGAGCAGATTCGAGTGTGAGTGCCTTCCCTTCGTTTTGTTCATTTTTGCAGAAGTATCCTTTTGCAAATTTCCTTTACCCACATAGGTCCTCCCATTGTAGCTGCTCATCCCAAAATTGTTCAAGGCCTCGCCTCGCTCCTCGATCAAGCTCTGCGGATGTAGGTTGAGGACACGAAAGTCGTAGGGCTCCACTGCACTCGTCGTCGATCGGACGGATGCAGGTCGCCGCCGCGCAAGGACGCCATTGGAGGTCGGGGACGCGGGAGGAGGAGGATGACACGGTGGTGACTGGGCTCCCCGCGCCCCTCATCCTGAATTCGGTCCTCGCCCCTCGCCTCGCCCGCGGCGGAAGGAGATCTGGACGCGTGAACGGATAGTAAGGGCACCTAGAGGGGGGGTGAATAGGTGCTACGACCAATTGTAATTTTTCTTCAAGATTAGGCTTGACACAAAGGTAAATTCTTTAGATAATGCAACTAAGGTCAATTTACCTATATGACAAGTACGACAATAAATACAATACAAACACAAGTAAAATATAAGGGAACGAGATAACCGATAGGAAGCACGCGGAGACACGATGTATTCCCGAGTTCCTCCTTGTTAAGGGAGTACGTCTCGTTGGAGGGGTGTGAGCTTGCCGTGAATGCCTACTCAACCCCACAAAGGCATCACCCTATTCCCCGATGAACCCCGTCACAAAGGCCTAGTCCACCTTCCACTATTGATCCTCTTTGAGGCGGGAATCGAGTCCTTTACAAACAAATTTGGGGCACACAACCAAAACCAAATTGGGGCTCCCAACAATCACAAGAATCACCAAGAGAGAGACAAGATGTCTATGTTCTCCACAAGAGGAAACCCTAGACTAGTTCCCCTCAAGCAAATGAGGGGGGAAATGAAATCCGGTTGGTGAATACGTAGATCGGGGCCTTGTCCTTCAATCATCCAAAGATCAACACTTTTGGGTGGAAGGATTGGGAGATCTAGCAAGGTGGGTGAGCTCTAGCAACGGTGAGATCTATTCTGGTCGAGCTAGCTTGAGGTACGTGAAGGGGAGGGGGATTTATACCCCTCATAAATTTTGGAGCCGTTGGAGACGAATCTGACAAACTCACACCGGAGACTCCGGTCTGAGATTTTTGCCATGCTTCAGTCCAGAGATTCCGGACAGTTTCTGGTAAGTCTCCGGTGTGGCTCCAGCGGCAGACACCACACCATCTAGCTTCTGTTTCTTCAAAGTAGCAGCCAGTCCGGAGACTCCGGTGTTACCATTGCTTGCGCCTTGTCGCTTGAGAGCAGAGATTGTCTGAGGAGGAACGTGTAGCACAAGTTCATGTAAGTCCGTAGACTTTGGACTGTCTCCGGTAAATCTCCGGACTGGGTACAGAGGGTGACACCATTAGTTTCAACGATGTTCCTTCACAATACATACTCACATCGGAGACTCTGGTGATTCTCCAGTAAGTCTCCGGTGTAGCCCTTGCTTGGCCTTCTCTCCAAAGTTCTGACCCCGTCTGTGGTTGAACGTGAGGCACATGTGCCAGAATGTCCGGAGACTCCGGACTGTCTCCGGTAAATCTTCGGACCGAGTCCAGCAGGCGACACCAGACACTCAACACACATTTGATCCTTGAATAATCTTCATACCGGAGACTCCGGTCTCGGAGACGGCAGACTCCGGCCTGGAATGAAATTCCAGCAGAAGTTCCACCTTGATCTTTGCCTCTTTTTGTAACTCATTACCACCAAAGTAAATATGATATATAGGCCCAAACATCAACACACTTGAGGATACGTGTGTTGTTAACAAGCAACCAAAACAAGACGATTTAACTGCGTTTGCACTTTCAATATCCCCCTTTTTGGTGTTTGATGACAACACACATATTTGCAATGAAAATCACAGCTAGGCTATGTTTGTAAAAAATAGACGGGCTTTCGAACACTTAAGTAGTGATCTCCCCTATGTTTTACAAACAATGCCCTCTAGATCAACTATTAAAGAACAATATAAATACATGCATAGGTACGATAGATAAAGCAATATTAAGCACAATAAGATAAATAGCTTCACCACGTAGTCTCACCACACACATAGATTTAAAGTTCACTAGGAAATGAAATCAACTAAGATAAAGGGAACACAAGCCATAAAAGCAAATCAAGTCCAAATACTTGTGTTCCGAAGCAAATAACATCAAACCAAAGCAAACCTTGCAACTCCCCGAGAAGTCTATAGCTACTTATCCCCCTTTGGCATTGAGACACCAAAAAGGGCAAAGAGCAACTACACGCAACCCAAGGAATCAGTCATACTCATCATAATCCTCGTCATCTCCATCATCATCATTGCGGTCCGTGCCTTCTCCAGCCTCATCTTCATCTTCATCTTCTACTTCAAACTCCTCTAGATCCTCTTTTTCCTCAGTATGTTCCTCAACCTGCTCCTCCTCCGGAGTCATAGGAGCCTTGCCACGGTTGGTAGAAGAGGAAGGAGCCAAAGTGACCTCCTCAAAATCACCCCACGGGTAGTGGTGTGAGTTCCAGTTCTCATAGGACATGGTAAAAGACTCAGTAGGAGGCTCAAGAGGAGGAGTAGCCCCAATACTCGCATGGTCTTCGAGCTTGGTGATCATCTTCCTCAGCTGGCGCCTTTCCTTATAGGCCTCATGGTTCTCCTTATGGACAGTAATAGTCATGCAAAGAATGTTGCGTTGAAATCAAGAAATATTCTTCATCTTATCTTGAGCTTCTTCCTTGCTAGAGCGGCGAGAGGGAGGATCAGAATTCTTCCTTCGAGACCTAGGAGCAGTCTCAGCATCACCCATGGGGGTGTCCCATCGGGACGGTGAGACGAGAGCACCTGAAGAGTGCCAACCGTGTGCTCGGTCTCACAATCAAGACCCGGGCACTCATCAAGAATGAGCTTCATAACATAAGGAGCATAAACCGGGACCTTCTTGATCTCAATCATGGCAGAATGCATCTCTTCCTTAATGAAGTGCATGAAATCAATCTCATATCCCTCACCATATGGACCACCCAAGTGACACTGGAACGCCTCATAGAGCAAGTTGACAATACCACCACAGATAGCATCCACATTCCCGGCCTTGGGAGCAATGTTGTTACGGAAAAGGCGGAGAAGTATGTTGTAAACTCTCTTGAGGTCCTTAGCGGTGCCGGTGCTCGAGAGCTTCTCATACATAGGAGTCGTCCTCTTCTTGTCATAGGACACACCATGGATATGCATGCGTTGAACACAATCATCACCCCATGGGTAACCAAGCAGCTCATCCAACCTGCGGATAAAGGACTCACACTTCATCGGCCCGGTCATCCAAGTAAGAGAAACATCCTCATCTTCTCCAAATGTGACAGTGGCAAAGAACTATTGAATTGCCTTGATATTATAGTTCTGCTGAATACCAACCAGATGCTCAAGTCCCAACTTCTTCGTGATCCACACAGCCTCCTCAAAGTACTCAGAACGGCCCAGAGCATCCAAGTCAAGAACCCTCTATGAACAAACAGAATGCCTCAGTTTGGCGTAGTTCTCCCTCTGAATCAGCTCGGACTCCCTCTTCCAGTAGTGAGGACTCTCGGCAGTACGAGCCATGGTGAAGAAAGGTCTGGCCCTCATGATCCTGTACTCCCTCTTGCTCATCGACACCATAGAGGTGATCCTATCATACTTCTCCTTCTTTGCCAATTCACGTCTCTGCCTTTCTTGGACAACTTCTTATTGACGCTGCTCATCTTCAAAGGTCCTCCTCTGACCAACCCTCCCTATATCTGGATCGGTGACGGGATAGTTACGAGCATGGGCACAGTACTTCCTTGCGGTGACATTTGGATTGGACGAGGATGACTTAGTCCTTTTCCCTGAAAACACACACAGCCAAACACAAAACCAGAGAGCAGAAAAATGGGCACACATGTCCATAAAGTGGAGGAGGAAATCAAACAGAAACTTCTAGACAAGTTTTGGAGAATCCACACCAGAGTCTCCGGTCTGGCAGACCGGAATCTTCGGACTGACACCGGAGTCTCTGGACTGGAATACCGGAGTCTCCGGAGTGTCCTCAGATATGAGATGCGGATTCACCAAACCTTGTACCAATATGTTTCTAGACGATTTCTAGTGGTGGAAACAACCTAGGGTGGTTCTAAAACAAATAGAAGGTACCAACTCTCCCTAAAAAAAAGCATCTAGAGAAAAACCTAGATGAAAAACAAGAAAAAGTAGGGGAGAGGGGTACCCTTGCCACCCATGTCTGCCATGGAGGATCCCATAGAGGGGAAGCGCGAGAGGAAGTCGAGGGAGGCCCTGGGGGCAGATTCCGGCGGTGGAAACCGCACGGAAGGGGCCTTGGAGGCGGCGGCGCAACAGACGGTTTGGGGGTCGGGGTGGAAGTTTGGGAATGAAACCGTAACTCCCATGATCCCCTTTTTTATACTGCTAAACCCGCAGACCAGAGTCTCCGGACGTAACACCGGAGTCTGCGGGTGACAGACCGGAGTCTCCGGACCACACTCCAAAAATCCCAGAAAATGGACAGGACATGTATGAGGCTAGAAAAACTTGGCTTTTGGGAATATTTTGGCTTCGGATAGAAAAGCAACAACAGGGATGGAACTTCATACTCAAGGAAAGCAAGAACACACCTTTAAACCCCAAATTGTTTAGTATGTTTTCCAAAGAGGCAAACAAAACTCAACAAGTAAAAATAACACCAGATAAGAACCAACTCTTCAGAGGAAGAGGTTAGTGGCCTAAGCCACCATGTAAGAGATCATGGTATGTCACCGCGAAGATATATTTTGGGTGCATTACCAATTCTCGACATTGAAGCTCACAATTCAACATTAGAAAGAGAGAGGTAACAATGAATTTTTTCTTTGGGCATAATGGGGGGAGGGAGAACCCAATGTGTTAGGATAACACTCCCCCTATGTCCATGCCTACACCTAAACTCAAACACGTATCAACTATAGGGTTGTGTGCAAGATCTTCAAGTCAAACTCCTAGAATCGATGATATTTAGCTCATTCCTCAAGAATATGAATCTTGCATCATCAAGAGGCTTCGTGAAGATGTCCGCGAGATTATCCTTGGTGGGGAAATATGCTAGCTCAATATCACCTCTTGCCACATGATCCCGGATGAAATGATGACGAATCTCAATATGCTTCGTCTTTGTGTGTTGCACGGGGTTGTAGGCGATCTTGATGACACTTTCATTGTCACACATGAGAGGCACCTTATCCAAGTGAAAATCATACTCTTTGAGGGTTTGCCTCGTCCATAGAAATTGGGTGCAAGCACTAGCGTCCGCCACATACTCAGCTTCGGCGGTGGAGAGAGATATAGAATTTTGATTCTTAGAAGACTAGCTCACCAAGGACCTACCAAGAAATTGGCAAGCCTCGGAAGTAGACTTCCTATCATCTTGATCATCGTCCCAATCTGAGTCCGTGAAGCCCTTGAGAGAGAATTGTGCCCCCTTTGGGTACCACAAACCAAACCTTGAGGTATGAACCAAATACCGAAAGATCCTATGCACCGCCACCAAGTGGATTTCCTTAGGAGCCTCTTGATACCTTGCACACACACCTACACTCAAAACGATATCGGGCCTAGATGCACAAAGGTAAAGCAAAGAACCAATCATAGAACGATACAACTTTTGGTCCACATATTTACCATCCGGATTGCGCTTGAGGTGGCATTTGAGTTGCATAGGAGATGGCTTACCTTTTGCACCTTGGAAATTAAACCTATTGAGCATGTCTTGGGTGTACTTGGCTTGAGAAATGAAAGTCCCACGAGCCAATTTCTTGATCTCAAAGCCAAGGAAGAATTTAAGCTCTCCCATCATGGACATCTCAAACCAGTCAGTCATAAGCTTTGAGAACTCATTATTAAAATCTTGGTTAGTTGAGCCAAAGATAATATCGTCCACATAGAGTTGGCATATGAAAAGCTCTCCCTTTACCCTCTTTGTGAAACAGGTGGGGTCGATCTTCCCAAATTCAAAACCACGGTCTTCCAATAACTTTCTAAGGTGCTCATACCACGCACGTGGTGCTTGTTTAAGTCCATAGAGCGCCTTATCAAGCTTGTAGACATGGTTAGGAAAGCTGGGGTTCTCGAACCCCGGAGGTTGCTTAATATATACCTCCTCTTGTAGTAGACCATTCAATAAAGAACTTTTGACATCCATTTGTTGCACATTGAAATTATGCGAAGATGCATATGCAAGAAGGATACATATGGACTCAAGGCGAGCCACGGGAGCATAGGTCTCATCAAAGTCAATGCCTTCCACTTGAGTGTAGCCTTGAGCCACCAATCTTGCCCTGTTTCTTATGACAATACCATGCTCATATTGCTTGTTCTTGAATATCCAATTAGTGCCAATAAAATCGTGGCAATCTTTGGGCTTCTCAACTAGCTCCCAAACTTTATTGCGCTCAAAGTTATTGAGCTCATCATGCATAGCTTCAACCCAATCAGAGTCCTCAAGAGATTCAAACACCTTATTTGGTTCCACCATGGATATGTGAGCTTGATTCTCACTAAAGTTTGCCAATTTATTTCTTGTGTATGTTTTGTTTTGAATATCTTCCAACACTTTGTTGTCGGAAGCATCAATACGCTTGAAAGCTCTTCTTATTCTTCCAGCACGACAGGCTTCGATCTCCTCATTATTGCGAGGAGGAATCACTTGATCATCTTGATCATTTGGGTCCCCGTATTGACCAAGTTGATGGCCTTGATCATCATCATCATGATCAACAACATCTTCAACACTAGCTTCAACTTGAGGAGAGGAGGATGAGGAAGGTTGATCGTGGCCTTGACCTTGACTAGCTTGAATGATAGGAGTGGTTGTATCTTGCGTAGTAACTTGGTCAACGAGAGGAGGGTCTTCAACGTGTTCTTGGTTAGGTGCATAACTTGGCTCCTTGTCTTGTTCTTCTATTGTAGAGGAGGGCTCCACTTGAGTAGAGAATAGTCCTTCTCGAGTCGCCATAAGGTGTCCCTCAATGGGGCGGAAAATCCCACACCCATCCTTCCTATGGCTTCTTGAGGCATTTCAACATCTACATTAGAAACATGAAATTGCGCCACTTGGGAGCCATCATTTTCCTCGAAAACCACACTACAATATTCTATGACAATCTGTGAGGCTTTGTAAAAGACTCTATAAGTGTGGGATTCGGCACCGTAACCAACAAATATACCCTCAATAGTTTTGGATTGAAATTTAGACAATCGAGCACCCTTGATCAAATAGAAGCACTTACAAGCGAATACATGGAAGTAGGAGACGTTGGGTTTGTTGCCTGTGAGGATCTCATATGGAGTCTTGTCCAAGCCCTTGCAGATGTAGAGGCGGTTGGAGGAGAGGCATGCGATGGAAATGGCCTCGGCCCATAGATATTGGGGGGAATAATACTCCGCCAACATGGTCCTTGCCATATCCAATAGAGTTCTATTCTTCCGCTCGGCTACACCATTTTGTTGGGGGTGTAGGTGGCGGAATATTGATGACGAATACCCTCATCACTAAGGAATTCATTCAAAGTGTAGTTCTTGAACTCGGAGCCATTGTCACTCCTAATCGCCATGATTTGCACATTGTGTTGACGTTGCACTTGGTTGGTGAAGTCGATGATAGTTTGTTAGGTCTCACTCTTGCACTTGAAGAAATAAACCCAAGTGTATCTTAAATAATCGTCAACAATCACCAAGCAATACTTCTTGCCTCCAAGACTTGCCTCGGGCACGGCACCAAAGAGATCAACATGGAGAAGCTCCAAGATCCTCTTTGATGAGATAATAGTCTTGGCCTTGTGGGCGGAATCATGCATCTTTCCTTCAACACACGACCTACAAACACGATCTTTGGAAAATAAAACATTTCGTTTAGTCCGAGGATAAGGCTGTGAAGACTTTGCAAAGTTCTCATGTTGACATGGGATAAGAGGCGATGCCACAACCACCCCGCGTCCGCCTTTCTTAAAAGACACATTGTTTAAGAGTTGGTAGACTTCGGAAAGTCCACCACGAACAACTCATTTTCAACATGTCCCACGTATTAAACATCAAGAGTCTTGCTCCTCAAAAGGACCACAATATCAGGATCAAAGAAGACGGAGAAACCCATCCTCCCTAAAGCACAAACTGAAAGTAAATTGTAACCAAGGGATTCAACAAGCATGACGTCCATGATAGTGATATCAGGAGCAATAACAACCTTGCCAAACCCCGATACCTTAGACTTGGACTTGTCTCCATAGGTGACGGTTGCATCAATATCATTTGGGCGCAACTCCGTCACAAGTTCTTTGCTTCCGGTCATATGACTAGTGCATCTACTATCAATTATCCATTTAGACCCACCGGAAGCATAGTCCTGCAAGAGATCATTGACTAGAGTTAGGACCCGAGGAGGGTCCCCTCATGTTAGCAACAAGGGTCTTTGGAGCCCAAATAGTATAGTCAATGTAACCTTCAATAGGATCAACATATTTATATTTCACAGCACCATAATAATCAACATATAAGAAATGGTGTGGATTGTTAGTTCCCGCAGAAATGCTACGAGTAGTGTTGTCCCTCATGACACCACCACTCGAAGCAACATTGTTAGCTTGTGCGGGAGTGCTACGAGTAGTGTTGTCCCTAATGACAATACCACCCGAAGCACCATTGTTAGCATTCTTCTTGATCTTATTCTTCTTATTCTTGGAAACATAGCCAAGACCTTGCTTGCCCACTTGTTGCCTTGGAGCACTTACTTGTGGTCTACATACAACCACTTGTGGGATAGATGCCACAACCTTCTCAACTTGAGGGCTTTTGCCCTTGAGCCTTGCTAGCTCATCCTTCAACCTAGCATTTTCCTCAATAATATTTGCATGATCACAAGAAGAAGTAGATATGCTAGGGGTGTTGAATTGATTAAGTTGAGTTTGAATTTGTTCATGTAACTCTTTGAGGGTAGAGTGTTGACTCTCCAAGGCCTTGTGAGCCTCGGTGAGCTTTTCAAACTCCCCGGTTAGTTTATCATGACCAACCGCAAACTCAACCTTATCCTTTTTAGCCTTTTTATATTTAGAAATTGCAAGGTCATGTTACTTAGTGATATTATAAACAAGTTCATTATGTGACTCTTCAATAGATTCAAGTTCATCCTCAAGAGAAACTCTACCATCATGCACTTCCTCAAGAGTCATGGAGAGACATGCTATCTCATCCGCATCCCTTCTTTCCATCTAAACTTTCTTCTCAAGAGCTTCATGGGCCTCTCCCAATTGTCTCATGAGATGATCAAAGTACTTCTTGGTCTCCCCTTGCACGTTAGACATAAAACATTCCAAAGAGACAATTTCATCTTCTACTCTAAGACTAGCATGATTTTCCAATTCATTTGGGGTCTTAGAGTTGGGAGAAGGTGATACTCATTGAAGGATTATCATTGAGGGATTTAAAGATAGATGAAGATGATGGATTTAAAGATAGATGAAGATGATGGATTTAAAGATAGATGAAGGTGATACTCTTAGAGTTGGGCACTTTACATTGGAGTGAGGATGATTATCATTGAGGGATTTAAAGATAGATGAACATGATGGAGTTGAAGCAATAGCAAGAGCGACCACTTCACTCGTGGTTTCTTATTCTTCATCACTTCCGAAATCATAATCTTCTTGAGTCACTAGCACAAACTTGGTGGGGGGACTTCTTGTTGAAAGGTTTCTTCTTGAAGTGAGGTTTCTTGTAAGCAACCTTGGACTTTTCCTTGCGAATGAGCTTGCCACCATGGAGTTCTCTATTCTCATAGGGACACTCTGCAATGAAATGGTGCTTATCTTGACAATTGAAGCAAGACCTCACTCTTTGAGTCCCTTTGTTGCCATAGCGAGCCTTGCTCTTCTCCTCAACATATGCCTTGGCCTTGGATGGATTCTTCCAAAACTTTTTGTAGCATCCCAACTTTTAATAAAGATGGAATACCTGTGTTATTGTGCTAGTCCCTGGATCAATTGCTAGCACCACAGTACAAAATGAAATATCATGCAAATGCATCAAATTCTATTACATCGCATGATCCAGTCTTTACAAAATAGGATTACAACTTGCATAGTCTTAGAAGACTAGCAGAAAACAAAGATATACAGCGAAAAACATAGTACAACATTGATCCCATCTTCTTCATGTGCCACATGCAAAACATGTTGGCGATAGTCTCGAGATCCTAAACGAAATCCTCACTCGTCTTCAGAAATATCTGCAATATGGAATATGCAGCCACAAGGGATTCAATACAATTTAATGTATTGGCAAGTAACACTATGGTGGATATAAATGGCAAGACTAATACTACATGCTTATTTGGCTGAGTGGAGTTTTGGCTAAGTTTTGCATAAAGCCAGTTTTCTCCTAGCACTTTTGTAAAACAAGCTTTTCTTTTCAAAAGGGTGGCAACATTGGATTTAGATCCAAGCACCACAATACTGTTCACTTGGTCAAAATTTTACTTATTGAAATTGATGATGAGATTCTTCCGTCAATCCTTGTCCAGCTGCTCATAGTTGTCCATAACTGGGGACACGGCTAAGATCTTAGTTTGTTGACTCTGCAGAGGTTGTGCACTTTCACCCTTTGTCTTCAATTAGCCCAAACATCCTATACACCCGAAGTGCATCATGGAAAGGAGAGAATTGAGACGAGATCTTTCAGAAGAAGAAGTCCAAACCCACCGGCAAGACCGTTCCACCTATAATTTTGCTACATCTGCTAGTCAAGCCTGGGCTGAACCCTCACAACTTAGATGATCAAGACAGAGCCCATATGTCAAAAGGTTGCACGGGAAGCTACTAAACTTAGAAGGACATAGTAATCTCTTTGTTCATGGGTGGCCATCCGCAAGTGACAACCTCAAGTGGAATAACCCTTAGATAAGGGCCCTGAGGAAACACTCAACATAACCCAGTCTTACCACTTCCACCCAGGTGGTTCATTCATTAGTTATACTTAGGATTTTTCCTCAACATCTAGTAAAACAATTTGTAACATTGCATAGCACCTAATAAATTCTAAGGCTATCAAAATAACAAGGTAAAAGGGATGGCTACACACAACTAGGATAATAGCATAGCATAGTATAACTTAGTAAAATTTCCTATCATGCATACTACTCAAAATCAACTAATGCATATAGAAAATAATGGGTAGTTGATGGTGTGTTACTTGCCTTGTTGAAGTTGGTGAAGCTATCACACTCTCTTCACAAAAGATCGTTGCTCTCCGTACAATCTATTCATTGAAAACACAATAACAAAATAAACAAGCATCCTAGCAATCAATCATACACATAGGTGGAGAAAGCAAACATAGAAAATAACATAACAAAGGAGTTGGACCAAGTTGGCTAGGACAAGGTCAAGGTTTGAGTTTTTGAAAGATTCATTCTTTCTTGGTTTCATATGTTAAGTAATTTCCAAGGGTTTACTTGAGATGGGCTAGGTTGAGTTTGTAGAAAACTAACTTTATTATAACCATACTTGTCGAGGAAGTTCCAAGAGTTCACTTATAATAAACATATTACTTCTTCAACTAAAGTAATACATGCAAACACTTGGTCATATTCACCTTCAAAAATATTTGAGTGACTATGTTAGTATATTCCATTGTGGTTAGGGTAGGCCTACTAACTTCATCATCCAAGGGAAAATATTACTAAGTCTTGGGTTTTCCATTTTGGGTCAATGGTTGGACAAAAATAACTTGTTATTCTTCAACTTGTATGGATTGCTTCTAGACCTCATGTGATTGCCTTCTCGAAGATCATCTTCATGCTTCTATTGTAGTCTTGTTTCTTGGATGGATTCTTCTCTTGGTCTTGATAAATTCTTCAGGGCTTTAATTCACTAATTGGTTTGGGTATGGGATGGGCACAAATACCACTAAGTCAAATTGGAAAGAAAATAAGAAGAAGGATAGGAAGAGAGGGGGAGATGTTTTCTTCTAAATTTCTTCATACTTGTACTTCTTGAGTTTTCTTCTAGGTGTGGAGTACAAGTCTTTTCTTCAAAACTTCTTCATTGATCTTCCTTGTAGCTCTTCATGTTTCCACTAAGTTGAGAATGAAGTTTTCTTCTTGTGCTTGAGTCTTGATCTCCATTTTGCTAACTTGATGATTTCTTGAAGCAAGAATAGGGGAATGGAGAAGTAGATAGAAAGAAAAGGTACTAGGGTCTAAGGTTTACCACTTGGTCTTGTATGTGATTTACACATACTAGGTACTTGGTCTTGGCTCCAAAATAGCCATAACAACAAAGGTAAACAATGATAGAAACAACTCTAATACTTAACCAACTAGGTGAACTACTATGATGGAAGTTTGGCTAAAATTACATGGTCATGGTCCAAGGGTGTCCAAAATGGTTGGGCAAGGTTGTTTCTGGTCCAAGGTTATCAAATGGGGCAATTTTGCAAAAGGAACTATATTGAAATTATTTACAGAATTAAATCTATGTCAAAAATTACTCAAATATTCCAATTAATTCTAAATTCAATTTTAATTTGATCAATAATTATTTTGGGACAGAGGTTATGAAAGTACACATCCTAAGGTTTCCAAATATATTTTATTTACAATTTTTGGATTTGTAGAATTTGAATTATGCCAAATTTCATCAAACCAGCATATTTGAAAATGAACAATTTTCAGTTTTTCAAATTTGAATTTGGCCAGTGCCAAAAGTTTCTAGATGTCAAGGGCTTTTCAAAAAGTCCAAGATTGCTAAATTTGGCCAAGTGGTTGAAAAGATATAATGATTTGAAGTTGTAAGGGCTTTTCTGCAAAATTGATATTCTGTTTTTATTCGGGAATAAATCCCAGAGATAGCTGGGCTCAGATTCGCTAAATGACGCGCAGGGCGACGGATAACAGATGGGCTTGGGCCGTCTACGTGCTGCACCGAGCGGCGGATAAGGAAATAACACGCGTGCTGACGCGGCGCTCTCTGATTCGCCGATACCTCTTCGTTTAAAAGATCTAATCTAGGCCCTCCGTCATAGATCTAACGGGCAGGGACAAAAGGAAGCTCACCGGGCGGCGGGATCTCGCCGAAAATGTCGAGGCAGCGGCCGGAGTTGCAGTCGTTGATGGCAGTGGCGTTTCCGAGGTGCTCCGGGCTCGGGGAGGTTGCAAGGAGGGGCAGAGCGCCACGACGAACTCGATGGTGGCCTCGGGGATCCTCGGCGATGCCCGTAGCGACGGCGTGATGCAGAGGGAGGTGGCGGCGACTCCGGCGGCCATGGATGTGCACGGCGGTGACAAACCTGCGGTGGAAAATGTGTGGGAAGGGCTCAAGGGGAGCGCACGGCCACGGGGAAAGTGGAGGACCTCAGAGGGGCGGCGAGCACTCACTGAGGTGGCCGGAAACAACCAAATACGGCGGCGGCACGGACGAACTCCGGCGAGGAATCGTGACAGATAGGAGGCGCAATAACCAGAGGAGGGAGAGGGAAAATGATGCGGAGGGGGAGGGCTTTAAGGGGCAGCAAACGGGGCAGCATTTGATGATCGGAAACGGCCGCAATCAAGGGATTTATTTCTCTTCAATTCGGTTAGAAACATCAGGAGGAAGGTTGATGACGAGGTGACGTCATCATGACGTCATCAGTCCCTTTTTTTTGTTTTTCTTATTTCTCTTATAATTTCTGTTTTATAAATCCAAACAACCTCATTTAAATTTCTAAAAATTTCTAAAAATAATATCTTTCTGTTTAGAACATTTTTATAAACTTTTCAACACATTGCACTTTTCATATTTTTGAAAATATAAATAAATCACTAATAGTGATAAATGTACATTTTAAATTATAAAAATAATAATATGAGTTTTTGATTAAATAAAATTTCAGAGACATTAAACATGTCAAATACTATTTTTGAAGGTCATTTCACATCACTTTTATATTTTATAAATTTAAGATTTCAGTGATTTACTAATAGTAACTTAATGTTATGTAATTAGTTCATATCAATTAATTAATATTGTTGATCAATAATTTTAGGATAAAACCACATGTCATAATATTGTTTTCAAAACCCTCTTTATGTTATTTTCAAAACAATTCATTTTATTATCACACCTTCATGTTTAAAACTTGGAATAACAACTAAAAGTTATTATTAACAATTTTATTCTCATCAAATACCTTTGGGGCTTAGAACTTTATTAAGGGTTATAAATATTTGATTTTTGTTGCCCTAAAATATCTTCAAAGTAATATTGGAGTTGTAAATATTTTGGGTAAAGGTTTGTTGATAAAAACATATTCCCTTTATATAAAGAAATTTATTTTTGAATGGGATTTTAGGGTTTATGGAATAGAGGTATAATTGGATTGGTAAAATTCAATTTCATTGAATATGTATTGTTTCCTTTTGTTTATTGCTTCTCATTTGGTTTTTGGTGACTTGCTTTGTATGAAAACAAAAAGTTTCAATTTTTAGTGATTTTTGGACTTTCCAAAAATCAGGGATGTTACAGACTACCACCCTTAAAAGAAATCTTGTCCCGAGATTTGGGAAGGTTAGAAAGAAAGATTTGGGTAACTGGATTCCAAAACAACTGGGTGGGCTACCACCCTTAAAAGAAGCTTTGGTGGGTAGTTTATTTTCATTAGATTAGAGTGTAGATTGATCTGGGATTGGCTTGAGTAGAACTTTCCTTCGTGGTAGAGCTGTAGACCAACATAGGCATGTTGGACTACCTTTGACACTGAGGGGTCACTCTTTGGGTCAATCAAAAGATCAAGTTGAGAGGATTTCACAACATCATCTCATTATAATGGGAACACATTTCTCAGACATTCATTGTGGTTTATTACACTGGAAGAACTTCTAGGGAAGATAAATTTATTTTCAACATAAAACTTTGCCTAAGATTCCTTCTTTCAGAAAGTCATGTTTCCTTCCTTCTCCCTTTGAGGGCATCCATTTGCATAGTGTCCTTTATCTCTGCATTTGAAGCATGTCACTTGGCTGATGTCTCTATAGACAGGATTGGGGTTCTTCTGAAGTTTCTTCTTCTTCCTTGGTGGAGTTAAATTGGCCATCATATCTTCATACTGCTGCCCAGTATACTCAACTATGTTGGTTGAAGGTATGGGTTTCTTGTTGGGACAATTTCTAGATAAATGTCCATCTTCTTCACAAGAATAGCAATTCTTGGTGGAGTGTTTGGATGAATATGGATGTGGTGTAGTCTTGGCTCCAGTATCTATCTTGACATGGTCCACCTGAATAGTATCCAGCTTGCGTTTTCCCTTCACATCTGGTTTTACTAAATTCTCTTGGATTGCACTAAGCATTTTCATTTTGGCTTGTTGTCCAACTTGTTGTATCATGGGGTAAAGTGGACATTGTGTTGGAACATGTGTTGTTCCTTCACACAGAATACAAGTAACTTGAGTGAAGTATCCTTCAGTTGAGTTGTTTGCATCACCATGGGGCCACTCATCAGGACAATCTTTGGAATAGTGTCCTATCTCTCCACAAGATTTGCAGGCTTTGAGTGTTGAAAAAATTTCTTCTTCTGTCTCCTGGTTATCTCTAGTTACCAAGGGTTGATGGTTTCCACTATTGGTCATGTTTTGGGACATCATGTGCACTATCTGGGATTGGGTATCTAACACTTGTTGCATTCTGGTGTTAACTCCATGTTGGGGTTGCTTGCTTGGTTCTGGGTCATCAGTTGTATCAGCTGAGTTTGAGCTTCTAGTAGCATCTGCATTGCTATTGAGTTCTCCGGGTTGTTGGCATTCTGGCTAGACATCTGTTTTGAGGTTTTTAGGGAAGATGAGTAGAGGTTAGAAATAATCTAAGAAGGTTCCTATCCAAACACAACAGATCAAGGAAACTCATCTTACATACAACACATAACAAACACAAAGCAACACATTCATCACACCAAACAACATAGTTTTTGAAAATGAACTAATATTGTCATACCACACTCATTGGTATGATCAATACACTAATCGTGTTTCGTGTCTCACAACTTTATTACATCTCATGGTGGTCTACTATTTAAGGCAGGGTAACAACTTTCTTGCTTTATTCCTCATGAGAGGTCTTCAATACTCAGTCTTCACGATGATCTCCGCGTTCTTGTACATTGTAATCTCTTTTTCAAGAGTGTTGATCTCTTCTTCGGCTTCTTTGAGACCCTTCTTAGTGTTGTGAAGTCTCCACTTGAGTCTCTCTGTAAGTTCTTCAATAGCCCTCCATGCAGCACTTCTTGCTGAATCAAAGAATGTCAAATGCACCTCCTTGTTGGTAAGCATGCAATCTCCTACCATCTTGTGGTCGTACTCCTTGTTCATGTACAGATGAATCTGCACCCACCAATATTCAATATCATCTTCCTCATCAATGTAGGGAAAACCCCAGTAGACCGCTGGTCCTTCAAATCCCATGATTAACATGAGATCCTTCAATGCTCTTGGAAAATCAGTGTCACACTCCAGGGTCATGGTCATCATTGGTCCTTTCTTGAGTGATTTAATGATGTTGGTCATCTAGAGATAAGAGTAGACATTAGAAATGTATCATGGAAAGGAGTACGAGGAGAAATGAAGATATAAAAGATTTCTTTGTGGAGTAGTTAATAAAAAGTATATTTTTATTCCTATGGCTTTTCCTATTCTAATCCAAACTTAGGGTCTCGAATCCTACAGGCAACACAATGCTCTGATACCATTTTGTAGCATCCCAACTTTTAATAAAGATGGAATACCTGTGTTATTGTGCTAGTCCCTGGATCAATTGCTAGCACCACAGTACAAAATGAAATATCATGCAAATGCATCAAATTCTATTACATCGCATGATCCAGTCTTTACAAAATAGGATTACAACTTGCATAGTCTTAGAAGACTAGCAGAAAACAAAGATATACAGCGGAAAACATAGTACAACATTGAGCCCATCTTCTTCATGTGCCACAGGAAAAACATGTTGGCGATAGTCTCGAGATCCTAAACGAAATCCTCACTCGTCTTCAGAAATATCTGCAATATGGAATATGCAGCCACAGGGAGTCAATACAATTTAATGTATTGGCAAGTAACACTATGGTGGATATAAATGGCAAGACTAATACTACATGCTTATTTGGCTGAGTGGAGTTTTGGCTAAGTTCTGCATAAAGCCAGTTTTCTCCTATCACTTTTGTAAAACAAGCTTTTCTTTTCAAAGGGGTGGCAACATTGGATTTAGATCCAAGCACCACAATACTGTTCACTTGGTCAAAATTTTACTTATTGAAATTGATGATGAGATTCTTCTGTCAATCCTTGTCCAGCTGCTCATAGTTGTCCATAACCGGGGACACGGCTAAGATCTTAGTTTGTTGACTCTGCAGAGGTTGTGCACTTTCACCCTTTGTCTTCAAGTAGCCCAAACATCCTATACACCCGAAGTGCATCATGGAAAGGAGAGAATTGAGACGAGATCTTTCAGAAGAAGAAGTCCAAACCCACCGGCAAGACCGTTCCACCTATAATTTTGCTACATCTGCTAGTCAAGCCTGGGCTGAACCCTCACAACTTAGTTGATCAAGACAGAGCCCATATGTCAAAAGGTTGCACGGGAAGCTACTAAACTTAGAAGGACATAGTAATCTCTTTGTTCCTGGGTGGCCATCCGCAAGTGACAACCTCAAGTGGAATAACCCTTAGATAAGGGCCCTGAGGAAACACTCAACATAACCCAGTCTTACCACTTCCACCCAGGTGGTTCATTCATTAGTTATACTTAGGATTTTTCCTCAACATCTAGTAAAACAATTTGTAACATTGCATAGCACCTAATAAATTCTAAGGCTATCAAAATAACAAGGTAAAAGGGATGGCTACACACTATTAGGATAATAGCATAGCATAGTATAACTTAGTAAAATTTCCTATCATGCATACTACTCAAAATCAACTAATGCATATAGAAAATAACGGGTAGTTGATGGTGTGTTACTTGCCTTGTTGAAGTTGGTGAAGCTATCACACTCTCTTCACAAAAGATCGTTGCTCTCCGTACAATCTATTTATTGAAAACACAATAACAAAATAAACAAGCATCCTAGCAATCAATCATACACATAGGTGGAGAAAGAAAACATAGCAAATAACATAACAAAGAAGTTGGACCAAGTTGGCTAGGACAAGGTCAAGGTTTGAGTTTTTGAAAGATTCATTCTTTCTTGGTTTCATATGTTAAGTAATTTCCAAGGGTTTACTTGAGATGGGCTAGGTTGAGTTTGTAGAAAACTAACTTTATTATAACCATACTTGTCGAGGAAGTTCCAAGAGTTCACTTAGAATAAACATATTACTTCTTCAACTAAAGTAATACATGCAAACACTTGGTCATATTCACCTTCAAAAATATTTGAGTGACTATGTTAGTATATTCCATTGTGGTTAGGGTAGGCCTACTAACTTCATCATCCAAGGGAAAATATTACTAAGTCTTGGGTTTTCCATTTTGGGTCCATGGTTGGACAAAAATAACTTGTTATTCTTCAACTTGTATGGATTGCTTCTAGACCTCATGTATTGCCTTCTTGAAGACCATCTTCATGCTTCTATTGTAGTCTTGTTTCTTGGATGGATTCTTCTCTTAGTCTTGATAAATTCTTCAGGGCTTTAATTCACTAATTGGTTTGGGTATGGGATGGGCACAAATACCACTAAGTCAAATTGGAAAGAAAATAAGAAGAAGGATAGGAAGAGAGGGGGAGATGTTTTCTTCTAAATTTCTTCATACTTGTACTTCTTGAGTTTTCTTCTAGGTGTGGAGTACAAGTCTTTTCTTCAAAACTTCTTCATTGATCTTCCTTGTAGCTCTTCATGTTTCCACTAAGTTGAGAATGAAGTTTTCTTCTTGTGCTTGAGTCTTGATCTCCATTTTGCTAACTTGATGATTTCTTGAAGCAAGAATAGGGGAATGGAGAAGTAGATAGAAAGCAAAGGTACTAGGGTCTAAGGTTTACCACTTGGTCTTGTATGTGATTTACACATACTAGGTACTTGGTCTTGGCTCCAAAATAGCCATAACAACAAAGGTAAACAATGATAGAAACAACTCTAATACTTAACCAACTAGGTGAACTACTATGATGGAAGTTTGGCTAAAATTACATGGTCATGGTCCAAGGGTGTGCAAAATGGTTGGGCAAGGTTGTTTCTGGTCCAAGGTTATCAAATGGGGCAATTTTGCAAAAGGAACTATATTGAAATTATTTACAGAATTAAATCTATGTCAAAAATTACTCAAATATTCCAATTAATTCTAAATTCAATTTTAATTTGATCAATAATTATTTTGGGACAGGGGTTATGAAAGTACACATCCTAAGGTTTCCAAATATATTTTATTTACAATTTTTGGATTTGTAGAATTTGAATTATGCCAAATTTCATCAAACCAGCATATTTGAAAATGAAAAATTTTAAGTTTGTCAAATTTGGATTTGGCCAGTGCCAAAAGTTTCTATATGTCAAGGGCTTTTCAAAAAGTCCAAGATTGCAAAATTTGGCCAAGTGGTTGAAAAGATATGATGATTTGAAGTTGCAAGGGCTTTTCTGCAAAATTGATATTCTGTTTTTACTCGAGAATAAATCCCAGAGATAGCTGGGCTCAGATTCGCTAAATGACGCGCAGGGCGACGGATAACAGGTGGGCTTGGGCCGTCTACGTGCTGTACCGAGCGGCGGATAAGGAAATAACACGCGTGCTGACGCGGCGCTCTCTGATTCGCCGATACCTCTTCGTTTAAAAGATCTAATCTAGGCCCTCCATCATAGATCTAACGGGCAGGGACAAAAGGAAGCTCACCGGGCGGCGGGATCTCGCCGGAAAATGTCGAGGCGGCGGCCGGAGTTGCAGTCGTTGATGGCGGTGGCGTTTCCGAGGTGCTCCGGGCTCGGGGAGGTTGCAAGGAGGGGCAGAGCGCCACGATGAACTCGATGGTGGCCTCGGGGATCCTCGGCGATGCCCGTAGCGACGGCGTGATGCAGAGGGAGGTGGCGGCGATTCCGGCGGCCACGGATGTGCACGGCGGCGACAAACCTGCGGTGGAAAATGTGTGGGAAGGGCTCAAGGGGAGCGCACGGCCACGGGGAAAGTGGAGGACCTCAGAGGGGCGGCGAGCACTCACCGAGGTGGCCGGAAACAACCAAATACGGTGGCGGCACGGACGAACTCCGGCGAGGAATCGTGACAGAGAGGAGGCGCAATAACCATAGGAGGGAGAGGGAAAATGATGCGGAGGGGGAGGGCTTTAAGGGGCAGCAAACGGGGCAGCATTTGATGATCGGAAACGGCCGCAATCAAGGGATTTATTTCTCTTCAATTCGGTTAGAAACATCAGGAGGAAGGTTGATGACGAGGTGACGTCATCATGACGTCATCAGTCCCTTTTTTTTGTTTTTCTTATTTCTCTTATAATTTCTGTTTTATAAATCCAAACAACCTCATTTAAATTTCTAAAAATTTCTAAAAATAATATCTTTCTCTTTAGAACATTTTTATAAACTTTTCAACACATTGCACTTTTCATATTTTTGAAAATATAAATAAATCACTAATAGTGATAAATGTACATTTTAAATTATAAAAATAATAATATGAGTTTTTGATTAAATAAAATTTCAGAGACATTAAACATGTCAAATACTATTTTTGAAGGTCATTTCACATCACTTTTATATTTTATAAATTTAAGATTTCAGTGATTTACTAATAGTAACTTAATGTTATTTAATTAGTTCATATCAATTAATTAATATTGTTGATCAATAATTTTAGGATAAAACCACATGTCATAATATTGTTTTCAAAACCCTCTTTATGTTATTTTCAAAACAATTCATTTTATTCTCACACCTTCATGTTTAAAACTTGGAATAACAACTAAAAGTTATTATTAACAATTTTATTCTCATCAAATACCTTTGGGGCTTAGAACTTTATTAAGGGTTATAAATCTTTGATTTTTGTTGCCCTAAAATATCTTCAAAGTAATATTGGAGTTGTAAATATTTTGGTTAAAGGTTTGTTGATAAAAACATATTCCCTTTATATAAAGAAATTTATTTTTGAATGGGATTTTAGGGTTTATGGAATAGAGGTATAATTGGATTGGTAAAATTCAATTTCATTGAATATGTATTGTTTCCTTTTGTTTCTTGCTTCTCATTTGCTTTTTGGCGACTTGCTTTGTATGAAAACAAAAAGTTTCAATTTTTAGTGATTTTTGGACTTTCCAAAAATCAGGGATGTTACACTTTTGCACGGTAAGAGCAATGACATCTTTGAGCACAGGATCATATTCTTGATCCTTCAATGGAGCTAAGTCCTCATAGCAATCTTCTTCATACTCAACCTCCCTTGACACAAACTTGGCCTTCAAAGCAACCGATGCCCCTTTGTGCATTCTTAGGGCTCTAGAACGGTTGTCAAGAGCATTTTTTGGTTTGCACTTGATAGGAGCACACTTCTTGCATCACTTGAGTTGAGGTCAAATAAGAAAAGTCATGTATACCTTGAATTCTCTTCAAGTCCGTGGGATCGAAAGGCATGAGAGCAATAATGTACTTCCTTTTGATCCAAGCATCATCAATATACTTGGCACCGACATTGTTGAATGCGGTGGCAGGAGTCTTGAGCCTTCATTACATTTCTTCATGGATCCCTCCATCATGCATATAGAACCCTTCGACCTCATTGCTCAAGGCATTATACCTATTCCTTTGCACACTCTCATTGCCCACAAACATGACGACAAGAGCATCCCATGTTTCCTTGGCGGTGGAGTATTGTTGAAGATGAGGCATGTGGTTAGGACCCACGGTTTGTTGGATGATGGACAAGGCAGTGTAGTTGAGTTGACAATATATGACTTCTCTTCTTATCAAGTTCTTGGGGTCATGTGGCTTGTATCCATCTCGAGTGACTCTCCAAAGTTCTATACAAGAAGAGTTCAAGTGAGTTTCCATGTAACATTGCCACTCACCAAAGGAATGTGCATCAATTTTAGGAGGATCTCCTCTAGAGATTATATGGGGATGTGGGACGGGAGGATTGGGAGAATAGCGTCCTTCGACGGCGTGGAATTATCCTTTTCCTTCCGTACCCTTATCGGTGGAGTTCTTAGCGGAAGCATATTTAAGTGGTTCACCATCTTCCCCAATCTTGGCACCCTCCGGTGGTTCAACCGTAGGGGATGTAGTGGAGGTATACGGTTCCTTGGCTTTCATGAATTGCAACATGAGTGTTCGCATCGATTTTGCTCTCCATTGATGAGGTCAATGAATTTTTCAACTCATTGAGATCATCCATCGAGACACTCGCCACGGAACCGACGACATCCGGAACATCGGCCATACTAAACTCTTAGGCGGTTAAGCCCGATAAAAGAGCCGAAGCTCTGATACCAATTGAACAGATAGTAAGGGCACCTAGAGGGGGGTGAATAGGTGCTACGACCAATTTTAATTTTTCTTCAAGATTAGGCTTGACACAAAAGTAAATTCTTTAGATAATGCAACTAAGGTGAATTTACCTATATGACAAGTACGACAATAAATGCAATATAAACACAAGTAAAAGATAAGGGAACAAGATAACCGATAGGAAGCACGCGGAGACACGATGTATTCCCTAGTTCCTCCTTGTTAAGGGAGTACGTCTCATTGGTGGGGTGTGAGCTCGCCACGAAGGCCTACTCAACGCCACAAAGGACTCGCCCTATTCTCCGATGAACCCCGCCACCAAGGCCTATTCCACCTTCCACTATTGATCCCCTTTGAGGCGGGAATCGAGTCCTTTACAAACAAGTTTGGGGCACACACCCACAACCAAATTGGGGCCTCCCAACAATCACAAGAATCACCAAGAGAGAGACAAGATGTCTAGGTTCTCCACAAGAGGAAACCCTAGACTATTTGCCCTCAAGCAAATGAGGGGGGAAATGAAATCCGGTTGGTGAAGACGTAGATCGGGGCCTTCTCTTTCAATCCTATGAAGATAAACACTTTTGGGTGGAAGGATTTGGAGATCTAGTAAGGTGGGTGAGCTCTAGCAACGGTGAGATTTATTCTGGTCGAGTTAGCTTGAGGTAGGTGAAGGGGAGGGGGTATTTATACCCCTCATAAATTTTGGAGCCATTGGAGACGAATCTGACAAACTCACACCGGAGACTCCGGTCTGAGATTTTTGCCAGGCTTCAGTCCGGAGATTCCGGATAGTTTCCGGCAAGTCTCCGGTGTGGCTCCAGCGGCAGACACCACACCATCCAGCTTCTGTTTCTTCAAAGTGGCAGCTAGTCCGGAAACTCCGGTTCGTGAGACCGGAGACTCCGGTGTTACCATTGCTTGCGCCTTGTCGCTTGAGATCAGAGACTGACTGAGGAGGAACGTGCAACACAAGTACATGTAAGTCCGGAGACTCCGGACTATCTCCGGTAAATCTTCGGACTGGGTACAGCGGGTGATACCAGTAGTTTCAGTGATGTTCCTTCACAAGATATACTCACACCGGAGACTCCGGTGATTCTCCGGTAAGTCTCCGGTGTAGCCCTTGCTTGGACTTCTCTCCAAAGTTCAGACCCTGTGTGTGGTTGAACGTGAGGCACAGGTGCCAGAATGTCCGGAGACTCCGGACTGTCTCTGGTAAATCTCCGGACCGAGTCCAGCGGGCGACACCAGACACTCAGCACACATTTTATCCTTGAATAATCTTCATACCGGAGACTCTGGTCTGGGAGACCGGAGACTCCGGCCTGGAATGAAATTCCAGCAGAAGTTCCATCTTGTGTAGGGTTCGCTGCATAGAAAACAAAAAATTTCCTACGCGAGAGGCACCCGAAAGGCCAAGATCTAATCTAGGAGATGAAAGCAACGGGCATAGAGAGAGTCTTAAGAAGAACATACCCTCGAAGACACAAAACGTTACGAGATAAAATCTCGTTGTTGGCGTATCAGGATGGGAATGGGCCGGGTCGACCCTTTGGGCCACTGACCTGACCCAAAAATTCAAGGCCAATGGGCCACCTGGGTCGGCCTCAAAAAAAATTCGGGCCAGCAGGGCCAGCCTCAAGCGCCCCGATGTGTCTGCTGGGTCGACCCACCTCAGTCTCGTGTCACACGACACAACACTTAGTCCTAATAACCGCCCCTTCCTATCTCTCCCGTGCCGTTTAGTGCGGATAGCTGCTCCCGTCTAATGTATTGGCAAGCAGTGTTTCACGGGTGTGACAATTCATAGTAGCGGCACAAATGCTAGTTGTATTATTTTGCATGCATGCATGATATGTGTTCTGCAATCAGTGGCGGGGCTTGATAAATAATCATGGGCCGGCCAGCTATAAAAAAACATAACAAAATTGCTCTAAACCATACCACTTCATTAGTCATTACTCCTATTTTTTCCCACAATTGGTTACAATATTGGGCGATATATGCATATATGTGATTACCACCAGAAGAATTTAGACAGTAAATGTGTAGACCATGGAGATACATATTACAGTCAACAAGTCGGCCTTTCGATTCTTAATGCCATAAAATTGGTAGCCAAAAATTTAGGTCAAAAAAAAATATCGTAGCCAAAAATCTAGGAAAAGAAAAAAAAAGGTATTCGGGAAGGGATACTGAAGGAAAGTAGCGCTCGATTCAGCGCAGCTCGTCATTTGCCGGCTGCAGGAGTCCGGCCTGTGCGCCATGCCAGCGTGCCCAATGGACGCCCCCAGGCTGCGGGCGGTGGCGCAGCACTACTGCTTGACTGCCTCCTACGCCCTCCACCGATTTTCCCGTGTTTCTCTTTTTTTTCTTGTCTAAATTGGTAGACAGGGGCGGAACTCCCATGGCGACCATGGTTTTGGTCGTGGCTCGTGATAAGGATATTGGGAGACGGCAGGAAAGTCGAGCGCAGTGGATGACCTGCTCGAGCGAACTGCAGGCATGTGTCTTCGTGCTCATGGATTTGGGACGATGAATAGTAGTCAATTATTTTTTGCAAAAATGTTGGGCGGGCCATCGCCAGGTTAGGCCCCAACTAAGCTCCGCCAGTGTCTGCAATTGATTGGCATGAATCTTGAAAAAAAATAGTTACCTCAGTGGCAACCTGCTGTGCATGTCGCGCGTGTGCCGATTAAAGTTACACATATGTCCTTCAATCTGTGTCATCTTTTGGATTTACTGTACCATATATGTCTATTTGGCAGAGACAAAAAGAATGTGGGTCAACCCGCAATACCCAACGGGCCGGCGAGGCCACTGACTATTTTAGAATGGGTCAACCCATGGCCCTTTAAATAGGCATCTGGGCCACAAGGGCTGGGTCCAAGGCCAGGTCCGGGTTGGCCCATTCCCATCCTGATTGGCGTAGTCGTACTCACACCGATCCCGAGAGCGAGAAGATGTGCAACGCAATCTGGCGGTGCCTCCGTGATCGGTCACACGTACGGTTGATGAAGACCTCCGTTCCCTCGATCCAGCGGGGCAGCGGAAGTAGAGAATCCCTCGGAACTCCAGCAGCACGACGACGTGGTGGTGGTGAAGAATCCCACGGTCAGGGCTTCGCCAAGCCGGAGACCATGTAATTGAGCAGCAGGTGGAGAGGAAGTGAAGATGACACCAAGTGTGTGGGGATAGGGAGGTCCAACCCCTCTTTATATAGGAGGGGGAGGCAGCCACGAATTTTTGGTGCCTCCACCTCTCCCCTCATCATGTGGGTGGAGTCTCCACTCAACCCACTCATTCTCCCATAAATTACCACTCAAAATTTCAAGGGTTTTCTTTAATTAATAAATAAAACAATTTCATTTATTTATTTTAATATTTGTTAATCCTATTAACAAACATTAACACTTACCCCTTGAACTATTTGTTAATCAAACATTAACATATACCACCTTGAACTATTTCAATATTCCCCGAAACATTTCCGGTGACTATTTCAATATTCCCCGAAACAATTTCGGTGCTGCTCAAAATATTCTTCGTTATTCCGTATTCTCTCAAATGCGTCATCGAACCTTAAGTGTGTCACCCTACGGTTCGCGAATAACATAGACATGATCGAGACTCCTCTCCGATCAATAATCAACAACGGGATCTGGAGATCCGTGATGACTCCTATATATTCAACGATGACTCTCGTGATCGTGTGAACCATCAACGTCGTGACTAATTCTCTTTGTCTCGCGATATTTTACGTGTCTGAGATTCGATCATTGGTATCAACCATACCTTGTTCAATCTCGTTACCGACAAGTACTCTTTTCTCGTTTTCGTGATATGACATCCTTGTGATCATATCACGTGCTTGCAAGCGGTGTCGATGTGATATCACCGAGAGGGCCCAGAGTATATCTCTCCGTCATTTTGGATGGACAAATCCCACTCTTGATCCATGATCCTCAACTAATACTTTCCGAATACCTAACGACACATTTATAGTCACCCTGTTACGGTGTGACATTTGATGACATCAAAGCACCCTTCCGGTACCAGTGATTGGCATGATCTCATGGTATAAGGAATAAGTTACTTCGTATGCAAGATATAACAATATAAACTAAATGACTTGATCGTATTGTTATCTTGATATTGGGTCTATGTTCATCACATCATTCTTCCAATGACATGACCCCGTTATTAACAACATCCAATGTTCATGATCAGGAAACCTTGATCATCTATTAATACACGAGCTAGTTAAAAGAGAGGCTTTACTAGGAACCATTGTTTGTATATTAAACACACATGTATTAACATTTCCGGTTAATACAATTCTAGCATAAAAAATAAACATTTATCATAAACAATGAATAAGATAATAACCACTTTATTATTTCCTCTCGGGCATATTCCCTTCAGTCTCCCACTTGCACTAGAGTCAATAATCTAGTCTGTAAGCACTTAACACATATGGCGTTTCAGTGTTATTACCATGCTTCGCAGGTGGTAAACATCATCAAAAAGATCTGAATTGTTCAGGTCCTATTGTATTTTCATGTTCTTTGCGTCTACACGCATCACTCATTCTCTAATGAGATGGCTTTGTATATATTTGGTCAACCGGTGAGACCTTAATTCCTCAGCTTAAACCAATGTTACTAACATTGTGAAAATATAGCTTCATAGTGTCAGCATTCTTGGAAATTCACCAAGTTCAATAAAGAACTGCTTGACACAAAATACTCCTATTATTTGTTTTCAACACAACGATATAATTAGCCTTTGCTGTAGTATCCGTCACAATACTTTAATTTTGAAACTCTTTCAAACCCAGCATGGAACTTTCTTCCATCCTATTGTGCTACCCTTCATCACATATTTTAATTGAGATAAAATTATTTGAAAATATGACAAGACTATTAGTGTAACATATTACAACTAATATTTTGTCATTACTACATAGGAAAACATATCCTTAGCATTTCTAAAATGGCATAAGGATCTCTCCCACTGTTGTCTAATCATCATATGAATTATCCTGCTATAACATTTTATATCATAGCACTCATCTGGTTGTGTACATAGCATGGAACACATGACTTAGAAATCTTAATTTCAATTATGCTCATCATGTGTCAAAACACTTGAATTTTGCTCAATTCTTTTCCATGTGGCAAGAACTCCTTCTTGTCATTTTGATATTGACTTACTTCAATATTTCATCTATGTAATTTGGCTTTAATCATATCAGGCGCTTCAATCCATCTCTTATAGATATCGATGCCCAATATTTCGTAAGCCTATCATCAATATGAAAATCTTAATTGTGTTAATCTAAAATACATATTTTTCCAATCAACCATATGTCATTTACATAAAGCATTGGAAATATGTCTTAGCGCTCCCACTTAATTTCTTGTAATTCTACAAGCATCTTTATCGTTCATGATGGAATCAAACTCTTTTGATAACTTCATTAAGGTAAAGATTCCAACTTCATTATGCTCACTTCAACCATTGAAGTGTTCATACCTTTCTAGCAACCTTTTGAATTTTACAAAACTCACAGACCGTGTCAAGTACACATCCTCGATCAAACTTCCTTGAGAGGAAAGTTGGTTTTTGTTATTCAACTGCCATATCATAATATGTAATTTTTGCTAGAACTATCCGCAGAGACTAAAGCATCACTATGGAAGATCAAAATCTTCCAGTAGTCAACTCTTTGAACTTCGTCAAAAACATCTTTTCAATAAGTACAACTTTCAAAGGATATAAAATCCATGTCTTTGTTGCTATATAGACCCTTTTGCTATCGTTAGGCATCATGCCTATCGAAAGGACTACCAAGTCACATACTTGATATTCATACAAGGATACTATGGCGGATATAATGACTCATAGTCAAATTTACGAAGTCAGGGCCCATCATTTGCTTCCTTTATAAGGTCCAGGTCCTTTGTTGTCAAAACAACACTTCACACTTAAACCACAAGTTGGTCTAAGTACAAAGTTTTAGGACTTTTGTGGTTCAGTTCACAAACTCATTCGAAGTATCTACAACACATATAGTTTCTTCTACTTTGTCAAAATAGGAAACTCCGGAACAACTTCCAGTGCTGCGCTACACTTGACATGGTAACGAAGATTCGCTAATCTTGTCGAGTTTGTACTATCCTCCCACTCACTTGTTTCGCAAGAACTACTTTATCGTGAAATCAACCTTCTCTGACAAACAACATTTGTCTCTGGTTTGGTGATAGGAGAAATCCCCAATGCATTCTTTGGGATAACCTTATAAACATATATTTATCCTATTTTGGTTGTAAATATTTTACACATGCTATGCATACCAAAACTTAAGAAAAAGACAATTTGGGTCATTACCCAAACCATATCTTATATGGTGTCAATCTCAATGGATCATGATGGCGCTCTTTTCAGTGTAAAAGCGGTTGTCTCTAATGTATAAACTACAAAATTATAATGGCATTTTTAGTAATATTACCATGTCAAACAAGGTTTGATTTTGTCTCTCGAACACTCCAAACTAATGTGGGGTTATTCGAGTAGTATAAGTTGTAGAACAATTCTGCAACTTCTCCGATGTTTTGCTACACTTGTAACTCAAACTTTATCCTTTATGATCCAATCATAAATACTTGATTATCTCGTTACGATAGTTTTTACTTCATATTAACAATAATTTGAACCAATTCCAAAATGTCAAACTCCGTTCTCTTTAAATAGATATACTCATATATCTACTCAAATCATCGACGGAATTTTATGAAGGAAAAATTAATCCACCACACACAACTACACATAATGGACTATATACATCAATATGTATAATGTCCACTAAATTAGTCGTCCATTCTTGTTTGGCCTATGAACGGAATTTTAGTCATCTTTTGGGAGAGGTCTCACAAGAATCAATTTATTCAAAACAACATGAATCCAGAAGTCCATCAACATGGAGTTCCTTCATGTTTTCCTTTCCGATATGAACTAAAATGGTGGTGTCACAATTTAAGTGAAATTCTTTTACGTCTTGCAACGTGTAGCATTTAGTTTTATAGATGTTTACTTTACCAACATGATTTATATTAACTCATCCATCAATTATGGAATATGGTCATAGTTTGAACAATCTCATTTGTTCTCAGAAAAGACCAGAAAAAAATAACAACTTATTAAGTTCTTAAAATAAATCTTGAATGTTTGGTTCGATACGACAATGAACACAATAACACTTTATTTCTGTTCTTGTCATAATCGATTCCACATCTATTACTAGTTCCTTTTAGGCCCTTGTATTTCTTGCATTGCGTTGCTTTGTATGAAAACTCATACCAACCAATGTGGTACCAAAATACCCAAAAAATACTTTGTTAACTAGTAATATATCTATAACTTGTATATCAAGCATATACTTCTGAGCTGGACTTTTCCAGTTATCTTCTTTTTCTGCCATATATCTTTTTGTAATTCTATTTTCAATATTTCCTTTTCTTTACAAGAAGAATCATCCAACATCAAACAACTCTAGTCGTACTAGCTCATTTTCCTTGGTGTGTTACTCATATACTATCACCCATTGAGTCATACTTTGAGTTTGATTGTTCTACTAATATCACCATATTAATAGAATTCTTCCAGATTCCACTCTTAGCAATCTCCAAGCAAGGTAAACGATTTTTACCCATACTTTTAATCCATCCCATCATAACAATTTTATGATTGAGCTACTATAGATCGAAGGAAGGAATTTAGAGGATAAGTTTTAGCGCCCAATTTCTTGAAATATTCAAATGCCTAGCGTCTTCAATGATTGCATATATTCAAATAATATAAGCATACATTGTCACGCTAAATTATACTCAGTCATGTTGCTACAAATAAGTTTCTAGATATCAATATATCTTTCAGTTGATTGTTTTTTAAAACAACTCTTTTCAGTTCCTAAATCACCTTGATCAACAAAACATTCTTTTGAAGATAAAGTAATACGGAAGCAACCATGACTCTGGATTCTAAGTAGGAATTATTTGCTCTCTAGATCAATCAATCATTAATCATATGGAGCTAGGTAGGAAATACCAAAAATCTACAATATGACTCAATTTTAAATTTCACTAATACGGTACCAAACTGAAATGGTTTTTACGAGATCATAACAGTTATATCTCAATTAACGATCTAAGTGTAAGGTAGTTTGTGGATGCCAATGAATACTAAAATTTGTGCAAATTCACTTTTGTGGTTGTTCATGATAAATAAGTTCAAGTTAATTCAAAAGTATGCCATGAACTCCCACTCAAAAACAACATCCCTCTTAGTCGTCTTTAGTGATTACACGAACCAAATTCACTACACCAAAACCGATCATCACCTGAGATGATGTAGCTTCAAAGGCGAACATCGACATGTTCATCATATCATCCATATGACTCATGCTTTACCTTTCGGTTACGTGTTCCGAGGCCATGTATGTACATGCTAGCCTCGCCAAGTAGAACCGTAGTATTGCGTGTGTTTCAAGGCCATGTCTGTACATGCTAGGCGTGAATACACCCGTTGTATGCGAACGTTGAGTCTATCACACCCGATCATCACGTGGTGTCTCGAAACGACGAACTTTCTTAACGGTGCATACTTAAGGAAGAACGCATTATTATCTGGATATTAAGTGAGAGGGATCATCTTATAATGCTACCGGCGCTATCTAACCAAAATAGGATGCATAAAAAGGGTTAACATCACATGAATGGATGATGTGATATGATATGGTCCTTCTTGCACTTGATCTCCATCTTGTGCGTCATGGTATGATCTCCATCATTCCACCAACGTGGCACCAAGGTCCGTGGAACCTCCATCTTGATTGTCCATTACAACATATCACATGGATATGATATACATCACGCAGTCCATAAAAATAAGAACCATATGGCTCCAGCCGGTATATAAATAATTTACAAAAGAGATCATCTCATAATCAAATTTGAAACATTGACCATATCACATCACATGCTCGGAAAAAACTAGTTAGACGCCTCCAATTTATTTTTGCATATTTTACGTGGCTTTAGGTCTTTCGAGGATAGAACCGTTCATACCTACGAACATCAACCACAACATTGATAAATGTATTTTTTAACAACCCTTCGTAGATTAGATCTTAACTATAGTTGGTGAAACGAACACCCCCTCAGCCAAAAGTGAGACAGGTCTCGTGTACATAGTACACGTATAGTTTGTCTAGGGCAGCTTCATCCAACTATGCCACTAAGATCATAAAATACTCAAGGAGGCAATAACATGATCATGAACGCCCACATACACCTATGTGTTCTACCCGTGCAAAACATCTATGCATAGATCTGGCTCTGATACCACTGTAGGGTTCGTTGCAGAAAAGAAAAAAATTTCCTACGCGGGAGACACCCGAAAGGCCAAGATCTAATCCAGGAGATGAAAGCAACGGGCATAGAGAGAGTCTTAAGAAGAACATACCCTCGAAGACACAAAGCGTTACGAGATCAAATCTCGTTGTTGGCGTAGTCGTACTCACACCGATCCCGAGAGCGAGAAGATGTGCACCGCAATCTGGCGGTGCCTCCGTGATCGGTCACATGTACGGTTGATGACGATCTCCGTTCCCTCGATCCAGCGGGGCAGCGGAAGTAGAGGATCCCTCGGAACTCCAGCAACACGACGGCGTGGTGGTGGTGAAGAATCCCACGGTCAGGGCTTCGCCAAGCCGGAGACGATGGAATGGAGCAGCGGGTGGAGAGGAAGTGAAGATGACACCAAGTGTGTGGGGAGAGGGAGGTCCAACCCCTCTTTATATAGGAGGGGGAGGCAGCCACGAATTTTTGGTGCCTCCACCTCTCCCCTCATCATGTGGGTGGAGTCTCCACTCAACCCACTCATTCTCCCATCAATTCCCACTAAAAATTCCAAGGGTTTTCTTTAATAAATGAATAAAACAGTTTCATTTATTTATTTTAATATTTGTTAATCCTATTAACAAACATTAACACTTACCCCCTTGAACTATTTGTTAATCAAACATTAACATATACCACCTTGAACTATTTCAATATTCCCCAAAACAATTCTGGTGACTATTTCAATATTCCCCGAAACAATTTCGGTGCTGCTCAAAACATTCTTTGTTATTCCGTATCCTCTAAAATACGTCATCTAACCTTAAGTGTGTCACCCTACGGTTCGCGAATAACATAGACATGATCGAGACTCCTCTCCGATCAATAATCAACAGCGGGATCTGGAGATCCGTGATGACTCCTATATATTCAACGATGACTCTCGTGATCGTGTGAACCATCAACGTCGTGACTAATTCCCTTTGTCTCGCGATATTTTACTTGTCCGAGATTCGATCATTGGTATCAACCATACCTTGTTCAATCTCGTTACCGACAAGTACTCTTTTCTCGTTTCTGTGATATGACATCCTTGTGATCATATCACGTGCTTGCAAGCGATGTCGATGTGATATCACCGAGAGGGCCCAGAGTATATCTCTTCGTCATTTTGGATGGACAAATCCCACTCTTGATCCATGATTGTGGGGGGGTTACCCCCGAGTAGGGTAAAGGCAAGTGGTAAAGGCAACAGTCGGAAGAGAAGTTTGGTCGAGTAGCCGCCTACCCGGTACTTGCTACCCGGTCGACAGCTACTCGGTCTTACGAAAAGATGACCAGAAGAAGATATCAAGAAAGTTCTATCCATTCGAGTAGAAGAGTTGGCCCGAGTAAAACTGGCGGGAACCTACTCGGGCTAGAAGTCAAAGGAGCCGTTCTGACACAGGATCCCGCGTATCCTGGGTCCGTACTTGGCACTATTCGAACCACTGTTCATCTGGGACCGGCCTGCCTGACAGCGACAGTGTGGAAGCAGGTGGTCGCAGGATAAGGGGGCCCTACTCTGTGTTTGGCACAGTGATATCAGACTGTCCCCTTGGTTTTTCCCAACGACTTTCCGGATGCAGCCAAGATTAGGAACCAAAGCTGTCAACGAGAACTCGGAAGAAGGACGATGTGCACACTATGTCGACACTTGTCCGTATTTGGACGTATCCGGCTGGGCACCGTGTATATAAGGTGCCCCGCCGCCTCCTGCGTGAGGGATCGCATGCTGGAACACCGGAAACCCTAGATTCTTGACCTAGTTCATCACGTAGAGAGAAGAGCGGCTACTCGGTAGCAAGAACCATTGTACTGTGGCTACTCGGTGAGACATCAGAATACACAAAGAAAGGCAGGAGTAGGGGTTTTACCTCCTCACGAGGGCCCTGAACCTGGGTAGATCGTGTTGTTTGCAGTGTTTAGTTCTTACTTCACGCGGCTACTCGTCGCGTGATCCCTCCCCGAGCACCTCCAGCGTCCTTCGTCCCCACATCTTTAGCCATCCTATGGCATCTGCCGTGACACCACCACGACAGTTGGCGCCCACCTTGGGGCTACCAGCGGCGCTGGCTGGAGTTTCTGTTCGGACGGGATCTTCTTCAGCGGAGCGCGTAGTCTGTGGCCTTGTCCACAGATTCGGCTCCTTCGACTTCGTCACCGACAACGCAGGCGATTTCAGCGGCAAGGCCATGCCGGAGGGCGGCGCGGTGATCTCCTTCGGCGCGCACCTCGTCTACGTCACCACCGTCATCAACCGCGACTACCCCGAGCTGGTGCATGACGCGGAGGATCCTCCTGCTGTGATCGCTGCTCGCGGAAGGCCTGCACGCCGTTCTGCGGACCGCGCTGAGGTGATGGTGACCGGCTTGGCGGCAAACGCCGGCGCAGTTGCTGCTGGCGCCGCGGCCGTCGTCGAGGATCTTGCTGCCTCGAGCGCTGGTGGCAGGACCCACCGGCCTTACGAGAAGGACTGCAACCTCCCTCCCTCCACCACTCCGACCATTCCCGCGTCGGCTGGGCGGAACGGCATGCCGCCTCCCACCGACCTCGAGCTCCTGAGCATGAAGGAGCAGCTCGAGCGGCAACGCCAGGAGCTGCTCGCCGAGCAGGCGGAGTTGGACAAGATCAGGCTAGAGCTTAGCTTAGATCAGCTTGAGTACAACAAGGCTCACGGCTTCACGCCAGTCACTAGGAGGGCTAGCAGAGTAGGCGCCACGCGGCGTAACCTTGGTGCCGAGATGGCGACAGTTGTAGTGGTTCCCGCTCAGTCCGCCACCGCAAACACTTCCACTAGGCCTAGATACAGCACACCCGCCAAGACACTTAGAGCTGCAGAGGCCGTAGCCGCCGAGTTGCCTCGTCTCGACGGCGACGCGCGCGTTAGGCAGCAGGAGAGGCTCAACGAGTTGGTGTTAGAGGCTGCTAGGCAGAACGAGGAGTTCCGAAAAGCCAACCCTGGTGCCGGAGCTTCTCAGGTGGTGCACTCGCACGCGGCCAGATCTAACAATCAGGCCTCATCTCCGCATCCCAGTCGCGAGAAGAGCCGCAGCGGACATTCTGGCAGAGATAGGCAAATGCAGGTGTACGACCCGGTTGCTGCCGCGAAACAGCTCGCTGTGCCGCAGCAGCCCGGTCAGGAACACAACGCTGCAAGAGCAGGCTCCCAAGCCCATCAAGCTCAAAGCCAGGCCCGAGGTGAACTGCGCCCAGGCCCTTCTCGGCGTCCGCAGCTCAGCCTACTCGGCAGAGGCAGCAGCCGCGTGCAGTGGCGCCAGTCGCCAGGTGGAGCAGCCTGCAGCTATGCAGGTGGATAGATATGATGACGGCTACTCGGCCATGGAGATGGCCGGCTATGACATTCAGGATCGTGTTGGTGAGCGCGTGTTGGCGCCTGGAGACGCAAGGCACCAGCTGGACCGGATCAGCTTGTCGGCGCGGCTGGAGAACACGGGCCCTCCTGGTCCCGAGAGTTTTGGCCCGCGCATCATGAACGAGCCGTCCGTGAAGAACTTCCAGCTTGCAAGGGACACCAAGAGCTACAACGGCAGCACCAAGCCGGAAGATTGGCTCAATGATTATGTCACCGCGGTTCATATCGCGAACGGCAACCGGAGATGGGCGGTGCGCTATGTCCCGCAGATGCTAGAGGGTCCAGCTCGCACTTGGCTCAACAACTTGCCCAAGAACAGCATCAATTGCTGGCTGGACTTCTCGGGCGCCTTCATCAGCAACTTCACCAGCACTTACAAGAGGCCGAATAGGCCACAGCAGCTGTCCGCTTGCAGGCAGCGAGAAGATGAGACAGACCGCGAGTACCTTACTCGGTGGAGCACATTGAGGAACACCTGTGAAGGTGTGAACGAAGCCCAAGCCATCACTTGGTTTGCGCAGGGTTGCAGACATGGCAGTATGCTATGGCAGAGGTTGCAGAGGGAGATGCCGAACACTTTGGCAGAGTGTAACATCCCCAATTTTTGCTAAATTAGGGTTGCGGTGTTGTTGGCATATCATACATGCATGAAACAAAAATTCAAATCATGTTTTAACCAATTTAATTTGTGAAATTAAATGGTTTCAGAAAATCCCACAAAAAGCACTTATTTTGGGTTCCAAAATTTTGTATTGAAAATAATTCAAATGCACCAACCCAAGTTATGGTTTTGTTGGGAATTTCATGAGCTTTTCAAAAACTATTTTTGCCAAATTTTTAGTTTGCAAAAAGGCCCTCAAACTCTCAAGTTCTGTTGCTGTTTTGGGCAGACAAGGACCTCTTCACAATTTTCAGAAGTTCCAGGGGTTCTGTGCAAATATGTCTTCTTCTTCCTTTGCCAGTAGGAGCAGGTGTGTGTCCGCCGCCTCTCCACGTACTGCTTGCGCCCCCTCTCGCATGGATAAGGCCGTGGAGAAGGCCACACTCTCATCTCTCTCCCTGTGGCCTCACCCCTGCCCTCTCCTTCTCTGCTGCGAGGTTGAGCCAAACCCTAGCTCTCTGTGTCGTCCGGCCGCCGTCGACTGCCGCCTCTACGGCGGCCCCCGGGCTAATTGACGCCGCAGGAAGCTCCACCTCGTCTCTCTCTATCTCCCTGTGAAAGCAATCGGTCGAGGAAGACCGGAATCCCTGCCGCCGTGCGCTTCTTCCCCGTCACCGGCCGTCGGCCTCCGTCGATGCCCGCCGCCGATTCCGACCTCCCCACGCCTACCCGTCAGCTCCATCACGCTCTACTTGCTCCGGTGAGCATTCCTATGGCCTCAGCTAGCCTCCTCCCTCTCCCCAGCTCGTGGCCGCCGCTATCCTTGCTCCGCCGCCACGGATGTCGCCGCCGGCGAGGATTCCGGTGACCATTTGGTCACCGGTTGGCACCACTCGGTTCCCCTTGTTCTCCTCCATCTTGTGGTATAGTTTGTTCCATTAATCGCACACAAATTCGGTCGAATTTCATCTCACCTGTGAAGATCAATATAGGGTGACGTCATGTCTGTGTCATGATGACGTCATATTTCCCTTTTTAGATATTTTCAGAAATTCCAGAAAAAGAGTAAAAATTGATAATTGAATAACTGTTAAAATATTAATCAGAAAAATAAAATAAAAATATGGTTATGCTCATAAAAATGTAATCTTTCCAAATATGTCTTTTTCATACATGTTTGAGAAAGTCCAAAAAATGGCTTTATTTAATATTGTTAATTCTTTTAAAAATAGGAAAATAAGTTTTTATTCAATAAAATTAGAAAATTAAAAGTTATATGTCAAAATGCTCAAAATGACAAATGCAACTTGTTTATGATGTTTTCAACCTCATCTGAGCAAGTAAAATGGTAACCACTTTCAGAATCGCCCGAAACCCCCTCCGGGGTCTATTTCGGGTTAATTTCAATAAAATTGCATAATTGTCATACGAACCCTAGCAACCCTATCTTCATGCTTAGGGCTTTATTTCAGTGCATTAATCTGCTCATGCATACATATTGTGCATTGCATCGATGCCATGTGTTGATTGTTATTTCTCTTTCGGTGTTATTTCTTCCTCGGTAGAACGTGAATCCGAAGAGAAGGCCAACAATCCAATGACGAATACTTGATCCTAACCGACAAGTCAAGCACTTATCCCTGAAGACTTGATCTGGTTTTCTTATAACCAAGGCAAGCATAACCTCTTATCTGCTCATATATGATTTCAAAGTGATTTCAATCTCGTACTTTGCATTCGGTTCCAAACTATTTGATGTCAGTAGATAGAGTTCTCCTATATGCTGCATAACCTAGATATCCTGATCCACTTCACCTAGCAGCTATAGGTTTGTTTGTGCGCGCTCCGCTAAACCTTGTGAGTCTTGCTTAGCCATGCCTAGTTGATGAATCTGTTCAATGCGTGAATCTTCTATGTCAGGTGTTTATGGTTTGATTTACCTTTGATAACTTGACTAATCACGGCATGGATGTGAGGCCACAATGGGTTGTGGCGTTTTGTCCTGTTCATGCCCCTAGGAGCGAGTTCTCGCCTTCGAGCCAAGACTGAGCGTACAGCCACACGTGGGCCGATGAACCCCGCCCGGCTGACTAACTTGTTTAACCTTATCCATGAGCCACGTAGTTTGAGCTTTCCATCTGCGTGTGAGTCGGAAAATGTTTTGGAGAAAACTAGGTCGTGACCGGGACAAGTGATGGACGTACACGGATCTTGTTCCCGACTCACAGAACAGGTGCCGTCAGGAGGTGGCCAACTCCCTGTTGACGGGGTGGCCCTGTTTGGGTTGACTCATGGATATGGTTCGACAAGGTAAAGGCTGGGAATCGACTACCCTCTGCCGGCACTTCCCGGACTAGTGCTAACCCTGGTGGCACTAAGAGTCGGTTGGTACGTGTGGGTAAAGTTGTACACCCCTGCAGGGTTAAATCTTTTCGAAAAGCCGTGTCTGCGGTTAAAGACGACTTGGTGACGGATTCTGTGATCATAGATAACTTAAACGGAATGATTAAAACTTGCTGATAACGATTGAAGGATGCCTCCTCGGAGATGCCGAGAGGGGTTACCTTGTAGTATGAGATAGTGTGGAACAACTGGAGGAGGTGATCTTTGAAGCACAAGGTGCTGAAATGTTTTGGTGGATTAAAAGATGATGATTTCAGTAGTTGAGTAGCTTTCTCATCTGTTTTCAAAATACTCCATGAGACGTGCTATTCCTTCCTCAACTTGCAAAACAAAGATTGCTTTACGCAAATCAGCCTTCATGGAACCCTTTTCGAAATAGCAGATATATAATAGGTTAACTAAGTCTTGTTGAGTACCTCCCGTACTCAGGTTTGCTTAATTTTGGTTCAGGAGAAGATCTCACTTCGGTGGTGATTCAACGTGGACATCGACGAGTAATTCGGGGTTCCCAGGTAGCAGCCTGGAATCTATGGGCTGGGACGTCGCCTTATGTTGCGGCCTCTTAGGCCTTTTTGGTTCTTGTTGATTAGCAACATAATTTGCCTTCCGTTGTCTGATGTAATGTTGGGTCGTGTGACCTCTGCTTGTAAGCTATGCTCTGGTATCACCTGTTAATAAAGCTTCATGTTTAGAGTACTGCTTTGATCGGTTGTTGGTTTCGAGCTCATTGTTATACAGTTTTGGCTATGCCTGCATAGTTGTCGCAGTCGAGGGGTTGTGGAGCCGATGATCCATGTCCGAGCCCGCCTGTCGATTTGATCGGCCTGGGGCGAGGTAACCCCAGTAACCCTCGATTGTTGTTGCACTTTCTGGACACATAGCAGCTCTGTATAACTTTGGTCCCGTTTCCTTCAGTTTCTTTCGATTCGTGGACGCTTTGGTATGCATAGTTGGTTATGACTAGCATGGGTACAAGGAGTAGTAGACTGGGGATCCGGACTACGTGCCGATGAATCCAGTCTGCCTGCCGTTGTTTGTTGCGGCCGGGGCTGGTAACCCTGAAGCCCTTGTGAGTCCATGGCTAGGAGCACATAACAGTATGTATATCTCTGGGTCCGGGGTCGTGACAAGTCTTGGTATCAGAGCAGGACTGCCTGTAGGAAAACCTTACTGCTTGGTCGATGTTGAGTCTAGAGTTTATGAAAACTATTTGGAAACTCAAATGGATTGTGAAAAACCTTCTTAGGATTCTTTTTACTCCTTATCTGGTATCGCTCTAACTCTGGGTATTCTTACCTGTTTTGTTTTGAAAAGGTTCTGGTTATTCAAAACCTAGGTGCCTTCTCTGGCAAGACGTTGTTACCCAAGTTGACCTAGTGTTAAATAGTTTCTAGAGTCGGGTGTGTTCCATGTTCCGTTATCCCTTGTTTCAACTGGGAGATTCCCTTCCATCCATAATCTCTCAGAGTTGTGTGGGTTCCACATACTCCTGTTCTTAAGTCTCAAAATCCTGAACCTCGAGATGTTCTTTTCATCTCGAATGTATCTGTTATCCTCTGCTCCAAATTCTTCCGGAGTTATGTTTTCCTTTGAAAGATACTTCGTGATTGCTATTCATAGTGTCCTTCAAGGCACTAAGATAGTAGATACTCCTTTCTCAATGTTTTCAACCTTGGACTTGAACCGAAGGTTCCGGAATGTGCTGAATAGTGGTGGGTTGAATCATGTGGTTTATAACCATGTGACGCTCACGTCATCGGTACAGGATGCTGACCTTTAACCCAAGTTCTGTTTCGTGGAATCCCGAGGAATCTGTTTTACCTCGGGATGGTTAGGAAATTTCAACTCTCATAGCCATAGGTTGCTCTTGCAATCAGAAGGGATCACAACAAGAGTGATCATCCAGAATTCCACATCTTCGTTCTTATTTCAGTTACACCAACTCTTTTGCATGGGTTTTACACATGAGTATTACCCTGTGCTTCAACTTAGGATCTTCCCTGAGCATGATTCTACTCTTCAGTTTTTTTCAAATCTCTAACCGTTGTTTTGGACACCAACTTGCATATGTGTGTTGGATTCCTCCAATACATTTGCTCTTGGTTTCCGTCAAAACATTCCACCTTGGGATGTCAGGAGAAACAAACTCCAGAACCTCGTTCATCTCTAGGAACAGGTCAAAGTTTTGTATTCCGCAGAATAAAGAAGTTTCATCAGCTTCTGTTCTGTTCCACTTTCGAGTATCACACTCTTGTATATCCAGAGGCTGTGTTGAATTTCATGGCCTTGTTTATGAAGTGATGCTCGTACACATCTTCACTCCCCTTTCTTCCAGTCTTGAACTCTCAAGAATGTTGGGTAGGTGCATTGATGTGTGTATCAGGTATTCCTAGCAATTCTTATTGCTTTGGAAATCTAAGAAAACATCTGTATCCTTCTTAGCACTATTGGTCACCCGGTCTCTGTTTGAAGTTGGTCGTGTTACCAAATCCGTTCACTCCGGTGCACATTTCTGGTCAAAGAGTTAGGTTCATACCGAAGCTCTCATGATCATATCAGTTGCTTTGAAAAGCAAACCTCCCTTCCGAACTCCAAGACATACCGGTGGTTCGTGATATTCTGGTTGCCTTTCTAGAAGTATCACCAGGTTGTTACCTGACCGTAACGTCTAAACAAGGGGTAATTTAATTGCTCCTTTCTCCAGGAAACTCTGCTGGATATCCCGGACTAGTTGGTTGAGCTTAAACAACAACTTGGAGAGTTGAAAGGCAAAAGCTCCGCCTAACTTTATCCCTCATTAGCGGATGTCTAGTTTCCTTTGTGTTGAAGCAGGATAGTATCTCCTTAGTGAACATGCTATCTTTCCCACCTTGGTTTGATTTGGGTTATTTTCAGATCAAGTTCAGACCCAAGGACTATCTTGATGGTGTTTTCACTCATGGTGTTTTCTCCTAGGTACACCTCAATGTCCTTTGGTCAGACCAATGTTTTGCCTTGTTCATAGATTATATGAATCCCTCATCTTGGAGTGTTGATAAGTGTGTTTTCGAGCCCATCGATGACATTCCTATTTACCCAAGTTGCAAGAGGTTAATGTTGAACACTTGGCACTAATGTTGGAAACTTTCGAGAACCATCTTTGTGTCATCCTGAAGTTGTGTTCTGGATGTTCGAAGTAGCTTACTCTGGTTCATGTGCTTATGGTGAAAGTTGTCGCCGTGGATCCGAGTATAGTTTCTTGTTCCTTCGGGAATAACTCCAAGTCAGTTATGCACGTGTGGACTATTCTTGAGATGGTAGGTTGTTACCTCGATTCTTTGAAAAAGTTACATCCACACCCAGCCACTGACTGATCTTCCGTGAAAGAGAAGAAGTCCAAGAACTTTGTTATCTTCACAGTCATCTTTCCAACAAGAACTCCGATGTGTTTTGTTGCAAGTAAGTCATGTAGGTGCAACCGTCTTTTGCAAGTTGCTAATACATGAGTTTTGCAATCTCGCTCATCTTCTTGAGCGTGGCATCATAGTCCATATCTTGAGAATCCAGTAAATGTATCTCAGTTGTAACCGGTGCAATTCCGCTGATCTAACATAGTGAGTCTTGTTTGACAATCCACTAACCAGAGCTGAATCTCAAGCAGCCAAGGTGGTTGGTGCTTTCTCAAGGGTGTTGAACTAGGTCCGTTTTAAAATCCGGCATGGTTGATGTTGAGGTTGACACAATTAGCCGGAAGGCCTAATGTCATATCCCTTTGAATCCGTAAGAACAACCACTCTCCGTGAGAATTCTTGTGTGGTTCATTCAAACAAGTTTTCCTCACCGTTCTTCAAAACCGGAGTTCTACTTTCACTCGATGATCTACAGAAGGCTTGTTTGGAACATCCAGGAGAACTTGGAAGTTTATTCTTCCAATGTATCCTTGTCAATCCTCAAATCTTTCTTCCATTGGAAACAAGTTCATGAGAAGAACATCTCGTAGTGTTTTGTAACCGCCATTGATCAGTTCCCTTTTCAAGTTGTTTCTACTTGAAATTCTGTTCATCTCACACATTGTGTGAATTTGTCAATCACTTCAACCTTGGGATCTTAACCATGTGGTAAACGTATTGCTACGTCAAATCCACCATAGAAAAGAGATTCCCTATCCCTTCCGGTATTTCAACCCTCGTTGGTTATTCGTCCTTATGGTGGGACCAAGGATTCTTTCTTTGTTATGGTGTTCCAACTTCTTTTGGTTACTCATCTTCTGTTGTGAAGTAACATTCCGATCTTTGACAACAATCTCGATAAAGATTTGACGGAGTGAGAGTTCCGTTATCTTCCGTGTCCACTCTGAAGAGTGAACATGATCTTGTATCGATTTCTCTCTGATGCACGATTACAGTGTTTTCTCCTGTTTTTCCTCGTCTACTGATATTACATTGTGATATCCCAGACAATCCTTCCCATCTTCGTGATCTGTTTGAAGAAACCCTCGGTTTCACAAGTTGTTCAACCTTTCTTTCCCAAAAGGATTTAAAGTCTTGTGTAAAGCTCATATTCTAAATCCTTTCAAGACCAATCGTCCGAACACTTGAAACCATCTTCTTTTCCCTCCGTTATCTTGATGTGTTTCATGCCTGTTAACTCAAAAGTTCTTTACGAACATCCTGGTCATGAGTTAGCCATGAGATACTCGATCCTCGTGAAGATCATTTCCCAAGAGTTTCCCTCTTACCTAAGGTGTATCCGTTCAATACTTCAAGATGCTACGGATCAACCTCTTCGATAAGAGAACCGCAAGGTTCGAGAAGATCGTTCAAAACCGGTGTTCCTTCTTTCTTCTCCTTCGGGAATCTCGGGACGAGATTCTTGTAAGGGGGGTAGATTTGTAACATCCCCAATTTTTGCTAAATTAGGGTTGCGGTGTTGTTGGCATATCATACATGCATGAAACAAAAATTCAAATCATGTTTTAACCAATTTAATTTGTGAAATTAAATGGTTTCAGAAAATCCCACAAAAAGCACTTATTTTGGGTTCCAAAATTTTGTATTGAAAATAATTCAAATGCACCAACCCAAGTTATGGTTTTGTTGGGAATTTCATGAGCTTTTCAAAAACTATTTTTGCCAAATTTTTAGTTTGCAAAAAGGCCCTCAAACTCTCAAGTTCTGTTGCTGTTTTGGGCAGACAAGGACCTCTTCACAATTTTCAGAAGTTCCAGGGGTTATGTGCAAATATGTCTTCTTGTTCCTTTGCCAGTAGGAGCAGGTGCGTGTCCGCCGCCTCTCCACGTACTGCTTGCGCCCCCTCTCGCATGGATAAGGCCGTGGAGAAGGCCACACTCTCATCTCTCTCCCTGTGGCCTCACCCCTGCCCTCTCCTTCTCTGCTGCGAGGTTGAGCCAAACCCTAGCTCTCTGTGTCGTCCGGCCGCCGTCGACTGCCGCCTCTACGGCCGCCCCCGGGCTAATTGACGCCGCAGGAAGCTCCACCTCGTCTCTCTCTATCTCCCTGTGAAAGAAATCGGTCGAGGAAGACCGGAATCCCTGCCGCCGTGCGCTTCTTCCCCGTCACCGGCCGTCGGCCTCCGTCGATGCCCGCCGCCGATTCCGACCTTCCCACGCCTACCCGTCAGCTCCATCACGCTCTACTTGCTCCGGTGAGCATTCCTATGGCCTCAGCTAGCCTCCTCCCTCTCCCCAGCTCGTGGCCGCCGCTATCCTTGCTCCGCCGCCACGGATGTCGCCGCCGGCGAGGATTCCGGTGACCATTTGGTCACCGGTTGGCACCACTCGGTTCCCCTTGTTCTCCTCCATCTTGTGGTATAGTTTGTTCCATTAATCGCACACAAATTCGGTCGAATTTCATCTCACCTGTGAAGATCAATATAGGGTGACGTCATGTCTGTGTCATGATGACGTCATATTTCCCTTTTTAGATATTTTCAGAAATTCCAGAAAAAGAGTAAAAATTGATAATTGAATAACTGTTAAAATATTAATCAGAAAAATAAAATAAAAATATGGTTATGCTCATAAAAATGTAATCTTTCCAAATATGTCTTTTTCATACATGTTTGAGAAAGTCCAAAAAAATGGCTTTATTTAATATTGTTAATTCTTTTAAAAATAGGAAAATAAGTTTTTATTCAATAAAATTAGAAAATTAAAAGTTATATGTCAAAATGCTCAAAATGACAAATGCAACTTGTTTATGATGTTTTCAACCTCATCTGAGCAAGTAAAATGGAAACCACTTTCAGAATCGCCCGAAACCCCCTCCGGGGTCTATTTCGGGTTAATTTCAATAAAATTGCATAATTGTCATACGAACCCTAGCAACCCTATCTTCATGCTTAGGGCTTTATTTCAGTGCATTAATCTGCTCATGCATACATATTGTGCATTGCATCGATGCCATGTGTTGATTGTTATTTCTCTTTCGGTGTTATTTCTTCCTCGGTAGAACGTGAATCCGAAGAGAAGGCCAACAATCCAATGACGAATACTTGATCCTAACCGACAAGTCAAGCACTTATCCCTGAAGACTTGATCTGGTTTTCTTATAACCAAGGCAAGCATAACCTCTTATCTGCTCATATATGATTTCAAAGTGATTTCAATCTCGTACTTTGCATTCGGTTCCAAACTATTTGATGTCAGTAGATAGAGTTCTCCTATATGCTGCATAACCTAGATATCCTGATCCACTTCACCTAGCAGCTATAGGTTTGTTTGTGCGCGCTCCGCTAAACCTTGTGAGTCTTGCTTAGCCATGCCTAGTTGATGAATCTGTTCAATGCGTGAATCTTCTATGTCAGGTGTTTATGGTTTGATTTACCTTTGATAACTTGACTAATCACGGCATGGATGTGAGGCCACAATGGGTTGTGGCGTTTTGTCCTGTTCATGCCCCTAGGAGCGAGTTCTCGCCTTCGAGCCAAGACTGAGCGTACAGCCACACGTGGGCCGATGAACCCCGCCCGGCTGACTAACTTGTTTAACCTTATCCATGAGCCACGTAGTTTGAGCTTTCCATCTGCGTGTGAGTCGGAAAATGTTTTGGAGAAAACTAGGTCGTGACCGGGACAAGTGATGGACGTACACGGATCTTGTTCCCGACTCACAGAACAGGTGCCGTCAGGAGGTGGCCAACTCCCTGTTGACGGGGTGGCCCTGTTTGGGTTGACTCATGGATATGGTTCGACAAGGTAAAGGCTGGGAATCGACTACCCTCTGCCGGCACTTCCCGGACTAGTGCTAACCCTGGTGGCACTAAGAGTTGGTTGGTACGTGTGGGTAAAGTTGTACACCCCTGCAGGGTTAAATCTTTTCGAAAAGCCGTGTCTGCGGTTAAAGACGACTTGGTGACGGATTCTGTGATCATAGATAACTTAAACGGAATGATTAAAACTTGCTGATAACGATTGAAGGATGCCTCCTCGGAGATGCCGAGAGGGGTTACCTTGTAGTATGAGATAGTGTGGAACAACTGGAGGAGGTGATCTTTGAAGCACAAGGTGCTGAAATGTTTTAGTGGATTAAAAGATGATGATTTCAGTAGTTGAGTAGCTTTCTCATCTGTTTTCAAAATACTCCATGAGACGTGCTATTCCTTCCTCAACTTGCAAAACAAAGATTGCTTTACGCAAATCAGCCTTCATGGAACCCTTTTCGAAATAGCAGATATATAATAGGTTAACTAAGTCTTGTTGAGTACCTCTCGTACTCAGGTTTGCTTAATTTTGGTTCAGGAGAAGATCTCACTTCGGTGGTGATTCAACATGGACATCGACGAGTAGTTCGGGGTTCCCAGGTAGCAGCCTGGAATCTATGGGCTGGGACGTCGCCTTATGTTGCGGCCTCTTAGGCCTTTTTGGTTCTTGTTGATTAGCAACATAATTTGCCTTCCGTTGTCTGATGTAATGTTGGGTCGTGTGACCTTTGCTTGTAAGCTATGCTCTGGTATCACCTGTTAATAAAGCTTCATGTTTAGAGTACTGCTTTGATCGGTTGTTGGTTTCGAGCTCATTGTTATACAGTTTTGGCTATGCCTGCATAGTTGTCGCAGTCGAGGGGTTGTGGAGCCGATGATCCATGTCCGAGCCCGCCTGTCGATTTGATCGGCCTGGGGCGAGGTAACCCCAGTAACCCTCGATTGTTGTTGCACTTTCTGGACACATAGCAGCTCTGTATAACTTTGGTCCCGTTTCCTTCAGTTTCTTTCGATTCGTGGACGCTTTGGTATGCATAGTTGGTTATGACTAGCATGGGTACAAGGAGTAGTAGACTGGGGATCCGGACTACGTGCCGATGAATCCAGTCTGCCTGCCGTTGTTTGTTGCGGCCGGGGCTGGTAACCCTGAAGCCCTTGTGAGTCCATGGCTAGGAGCACATAACAGTATGTATATCTCTGGGTCCGGGGTCGTGACACAGAGACCATCAAGATTGCGGATCAGTACGCACTCGGTGATCCTACTCAGCCCCTGATGGACTCCTCTGAGCCGAGAAGAAACTTCAGCAACAGCAAGCGCAACGAGTTCCGCAACAAGCGCAGGGGTGACCGAATAGATACTCGGTACGACCCTGAAGAGGTGAATGCAGTGGCTGTTGGAGCTGGGGGTGGCCAAAGGCAGAAACCTGCTGGAGCCTACGGGCAGAACCAGAACCAGGGCCAAGGCAACAAGAAACCATTCCGCGCTTCCCAGTCGGGTAGCGGAAACTCCGAGCAGCCGAAGAAGTTCGTCTTTGACGACATGAAGGATGGCCCATGCAGTTTTCACACTCATCACCCATCAAGGCCTGCTAACCACACTACTCGGCAGTGCGAGTGGTGGGATGTGATCAAGAATGATGGCTTGCCTCCTCCTCCTCCTCTGCCAGCGGCCAATGCCAATGTGCAGCCTACTCGCGCACCCGCAGCTCGGCCGCCAGTGTTCCCGAGGAGAGAAAATGTGAACCAAGTGGCCTTAGGAGCCAACCGTCACTTCAACAACGAGAGCTATCGCAACAACAACAACTACTACAACCGCAACAACAACAGAGGCAACAACAACAACTACCAGAGCAACAACAACAACGGCAACAATGAGGGCGGAGGCCACAACCAGTACCAAGAGCACCATGAGAGCTACATGATCTTCACTTCCGAGCCCGTCGACAAGCAAGCACAGCACAGGCGTGCCATGGAGGTCAATGCAGTGATTCCTGCTGTCCCTCACTACATGTATTGGTGCGACCAGGAGATCAGGTGGTCCCGAGTAGATCATCCCAAGGTGATGCCCAACCCGGGTAGCTACGCCTTGGTGTTGGATCCTACTTTCCTGGGTCCCGAGAAGAATGTGAGGTTCAGCAAGGTGCTAATCGACAACGGCAGCAGCATCAACATTGTGTACAAGGACACACTCGAGAAGCTCGGGATTGGCGAGAACCAGCTCCTTCCCAGCAAGACCACTTTCCACGGCATTGTGCCCGGCATCTCGTGCAACCCGATTGGCCGAGTGTGGATAGATGTGCTATTCGGAACCAGGGAGAACTGTCGCACAGAGAGCCTGCAGTTTGAGGTGGTTGATCACAAGAGCCCTTACCATGCTCTACTCGGCAGGCCCGCTCTGAGCAAGTTCATGGCCTCTACTCATGTTGCATATCTGAAGATGAAGATCCCTGGCCCCAATGGCATAATTACCGTCGCTGGTGATTACAAGAAGTCCATAGAGTGTGCCTCTGCTGGTTCCCAGTTGGCGGAGTCAATGGTGATCGCTGCCGAGAAGAAGAAGATGTACGAGGTGGTGGCTATGGCGCAATCCGCGCAGGCTGTTGCGCAAGGCGTGCCGAGTACCCAGCACGGGACCGCGTTCCAGGCATCTCAGGAAACCAAGAAGGTCCAGGTCGACCCCGAGTTCCCCGACCGCGTAGCCATCATTGGCTCCGGGTTGGCGGAGAAATAGGAAGGCGAGCGCATCCACTTCCTCCGTGAGAATCGGGACGTGTTCGCCTGGTCCAATGAAGATCTACCAGGAGTCCCGAGGGAGTGGGTTGAGCACTCATTACATGTGCGTCCTGACGCCAAGCCAGTGAAGCAGGCTATGCGCCGCTTCGGAGATGAGAGAAGGAAGGCCATTGGTGACCAGATCACCAAGTTGCTGATAAGAAATTTCATCATGGAGGTGCTGCATCCGGATTGGTTAGCCAACCCGGTCATGGTCGAGAAGAAGAAGGAAGATCCCAAGGCCGCTACTGCATGGCGCATGTGTGTCGACTACACCGACTTGAACAAGGCGTGCCCCAAGGATCCTTTCCCGCTACCTCGCATCGATCAGGTGATCGATTCCACTGTTGGTTGTGAACTGCTGTCTTTCATAGATGCCTACTCTGGTTTCCACCAGATTGCACTCAATCCTGCTGATCAAATAAAGACTGCTTTCATTACCCCGTACGGGGCTTATTGCTATCGTGTCATGTGTTTTGGCTTGAGGAATGCGGGTGCAACCTATCAGAGATGCATGCAGAAATGCTTGCATGACCAGCTCGGCAAGAATGTGCAGGTGTACGTAGATGACATTGTCATCAAAACGAATAAAACACATACTCTGCTTGCCGACCTGGAGGAAACCTTTGCTAACCTACGCAAGTACAAAATGAAGCTGAATCCGAGTAAATGCACTTTTGGTGTCCCGGCTGGCAAGCTACTCGGCTTCCTGGTATCCAGTCGGGGCATCGAAGCCAATCCTTCAAAGATAAAAGCTATTGAGAGCATGTCTTTGCCGAGATCCCTGAAGGATGTACAGAAGTTTACTGGTTGCTTGGCGTCTCTGAGCCGTTTTATGGGCCGAATGGGCGAGAAGGCCCTGCCTCTATACCAGCTGATGAAGAAAAGTGACAAGTTTGTCTGGACTCCGCAAGCGGATGTGGCATTCAACGAGCTGAAAGCAATGCTGGCTAGCGCTCCCATCTTGGCTAGTCCGCTACCCAAGGAGCCAATGCTACTGTACATTGCTGCCACTAACCGAGTAGTCAGTGTGGTGATTGTGGTGGAACGAGAAGAAGAAGGCAAGAGCGTTCAGCGCCCAGTATATTATCTCAGTGAAGTGCTGTCTAGCTCCAAGCAAAACTACCCGCACTACCAGAAGATGACCTACGGCGTGTACCTGGGCGCCAAGAAGCTGAAGCATTACTTCCAAGAGCATCCTATCACTGTTGTGAGCTCTGCTCCCATCTCGGATATCATGGGTTACAAGGAGGCGAGTGGCAGAGTAGCCAAGTGGGAAATCGAGCTAGCCGCATATGCTCCCGCGTATGCGAGAAGAGAAGCCATCAAGTCTCAGATTCTGGTGGAGTTTCTTGTGGACTGGGCCGAGGTGCAGTATGAACCTCCTGCTCCAGTTTCCAACTATTGGAGGATGCACTTTGATGGCTTGAAGGTGAAGGAAGGCCTTGGTGCTGGTGTAGTGCTTACGTCACCCAAGCGAGATCAACTCAAGTATGTGCTGCAGATTCATTTCAAGGCGTCCAACAACGTAGCAGAGTATGAGGCAGTAGTGCATGGCTTGCGAGTAGCCAAGGAGGTTGGCGTGCAGCGCATCATATGCTATGGGGATTCAGATCTGGTGGTGCAGCAAGTCTCTGGTACTTGGGATGCTCTAGATGCCAACATGGCATCATATCGCTTCCTGGTACAGTCTATGACTGGATTCTTCGAGGGCTGCGAATTCCAGCACATTCACCGAGCAGAGAACGAAGCGACAGATGAACTGTCCAAGTTGGGATCTTCTCGGCAATCCATCCCGCGGGGGTTGCTTTGGAGCATTTGAGGAAGCCATCCATCAAGCCCTCTCCCAACTCGGAATCCATATTTGTTCCTTCTCTGCCAAGTGAGGAAACTGATCCCATGGAGATTGACTGGGAAAATGCTACAGGAAACCCGGGGACTGCTGCTCCCGACTCGGGGACTGCCGTCCTCTACTCGGGGACTGCCACTCCCTACCCGGGGACTGCCACTCCCTACTCGGGGACTGCCAATCCTTACTCGAAGACTGCCACTCCCTACCCGGGGACTGCCACTCCCTACTCGGGGACTGCCACTCCTTACTCGGGGACTGCCCTCGTCCAAAATTGCTCTAAGTGTTTCTACTCGGCTTTACTGTCTGTCTATTCGGTTGCTTCACTTCAAAATTCATAAGCGTATTGAGTACTGTGTTTAAAACTACATGCCAACTCTTCGACTCTGCTGTTGTCCGAAACCCGTCTTCATGGCAAGCAAGAGAACAAGCAAAAGGTCAATGAGCACAAGAAAAATCGCTAAGGAAGGGAAGAGTGCAGGAACCGAGTAGGGTGCTTTTACTTTTGTCTTCTCTTTTCGGCTAAGTGGTGGGCTGCGTTACTATGATTGTTTCTAAGCGGCTAAGTATTTGCAGCTCTACTCTTTGACTCTTGTGACTCGAATACCAAAAAAGCAACAAGTTGCGGGTAGAGCTGAGACAAAAAGAGAGAGTGAATAAGAAATGCAACTCGGGGACTCGCATGATAACGCAACCCGGCATCGAGCCAAGGCTGAACAAACTGATTAAGTTGAAGATAACAAGTGTGAATAAAAATGAGTAGCAAACGGCATAAATAGTCTGATACATTTGCACCCGGCATCCCGGGGATCTGATAAGGGTTTAAGCAATAAGATTGCAGGAAAAAGTTCAGGTCGAGGCGGCGTTCTCAGTGCTGGCCTTGGTTGCTTCATCTTCGGTCGTGGCCTTGGTCGCGTCCGCCTCCGAGCTGGCGTCGACAGTCTTCGCGGTTTTGTCCTCGGCGCTGGCCTTGGTCGCATCCGCTTCCAGGTTGACGGGGACGGTATTCGTCAGCTCGGCGTCGGGCTCGGTGGCTTGGGCGCGAAAGCTGACGGTGTCGTCAAGGGCGGCTCCTGACGAGGTGCCGAACTCGAGCGCGGAGGTGTCGATCGACATCTCCACGTTCTCGTCCTCCTCATCGCTACCCGCGACGACCGCGGCCTTCCCCTTCCCGTCCTTGCCAGCAGGAGCCTCGAAGCAGCTCAGATCTAGCTCCTCTGAGTCCGTCCTTTCGTCGTCGTCCTCTGCCTCGCCCTCGTCCACCTCGGTGTCGGGCTCGGTGAGGCCGTCGATGAAGGTCGCAGTGTCAGCATACTGAGCGACCTCGTGAGCGACCAGCTGGCGGATAGCCACGCAGTCGGGGTCCTTCTCCCATTTGGAGTCCCGGCGCATTTCGCGGATAATCTGCATATTGAGGTTTTCGTACCAAGTGGTGATGAAGAGCAGCATCATGTCTGCACCCGCCCGAGCTCCCGAGGCGCGCCATTTCTTCAGTTCGGCCTTCGCGCCGCGCAGCTTCAGGGCAAGCCCGCGGATGGTCGTTGGCGCGTCGTCCTGGGGCCAGAAGAGTTCGTGGAGCTGGAAGCCAACGCGCACCAGATCGGTGCCCACGCCGGCTAGGCGCTGGAATTGCCCTTGCATGACCAGGATGCTCTCTTCAATTTCTGCTCGGGTGTCCATGGGCTCGCCCTTCTCAGCGCGTGCAGTTCGGGCCTTGGCCAGGGCAGACGCGCAAGAGGACACGATATCAGGGAAAACTTCTGCAAAAGCTATGAGAGAAGATCAGAAACGAGAAACAGGGAAGAAAGGTGCAGCCGAGTTGCAGAGAAGCAGAGAAAAGGGAGAACTTACTGTTCAAGTCATAGTGCAGCCCTTGCAGCAGGTTCTTCCAAGTTTCCTCGTTGGCTAGATGCTTCTCCTCAATCAAACGGAGCTCCTCTAGCTGAGTGAAGAGCCCAGCATTGCTCTTCTTCAGCACCTCACACTCCTGTTTGAGGGTTCTCTCCCTGGCCTTGGCTGCTGCTTCGCCCTTTGCCTTCTCGGCGATTACTCTATCCCTTTCGGCACCATGGTTGATAGCATCCTGGAGAGCAGTCTGCAGCTGGACTTGGAGCTTCTCCATCTCAGTAGTGTGCTCTTTCACCAGCTCGGCAGCCTGGCTGGACAACTGCTGCTGCACCTCAGCAGGTTTGAGGCAGTCTTGATGCTCCTCAGCGAATTTCTTATGATCTTCTGCGGAAGGCAAAGCACGGTTAGCAGAGAAGCGAAAGAAAGAAACACAGGAAAAGCCGAGTAGACGGCAACGTACCCTCCAATCTTTTGATGGTGGCCTGGCCATTCTCAACGAAGGCATGGCAGTTCTGGTGCTCGTCAGCCAGGGCCTTCAACTTCCCTGCAGAGTAAAAATTGGTTAGCGCAAAAAGCCGAAGCGGGCGTAAACACCAAACGCAAGAACCGCGCAGCTAGAAGCGTACCTTCAACTTCAGAAAGCCTCAGGGTGCTATTCATCACTTCTTTATCAGCGTCCTCGGTAGCTATCTTTTCTTTTTCCAAGGCGGCAATGCGTCTCTTGGCAATAGCATGGTTCCAGAGTAGCCGACGATGCAAGTCGGTTCGCTTCAGTACGCTATTCTGAGAAGCGAAAGAAAAGAGAATCAGGCAAAGTACTAGAGATTCAACCCGAGAAGGCGGCTACTCGGGAGAGTGTCCGTCTACTCGGCCAGAATCTCGGGGACTGGGTGATGGATAAGGAAAAGAAGAAGAGTAGAAAAGAAGTGAAAATGCAACTCGGAGAGGATGAGTAGGAGCTTACCGCGTAGGATTGCTCGAGGTCTTCGGCGTTCTTGCGGTGGACAAACATCTTGGCGGCAAGCGTAGCAGAGGTGGATGAGACAGTCATGGGTTTGTAACCCAGATCTACCTTGTTCCAGTCGACACACATATGGTCGATGTCGCCCAAATCGATGCCGTTCCAGTTCGAGTTGCCGAGAACCTTGCTGTCCCACTTGGCATCGATGAAGCCAACCAAATCAAGAATTTGCTCAAGGCTCTCGGATGTTACCGCCTCGTCCTGAACCCCACGTGAAGAAATGGAGTAGGATTTGTCTTGATTTGGAGCCGGGGGTCTGGAGTCCACTGCCACGGCTTTCTTCCCTTTCTGAAGAGCAAGCCTCCTATCCGTGAGGCTGAGGCCAATCTGGTGCTGCTGGCTAACCTTCACCATGTATGGAGGGTAGATGGGTGGGTCTGGAGCACCGGATGCAGCAGCGGCGACAGCAGTTGCGCCGGACTTGCGAATAGCCAACTGACCGGATGGGGCAGTTGATGTTGGCGGCGGCATGTCGGCTGCCCGCTTCTTCGACACTTCCTTCTTGGCGGTCGGCTTCTCGGTGCTTGGCTTCTCGGTCAACTTCTTCTCGGTGGTCTTCTTGGCTTTCTCTTCGGCGGCCTGCTTCTCGGCAGCTCCCTGAGCATTCTTCCTTGTAACCGGCCTGGCCGGAGGGCTGGCTGCAGCTTTGGTTTTCTGCACCAAGGAGGAATCTGGCTGGGAGCTACCTTGATCAGTAGGTGGCACCAGGGGCGCGCTACCCGGCGCGGCATCCGGCTGGACGCTACCCTGCGCGGCGTCTGGTTGTGCGTCGCTCAATGGGTACTCCTCCGTCATGTTGACTTCTTCTACCCGCTGCCCGGCAGAGGGATCTGACTGTGAGGCATCTGGTTCTTCTACCCGCGGCTGGGCCGCGGGGTCTCCTTGTCCAGCAGCCCCTGTTGCTGGCTGCTCTTCTCCTTCTTCCTGCCGCTCAAGGGCGGCGTCGTGGTGCATCTCGGTGTCTTGTTCTTGGTTCTCCTCGGCAGTATTGGCCGGAGGAGAAGGAGGTCTATCTTGGTGAGCAGCATCCTGCGCTTCTTGATCTGCGCGGGACTGCTGCTCCAGCTCGGCGCCTTGAGCATCGGTGGTCTCTATTTGTGCGTTGGTGGTGTCATTAGCCTCATCGCCCTCGAGGTCGATAACCTTGTCGACGTCGATGGCAGCCTTCTTCTGGGTCTCAGTGGACGCAAGAGCAGCGTCCGCATCCAAGGGGGCTCTGAAGAGAAGATTGTGTTCAGAAATAAGAAGAGGGCAGAGGAAATTGAGAGGAAATAGCGAAGTAAGGAATTAGGAATCAACCGAGAAGAAAGAGGTGAACCAAAGCGTATAACCGGGAAGGAACTTACCCCTGGCGGGAAGGAATCGTTGGCTTCTTTCTCTTCACGACCTTCTTGGTCGCCTTCTCGGTCGGCTTCTTCTTCTTGGCGGGAGGCTCTTGGGAGCCACTGCCTGTCCGTTTGCGGGTGGCAGGAGCGGCAACTGCAAGAGGTTTGACGACCTGAGCGTCCTCGTCCTCATCCTCATCCTCGTCTTGGTCCTCAGCATCAGCACCATCTGTGAAATAGAAAGGAAGAAAACAATTCAGAAGCGGAAAGCAATTGGTTTGCGCTGCTCGCGATTAGAAGGGATAAGTTCAATTACCGTCACCTTCATCCTCGGACCAGTCACGAAGAGACGATTCCGCGTGATGATCACTCGCCTGGGCGGCTTCAGGAGGATCGAGCTTGTCCGCGGTCTCGAAGGAGGCCTTGTCATCTTCTTCTCGGTCAGATGACCAGTTGCCCTCGAAACACTCACAGCTCTCAGCAAGCTGGCGGTCAAGGACCTGAAGGACAGAGAAACATCGCAAATTAGCCGAGTAGCATGAAGGCATTCTACCCGGATGGGCGTGCAAACACAAAGCACACTAAGCCTAGGGAAATTTGCTAAGTGTCCTACTCGGCAAGGCGTGCAAACAACAAGCACATTAAGCCTAAGTATTTCTCCTAAGTATGCTACTCGACAAGGCGTGCAAACATCAAGCATATCAAGCCTAAGCAGTTCTGCAGAGTGCTCTACTCGGCGCAGAATGCGATTGCTAGTCGCAGCAAGAAGAGAAGGCTCTCTACTCGGATTGCATATATTGGAAGCAGAATAAGGAGAACGTACCCGAGGAATCGGCTTCGTGCGGCTGAATGGGATGAACCCATACTGCCAGTTATCTCGAAGGCTTGTGGTCAGGATGGATCTTGCGTGCGCGGCGACGTCCGTGTTGCTGAGCTCGAACGTGGTCGTCCGAGTGCAGTCGCGGGGGCCTCCCAGGTAGCACATTGGCTGGGACCGCTGCTGCAGAGGCAGCACCCGGTTCCGGATCCAGCAGGCGACGGGATCGTCGCTCTTGAGGCCCTCTCCGATTAGAAGAGCGAGCCGCTCCTCCATCTGCACTGCGTTGCGGTCGTTGGAGGGCCTCGTCTTCCAATTCTGCCCGGATGGAGCTCGGTTGCTCCAAGCAGGCAGATTGATGCGGTCCGTTACCTTTCCCCCCTTCGTGGCGGGAATATTATTCACATAGAGGAAGGATTTTTGCCACATACGGACGGAATCCAAGCCCTTGATGCGAGGGTGGTTGGTTCCCGTCCGCTGCACCATCATGGCGCTGCCGGTGTCGGTTACCCGGCTGCCAGCGGCCGCGCCATCCTTCTTCCCTTTGCTCTGCTGGCGGAGGTGGAAGTACTTCAACCACGTCTGCACCGTGGGGCGGACGCCAAGAAAGGCCTCGCACACCACGGTGTGATAGGCGAGGAACACGACGGCATTTGGGGGGAGATGATGCATCTGAACACCGAAGTGATCCAGAAAGGAACGAAGGAAATCAGAACCTGGCAGGCCAAATCCTCGCGCGAAGTGCGCGAGGAAGACGACGTGCTCGCCTTCCCGCGGGGCCGGAACGATTTCGCCGTCGGGCGGCCGGCACTGAACACCAGGAGGAACCCTCCGGGTGTTCACGAGCCAGGAGCAATCGTCGACGGTAACATCAGAACCAGCCCAGCCGGCGCGAGCAGCCATGGCAGCGAGTGAGAAAGTGGTGGACAGATTGGAAGAATCTGGTGGAGAGAATGAATCCGCGGCGGCGCAAAGAGTTGCGCGGCGGCGGAGAGCTCGGCGGCGGAGAAGAAACAGAGAGGCGAAAGAGGAAAGTACGGAGGAAGGAGAAGAGGAAGTTACCGATGGGGGTATTTATATCCTCTCCTCAGATTACCGTTACCATCGGGGTAGTGGGATCGATCGTGGCCATAACTCCCGTGTGGTGGGGTCTGTGGCCGGTTAGAAACGCACACAAGCGCGGAACGCGCGCGTAACGGCCACAATTGATCCCACGATCAGATCGTGGGCTATTACTGCGCTTGATGGGACATGACGAGCCGGTGGGCCCACTCCGTGAAAACTGGGCGCGTGGCACGTCGTGTCCTGTCCTGGGCAGCGAGACGACGGGGTCGCGGATGCTTGACACGTGTCCAGTTGCAGCACGGAAGGCTGGATTGTGCTCTGCGCTGCAGAGACTCTGCTTGAGAAATTCTCTAAGTCCTTTTACTCGGAGGCAGAGAAGGAGACTAGCCCTATTCGGAAGAAAGGAAACCCAAGGTACTTTCCAGAGTGCTACTCGGAGGTTTTACTCGGCATCTTGAGGTTCAAGGGTGATGTTGCAAAGATTGGTTTTTAAGCTGGCAAAGCCTAGTGAACAAGTTCGCAAGACTCTACCAGCTTCGGGGACTGATGTCGGGGGGTTACCCCCGAGTAGGGTAAAGGCAAGTGGTAAAGGCAACAGTCGGAAGAGAAGTTTGGTCGAGTAGCCGCCTACCCGGTACTTGCTACCCGGTCGACAGCTACTCGGTCTTACGAAAAGATGACTAGAAGAAGATATCAAGCAAGTTCTATCCATTCGAGTAGAAGAGTTGGCCCGAGTAAAACTGGCGGGAACCTACTCGGGCTAGAAGTCAAAGGAGCCGTTCTGACACAGGATCCCGCGTATCCTGGGTCCGTACTTGGCACTATTCGAACCACTGTTCATCTGGGACCGGCCTGCCTGACAGCGACAGTGTGGAAGCAGGCGGTCGCAGGATAAGGGGGCCCTACTCTGTGTTTGGCACAGTGATATCAGACTGTCCCCTTGGTTTTGCCCAACGACTTTCCGGATGCAGCCAAGATTAGGAACCAAAGCTGTCAGCGAGAACTCGGAAGAAGGACGATGTGCACACTATGTCGACACTTGTCCGTATTTGGACGTATCCGGCTGGGCACCGTGTATATAAGGTGCCCCGCCGCCTCCTGCGTGAGGGATCGCATGCTGGAACACCGGAAACCCTAGATTCTTGACCTAGTTCATCACGTAGAGAGAAGAGCGGCTACTCGGTAGCAAGAACCATTGTACTGTGGCTACTCGGTGAGACATCAGAATACACAAAGAAAGGCAGGAGTAGGGGTTTTACCTCCTCACGAGGGCCCTGAACCTGGGTAGATCGTGTTGTTTGCAGTGTTTAGTTCTTACTTCACGCGGCTACTCGTCGCGTGATCCCTCCCCGAGCACCTCCAGCGTCCTTCGTCCCCATATCTTTAGCCATCCTATGGCATCTGCCGTGACACCACCACGACAATGATCCTCAACTAATACTTTCCGAATACCTAACGGCACCTTTATAGTCACCCTGTTACGGTGTGATGTTTGATGATATCAAAGCACCCTTCCGGTACCAGTGATTTGCACGATCTCATGGTCTAAGGAATAAGTTACTTCGTATGCAAGATATAACAATATAAACTAAATGACTTGATCGTATTGTTATCTTGATATTGGGTCTATGTTCATCACATAATTCTACCAATGACATGACCCCGTTATTAACAACATCCAATGTTCATGATCAGGCAACCTTGATCATCAATTAATCAACGAGCTAGTTAAAAGATAGGCTTTACTAGGAACCATTGTTTGTTTATTAAACACACATGTATCAACGTTTCTGGTTAATACAATTCTAGCATGAGAAATAAACATTTATCATAAATAAGGAATAAGATAATAACCACTTTATTATTGCCTCTTGGGCATATTGCCTTCACCTTGATCTTTGCCTCTTTTTGTAACTCATTACCACCAAAGTAAATATGATATATAGGCCCTGAAAATATCAACACACTTGAGGATACATGTGTTGTTAACAAACAACCAAAACAAGATGATTTAAGTGTGTTTGCACTTTCAACGCGGAGCCGCAACGTTCCACCGCCACCCCAGTCGATCCGCGGCGCGCGGAAGTATGCCGGTAGAGGCCGAGGACGTGGTGGTGGTAGGGGAGACTGGACGGGAAGGACGACGAAGGACGCGACAGACCTGTGGAGATCCGCCGACACTCCCATCGAATAGACACACTCAGCCAACACCGTCGTTGCCAGAACACGCTCCACTGCCCCCCCCCCCCCGCCTTCGACCCGTGGCGCTAGAGCGTCGCGACGGTGAATGGTCAGCACTCCGCCGCCACCGCAGTTGACCCGGGACTCTCCACCGCCACCGCCTTAGACCTATGCCGCTTATTCCTCCACCGCCTTCAAAATATGGACGTGCTTGGTGAGATACTCGATCCCCTCTCTCCACTTTGGGTTCAAAATTCTGCAGGTGGATGAAATTGCTTGCTCGTCGGTTGGTATGTTCAATTGTGTGCTCAATTGAAGAGAACTTGACCACCACACTGCATCTGAACGCACTGAAACTGATCACTGAAACTATTAGATTAGTTTCTCAGTTACATTGAACTGCTTACTAGTAGTTGCACTACTGAATACTAGTAGAACTGATTGCCTATCTGATTTTGGTAGAAACTGGTATGGCTAGGTTTGAATATGGCTACTGTATTTTCTTAACATCCTTTATGCATGTCTAGTGCATACATTATATTGCAGATCAATCTGATCACAGATCCAGAGCTTGCCTCATTGCACAATATTTGATAGTCTCCATGAGCACTTCATTCCTGATATTTTGCATGATAACCCAAGTGTTTTATTCTTCCCCATTTAGATGAGATGTACCAGGATTTCATTCTGCTTAGTAAAGCCTACCTCTCACTGATGAGGATGACACTTTTGGTTTTATAAATTGTAATGTGGTTTTATCACCTCTTAAGATGTATAGAGTTATCACTGCACACTATTATACCTACAAGTTTCAGTGGTTACGAAAATTATGCAGTCAACTCAAACATGTCTTTATGAATTTTACCAATGAACTCAAGATAGAGACATGGATAACTTATTCTTTTTTATGTGGCGGAGTGTGTGATGCTGTAGAAATGACTGTTTATGCAAAGGAACTCAAACCAAGTGTTTACAAATGCAGGAGAATCCTGGAGGATTTTGATGCATAAGGTCTTTTGCAGAGCAAAAAAAGAAGTGTATATGATGGCCTAGAAGCCTAGATAGTAAGATATATAGTTTTTTTTTAAAAAAATAGAGGTTCTACCCACAGCCTCTGCATCAAAATGATGCACACAGCCGATTTTTATTTATCAATAAAACAATAAATACCATGTCTTACAAGTAAATACATAACCTGAACCTGAAACCACCAACATATCGACAACACGCTACACCTACAATACTAATGAAGGGGTGGCTAAAAATAAATGTGCAACTAGGTAGACACCCTATGTGATAAGAAACAAGTATGAAACAAAAGTGAATGCAAGGCACAAGATAACCACAAGTGAAAAGACGAAGACAAAGGATATGTTTCCCGTAGTTCTTTTTTAAAAGAAGTACGTCTACGTTGGAGAGGTGGGGAGCCACCTAGGCACTCCTCAATAGCACGGTTGTGCACACCTTGTTCTCTTTGAGCTTCTCCGGTGAGGGAGATTCTCGTTTCCACTATGAGGTCGACTTGAATGCGTTGACCAAACCTTTACAAGGGGTTTGAGGCTACTCCACAAGTGAGATGGAGGCTCTCAACAATCCGAAACTTCTTGCTACAAGGTGGAAGCTACAAGCACTAGGGTTTCTCTAGGATGACAAGGCAACCAAGATATTACAAGATCCCAAGGGGTATGGTATGGGAAAACAATTTTTAGCTTGGTAGAAAGGTAGATCTAGGCCTCCTCCATAATATCCTTGAAGGGCATCGAGTTTGGTTGGAGGAGGAGGGAGATCGGGACGATTTGAGCTCTTGAACAATGGAGGAGAGAGAGGAATGGACGAACTAACTCTCTAGAGGAAGAAGACATCTATTTATAGCCTCCTCCAAGATCTGACTGTTGCAGCTCTCCAGGGCCCGAATATTCCGGTGTTAGTACCGGAAATTTCCGGGACAGACAGGCCGGATATTTGAAATATCCGGGGGAAGGATTTTTGAATAAACCGGGGCCGGAATTTTTCGGCCAATAATCCTCCCCTATCTCTGCAAGCGGGCAGAAGCGCCCCATCTGATTTTTCTCTAAGGATCAGGGGGCCAGATATTTGCCCCGGAATATTCCGGGCAAATTTCCGTCCCATCTTCTGCGAGCAGGCACCAGCGACACCTCCAAAATCTGCTAAGGACCAAGGGGCCGGAAATTTCCGGGAAAATTTCCGCCCCAGTTCTGCAACGGGCAGTTAGAGGCCAGGAATTCATCTTTTGAAGTTTAGAGAGGGCTGGAATATTCCGGTGCTCAGGCCGGATATTCCGGCCTATATCCACCAAAAATTCCGGGCAAGCGACCTGAATAATCCGGCTGCAGTTTTTCCTTCTTCAGAACACCTTTGTGTAACTTCTCAAGAATATCATCGTGAATTATATATGAGGCCATCTATGGACACTTAAACCAAATGGTTAGTAATCATACCCGCGTTGTTATCATCACCAAAACCATCAGAGGAGACATGAGATTTCAATCTCCCCCTTTTTGGTGAGTGATGACAACACAGGTATTTGCATAGTGATAATCCAACAATATGATAGGAAATAGAACAACACAGATAATCATAACTTAGGAGACATGCCTCCCGATAATATAAGTTCACGAATAGGAAATCCACGAATGAATGGTCACGAAGAAAAACGAAGTTCGAAAAGCACGAGAAATAAAAAAACAAGCAGCCCACCCAAGCAAATCCCGCGATCTCTAGATCTTCTCCCCCTTTGGCATCAGGATATCAAAAAGAGAGAAGCATGTACTACGCTCCAAGGAACAAGCTCTAGGCCATGTCATCATCATCCTCGTCGTGCTCGGTGTGGTCTTCCTCCTCACTAGGAGTGGCGATGTCATCATCATCAGGCACATCGAGATCCTAGTCCACATCACGGTTGTTCCAGTTGCGGTAGGGAATCTGAGCACGAAGAGGAGCGGGAACATTGGGTATGTTTAGGGCTGTCATGATGGCACACTGCTTCTCTTGAATGTTTCGGCGCTCGACATAGGCATTGTAGTTCTCCTTGTGGATGCAGACATTCATGCACATCACCTTCTCAATGGCACAAACAATCCAGGAGCGCTTCTTTGTACTAGGAGGAGGCTGCCTCATGCGAGGATCACAGTGGCCCTGACCAGTGGCACCAACATCATGTACAGCTTGCATAGTGTGGGCACTCTTCTTGTACAGTTTCACATCCTTGTGCGTCTCACAGTCCAACTCAAGATCATCACGAAACTCAGCGGGATACCATCAGAGGAGATTGCCCTCGGTGAAAGTCAGGAAGGCATGGTGCATAAGGTTCACCAAACCGCCACGGATCTCATCATTGTTGCCACCGCTAGGGGCAATAGTCTCCCGAAACATGCGTAGAAGGATGTCATAGATAGCATAGAGGCCCTTTGGCAGAACCCACAACACCACGAGGACCATACACCTCAACCAACTTGTTCTTCTCATACTCCATGCCATGAATGTGCATGCGAGCACCCTGAGGGACATTGAGGCCAGCAAACGGATACCCAAGCTCAGCAGCAAAATCATGGAACATGGCAGTGAGAAAGTGAGGGCCATACATCTAGGACATACCAATCTCCTCAGACTCATCAATAACCAGGGTGGCAAAGAACTGCTGGATGAAGGTGGTGTTGTAGAAGCATTTGGTCTCCATGAGATGGCGCATTCCAAGGAGCTCAGCAAGATGAACAGAGTCGTTGAAGTAGGCAGGATTGGCAGCCATGTGTGCAAAGTTGATATAATTCATTGGGCAGACTAGCTTGCTCATCACTGTGTAAACTTGCTTGAACAGAGTCTCCTGCTCCACATGCCAGAAGCAGGAATCAATAGTCGGGTCCTGAGGACCCTCACTGTACCAGGCCTTGGCGACATGCCTTGAACTCAGCTACAGACATGGTGGCCACGTTGAGAGCGGCCTTGCCCTGTTGCTTGTTGGCCCTACGAGCTTCCCTGTCGGCATTGCACTGACGCTCATACTCTTTCTCCTCATCACGCTGGCGTCGACGAGTCTCGGCTTCGTCAAGAAACACACCATCATCATTCTCCCTTAAGTTGCACCACCACTTGCGAGAGCTAGTCACCTTGGTGGGCCTAGAGCTTGAACCATCTGCGAGAAATGCAAAAGCAAACATAACATCAAATAGGGGTTCACATCTTAGAGGAGTGGAATAAGATATCTCTATAAAAGATTCAGAGCAGGCCGGAAATTCCGACCATTGTTGAAATTTCAGGAGGGGGGGGCGGAAATTTCTGGCCCTGGAAAAATCGTATTAGGGCTACGAATCCAGGCCTGCAACGAATCTACAACAAAATGGGAGTGCGTTGGGAGGAACAATAAGGGATAAACTGGACTTGTAGAGGGAAGTTCCAACCCAAAAATCGTTGGAGATGAATCTACCGAGATATAATCGACCGAGAAACCCTAGATTGCGGAGAAAACAAGGAAAATACCGGGCTCCATGGGTGGGCACGGATGTGGAGTATCTTGATCCGCAAAAGGTAGTCGGAGGACGGAGAAGGGAGGCGAGGAGGCCTCCCGGGGAGCTCGGAGGCGGCGGCTGCGGTGGGGATGGAGTGGAGGCGAGGGGAGGGGAAATGATCTGGGAACTCCCCTCCCGTCGCCTATTTATAGCCCTAGCCGATTACCCCTAAATATTCCGGTGTTAAGGCCGGAAATTTCCGGGGGGGGGGGGGGGGGCGGAGATTTTGCCCGGAAATTCCGCCCCAAAAATCTGGGGTGCCTTCTACGAGGGGGCACAACGGATTGGGGCTGAGTTTTCGGGGAAATCTCGAAACCCGGAGATTTCCGGGCTCAAGACACGGAATATTCCGGCCCCCGGATATTTTCCCCGGAAATTTCCGCTCAAATTTCCGGAGTGCCTTCTGTGAGCCGGCACAACGAAAATGAGGGAAAATTTCTGAGAAAAGTATCACGGGGCTGGAAATTTCCAGGCCTTGGGCCGGAATTTCCGGGGTTCCCGCACACACCGAGTTGAAAAACAAGAGATAAGATATGAGCCTCCAAAAACGAGAAAAACACAAACAACGGCAATGAACACACAAACACAAAAACGAGAAAAGAGCAAAAGAGAAAATCATAATAACAAAGAGACAAATGTTGCTGGACGGAGCCACCGTGTGTGAGTGTATACCAAGGAGCCGTGAAGATATATCTTGGGCCCAAAAGCATGACTCATGTTAAAGCATAATAAGTCACATAATGACTAGATATGCATGAAGTTTTGATTGTTTTGCGCATGATAGGAGGAGTGTTGGTTCATGAGTTGAAATACGCTCCCCCTATGTCAATGCCTACATCTAAACCTAGATAAGATGTGTAGTGAAGGTATCTATGAAAGGGTTCAAGTGAAGTTAGACCCATCGATCACATTTAGTTCATTCCTCAAGACCCGAAACCTTGGTTCATCAAGGGCCTTCATGAAGATATCCGCAAGTTGATCCTTGGCCGGCACATAGGAGAGATCAATATCGCCCTTCTCAACATGATCCCGAATGAAGTGATGGCGAATTTCAATGTGCTTCGTCTTGGAGTGAAGAATGGGATTGTAGGCGATCTTGATAGCACTCTCATTGTCGCACAAGAGGGAGACCTTGTGGAAGTCGATACCATAATCTCACAAAGTTTGCCGCATCCATAGCAATTGAGCACAACAACTTACCGCGGAGATGTACTCGGCCTCGATGGTTGAGAGAGCGATGCAATTTTGCTTCTTGGAAGACCAACATACCAAAGAGCGACCAATAAATTGACACCCACCGGATGTAGACTTCATATCCGTCTTCTCTCCCGCATATTCCGCATCCGAGTACCCGATGAGCTGAAAGCTTGAACCCTTGCGATACCAAAGACCAAAGTTTGGGGTATGAACTAAAGAGCAGAACATGCGCTTAACCGCTTCAAAATGACTTTGCCTCGGATAGGCTTGAAACCTTGCACATTTACCTACGCTATACATGATATCAGGTCTAGATGCAAAAAGGTAGAGCAAAGAGCCAATCATGGAGCGGTATACCTTTTGATCTACCTCTTTACCATTCGGGTCGGGTTTCAAGTCAATAGTCGTGGACATGGGGGTTTTCATAGGCTTGGCATCATGCATCTTTAATCGTTTGATCATATCTTGAGTATACTTGGCTTGCTTGATGAAGGTGCCTTCGGGGTGTTGCTTGATCTCAAAGCCCAGAAAATACTCCAACTCGCCAATCATAGACATCTCAAATTTGTCCGTCATAAGTTGCAAAACTCATCATTTAACTTGGCGTTAGTAAAACCAAAAATGATATCATCCACATAGAGTTGGCATATGAACAAGTAACCTCCAACCTTTTTGGTGAAAAGGGTGGGATCGATTAAACCAACATCGAATCCACTATCCACAAGAAACTCTTTAAGGTGCTCGTACCACGCACATGGAGCTTGTTTAAGTCCATAGAGTGCCTTATCGAGTTTGTAGACATAATCGGGGTGGTTGGGATCCTCGAAACCCGGAGGTTGCTTGAAATATACCAACTCATGGATAGAACCATTTAAGAAAGCACTTTTAACATCCATTTATTGTAGTTTGAAATTATGACGAGAAGCATAGGCAAGCAAGATACGAATAGATTCAAGACGAGCTACGGGAGCGAAAGTTTCACCGAAATCGACACCTTCGACTTGAGAAAAGCCTTGAGCTACCAATCTCGCCTTGTTGCGAATGACAATACCATCTTTATCTTGCTTGTTCTTGAATACCCACTTGGTGTCGATGATGTTCTTGCAATCTTTTGGCCTTGGCACTAATTTCCACACTTGGTTGCACTCGAAGTTGTTGAGCTCATCATGCATAGCTTCAAGCCAATCTTGATCTTCAAACGCTTCATAGACCTTCTTGGGATCAATGTGAGAGACGAAAGCATGAGCCTTTCTAAAATCCGCAAATTGTCTTCTTGTGACTACCCTTCCACGAACTTGTCCAAGAATCATGTCCTCCGTGTGACCGACATGAGCAAGATTTTCTAGCCTTCTATTTTCCCTACGCGCTAGCAACTCCTCCAAAGACTCCTTGGATATGGCTTGATCATCACCTTCATCATCGGAGTCATGTCCATCTCGTCCTTGATCTTGTTCCTCAATGGGAGATGGATATCTTATGTGTTGGGTTCTATCACCAACATGAGTGTCTTATCCTTGTCCTTCATTGTGAGCTTGGCCTTGATTATGAGCTTGGCCTTGAGTGTTATCTTGGCCTTGAGTGTTAGCTTGGCCTTCATCGATGAAATGATCTTGATCATTAGATTGGCCTTGATCGATGAAATGATCTTGATCATTATCTTGGCCTTGATTTGTAGCTTGAGGGCTTGGTTCATCTTGTTGGGTAGCTTGTGTATCAATGGGTGTAGTCAATGGCTCCACTTGAGTAGAGCATAGTCCTTCTCACTCTGTCATCTGGTAACCCTCAATAGGGATTATTTCACCAATCCCCATTCTTCTTATGACGATGGGAGGAATTGCATATCCTACAACACCATGATCTATACGCCCCCCTGTGACCCATTATCCTCATCAAACTCCACGTCTATAGCTTCTTCAACTTGTCCGGTGGACTTGTTGTAGACTCTATAGGCGTGAGCGTTTTTGGCATAACCAACAAAAATACCCTCATATGACTTGGTCTCGAATTTTGACAATCGTTTACCTCTCTTACAAATGAAGCACTTGCAACCAAAGACCTTGAAGTATGAAAAATCCGGCTTCTTGCCCGTGAGAATCTCATAAGGGGTCTTCTTCAAGATCTTGCGGAGATACAACCGGTTGCTAGCATGGCAAGCGGTGGAGACGGCCTCGCCCCAAAAATTGTATGGAGAGGAGAATTCCGCAATCATGGTCCTTGCCGCATCCATTAGTGTCCGGTTCTTCCTCCATGTCACACCATTTTGTTGAGGGGTGTAGGGAGTGGAATATTGATGAGCAATCCCCTCTTCGCTAAGAAATCCCTCCACGGTGTAGTTCTTGAACTGGGAGCCATCATCACTCCGGATCGCCATAATGCTTGTATTGTGTTGGCGCTCTACCAAAGTCATGAACTCGATGACCCTATTTTGAGTCTCACTCTTCCTCTTGAAGAATTACACCCAACAATATCTTGAATAGTCATCCACAATCACCAAGCAATACTTCTTGCCTCCAAGACTATCATATGATAGGGGACCAAATAGGTCCAAATGAATGAGCTCAAGGATTCTTGAGGTGGTGATGTTGGTCTTGGTGGGATGAGCTTCTCCATGTTTCTTTCCAAGAACGCAAGAGCTACACACACGATCTTTGGAAAACTTAGCATTTGTTAGTCCTAGAACATGATTGCCACTTTGAAGGTCATGCAACGTCCTCATATTGGTGTGGCTAACCGGCGATGCCATAGCCAACCCACATCAACTTTAGCCATTAGGCATGTCGCGGCACACGTGTCTCCTTTAGATAAGTCCACTACATACATGCCGTTCTCGACATGCCCAACAAAGGCAACTTTAAGAGCCGTCTCCCAAGTGAAAATCAAATTCTCATTATTAAAGAACGAGGTAAAACCACTTTTTGCAAGTTGAAGAACCGAGATGAGATTGTAACCAAGGGACTTGACTAGGAGAACATTCTCAATTGATAAATCATTTGAGATAGCTACCTTGACTCGTCCCAATACCTTTAGCTCAGAGTTATCACCAATAGTGACACAATTGAGATGGGGTAATGGAGGATTAAGTTCACTCATTGCGTCCTTGCTTCCGGTCATATGTTGGGATGCACCACTATCCACCGTCCATATTCTCGACCCGGAAGCACTTCCCTACAATAGATTAGTGTCTTGATTTAGGTACCCATCGTTGCATGGGTCCTCTTTTGTTAGCAACAAGGGTCTTTGGAACCCAAATAGTCCAATGATAATCATCACCATAAGAAGTACCAACATATTTAGCATACACATGACCATATCTAGATTTCATAAGAACATAAGATGGATTATATTTGCCGGCAAATTCATTATGAGTGGTGATCTCCCTAGAGGTATCACCATCCACAATGGTGCTGGTTTCCTTTTCTTTGACCACCTCTCCCTCTTTCACAAATTTCACTCCTTGTGAGGGAGAGGTGACCTTCTTGTTGTTCTTCTTGTACTTCTTATTTGACTTAGCTACATAGCCAAGTCCCTCCTTTCCATTCTTGACTCTTTGAGGAATCACCTCATTGAGAGTCTTCTCACTTCCTACAAGATTAGTTGCACCACAAGAATTTCTAGGCTAAGTACTAATGCTAGTAGATGAAGAGGACATGACTTTCTTATTTGATTGTTGAGCTAGAAGATCGTCACAAGATTTGGTTAGCTTGTCATGAATTTCTTTAAGAGACGTGAACTCCTTTTCTAGTTTTTCATGACGAGCAACAAGTTCCTCGTGAGAAATTCCTAGCTTCAACTCTTCATTTTCAAGTGTTTTAACAAGAGCAAGAGATTGTTCATTATCTTTCCTAAGATTAGAGACACTCATAGCAAAAGTCTCTTCAAGACTAGATAAATTCACCTAAAGGGAGGCTCTAATGGAACACTCATTTTCAAGAGACTTTTCAAGCTCTTTATCATTGCAAGAGTGACCTCCATGGCTTTCCAAGGTCATGATAATTTCCTCCTTTTCATCTACAAGAGAGTTAGCATCATCAAGTTGGCGCAAAAGGGCATTCACTTTCTCCTTAGTCTCACCTTTGAGGCTAGCTAACCAAATGCCTAGCTCCTTTGCCTCACTATCCTCCTCAAAAACATTTTCAACACAATCCAATAATGAAGGAGGGTTAGTGACAATGGTATTGGAGTTGGGAGAGCATACTGAAGTGGCTTTTGCCATAAGACATGTAGGTCGGATAGCCGCAATCTCATTGGGGGATTCAAATAGAGAGACCGATGGAGATGAGGCGGTAGCTATGGAAACATGGGCCACACCTACAACTTTATCTTCTCCTTCATCTCCGGAGATATAGGTTTCCAACACCTCCCCTTCTTGAACGTAAAGAGCCCTTGGGACTCTTCTAGCGAAGTTCTTGTTTTGTGGAGCCTTGGCCTTGTTCTTGCGGACTAGCCTGCCTTCATTTTCTTCTCTTGGCTCAAAAGGGCACTCCTTCATGAAATTATTTGCACTTCCACAGTTGTAGCAAGTCCTTGGTTGCTCCCCCTTCTTCTTGTAGTTCTTGTTTCGTGGATGTCTCAGAGAGCCGGCTTTGTGAGCTTCCCATCTCTTCCAATATACGTGCATGGCAAGGGCAATGCACTTATGAGCGCCGGTGTAAGTGTCCTCATAGTCTTCCTCATCATCATCCTCCTCTTCAACTCCTTCAACTCGAGCCATTACCGTTGACTTCAATGCAAGATTGGGTGACTTTCCCATTCCTATTGAGCGAGCGAGAGCATCATCTGCACTCTTGTGCGATAGGGATATGGCGATGAATTCACTAAGAACACCAATGGAGTTGAGGGAATTGTAGTCTTGTCTTGTCCGTATGCTAGTGGATAGGTTCTTCTCAAAAGGTGTTATTTCTTTGATGAACTTCCTCTTTATCCACTCATCGGAGATCTCTTCTTTTCCAAAGTCCCTCAATTGATTGGCAAGGGTGACAACTCTCATATATAGCTCCTCGGGGGACTCATCCTCTTGCATAAAAAAGTTCTCTTACTTGTCAATGGACACATCATATTTGGATGATTGGATACTAGCATTGCCTTGAAACAAAGTGTCAACCTTGTCCCATGCTTCCTTGGAGGTCTTGCAACCTCGAATGCGAGTGAGATGCTCCCTTGGAAGAGCCTTTTGAATGATGACAAGCGCAGTCTTGTTGAGTCGATATTCTACATCCTCCCTAGGAGTAAAGTTGCTTGGGTCATGGGGATGAAACCCATGAATCACACTCCTCCACAAGGCGGTGCAAGAGCCGGAGATATGTGACTCCATTTCAAACTTCCAAGAAGGGAATTCATTAATGTTAAGCATGGGAGGAAGTCCAACATTAAGAATATGTGGCATTGAAACTATTGGATGGATGGAGTCATAATTTTGAGGTAGTGGAACTTTTGAGTTGGACCCCGAACCATTAGCCGCTTGGGAGTTGGAGCCTCCGGAATTCTCCTTTGCCTTAGCCTTTTGTGTGGCTTTTGGCTTAGCTTTGGCAATGTTGTCTTCAACCTCTGTATCGTCCGGAGTAGTTTCCTCTTCCGAACTATCCGCATCGGAGACATGGGGAGAATCCGTGCGCCCCTTAGGTTTACCCATCATGTTCTCCAACACCCTCTTGATGGAAGAAACCTCCGAACCAACACTAGAGTGTAACATCCCGCAAGTATGAAAAATAGCCATTAGAATGTTTGCTCTCTGTTATTTTATGTTTGCATCATGACATCATGTTCATTGCATTTGTTTTGCTTTGTTTTCCTCTGTTTTCCTTTGTTTTCCTTTGTTTTCTATTTGAATTTCAAACCAAATTTCAAACCTTTTGTTTCATACTTGTGATGTTACAATTTCCAAAATGATATTTCAAATCAAAACAATCAATTGTTTCCATTAAAGTTGTGATTTCAAAACTGTTGTTTTGTTTCTATCAAAAATTCATTTAATATCAAACCCTTTTCAAATTCAATTACAAATTCTTCCAAACAGCAACCATGTTGAATTTATGAGAATTACAAACCAAATTCTAATCCTTTTTGTTTCAATTAAACTCTAAGGTTCAACTATTTAAATCTTGTTTTCAATATTCACTTAATAATCAAATTCATTCAAATTGCATTCAAATTCATTTGCATTTTCCAAACAGCAACCATTTGAAATTAATGAAACAAAACATTTTCCAAATCAATTTGTTTCAAATAAACTTGAATTCAAAATCTTTTAAATTGCTTAATGTCACCCCTATTCACTTAATATCAAAATTATTTAAATTCAATTAAATTTACAAACACCCACATAATTAAAGTTTTTGGAAACCAAAACTTTGCAATGTTGCTGTTACAATATAAATAGTTGATACAAAATTTTACCCAAATTTCTAAACCCTAAAAAACCCTCCTTTTCTCTCTTTCCTTTTAGCAAAAAAAAAAACTAACAGAACAAAAAAAAATAAAGACCAGCAAGGGAGAGAGGGGCAACCAGGCCCATCCCATCTCTCTCCCTGGCCCGGTAACCCCCCCTCTTTCTCTTCTTCGTGTACGGCAGCAATCTGCGCCTGTACACGTCGACAGAGAAGAGGAGGAACGGCGATCACCACCCCCTCCCCCCTTATAACCCTAGCAGCAAGCCCTAGTTTCTGCCCTAACCCCTAGCTCCCTCCTTCTCCCTCTCCCCGCCTCCATTCCTCCTTCTTCCACCTCCATCTCTCTTCTCTCTGTCGCTCTGTTCTCTGAACCTAACGCCACCGAAAACCCTCTCCTTACTCCGGTGATCGCCGCAGTTGTGGTCGCCCTCCGGCCAGGGTCGGCGCGGGAATGGAATCCCCGCACCACCCTCTCCTTCCTCGACCCCACGGCGAGGGCCGGGAGCCAGCACGGCGCCGCCGCCGTCCTCAACATGTCGCCGGCCGACTCCCTGCTCCGCCCCGACGTCTCCTCATGTCCGCTCGAGGTGAGCCTCCCCCCTCGTCTCTCCTTCCCTTCCTCTCGCTGTCCTCGCAGCTGCACGCAGCACACGCACCCGCGACGCACCCGTGCCCGGACCACGGCAGCACGAGCACGAGCCGCGGCGATCCCCGCCGGCGACCACCTGCTGTGTCAGTCAGCGAACTGAATTTTCCTCTCAGTTTCAGTTAAGTCCGCTAGCTGCACCTTATATCGAAACGCACCCCTTACCTGTCACAACTCACAGCCACACCGCAGTGGTTACGGAACCAAGCGCGCGCCCAGGGGGTGGTGGGTTCGAATCCCACCCCCTGCGGATTAAAAGTTTAAAACATCTTTTTGTTTTATTTCTTCAGAACCAGAACTTCACAGAAATCACAGAACAATCCCTGCTGTTAACTTCTAGGCCCCTGTGAATTTTTTCCTAAGTCCCTAGCAGCTAATTAAATGGCAGATTACACCTTAAACTTGTAAATTTCCTAAATAATTCATTTTAACTCCAATTTCAACATTTTAAATATGTTTTCTGTACCAAATTAAATTCTCTACCCAAATATAAAATTTGTTTACTGTTTTGAATATTTTAAATTGGTGAAATATTTGAAAACTTGTTTAATTCACTTAATTTTGCAAAATTCATAACTTCGGCATAAAAATTCCAAATTCAACAAACTAAATATGTTTTCCATTCAATTTTTCATGAACTTTGCAAATATCAACTTTGTTTGCTGTTTTGAATAATTTAAATTGCTGAAAACAACTGTTTCTTGATTAATGCATTTAAAATTATCAAATTAATAACTTGCTCATTTTAAATCCTTTTTCAACAAATGAAATATGTTTTCCATACAAAATTAAACCACCTTTCCAAATATAAAATTTGTTCCATGTTTTGAATAATTAAAATTGGTTAAATGATTTAAACCTTGCTTAAATCATTTAATATTGATAAATTCATAACTTGCTCAAATTAAATTCTTTTTGAACATATAAAATATGTTTTCAAACCATAAAAGTATAAGCTTTTCAAATATGAATCTCACTTAATGTTTTGCACAAATAAAAATACAATTAAATTCAAACTTGAATTAAATTCATTTAAATCTTGTTTAAACATGTTTAATTCATAATTAATTCATCCTAATTCCTTTTTCAATATTTGAAACATGTATTCCACCTAAAATTGTGTGTTCTTATCCAATATGAACTTTGTTATTTATTTTGAACAATTTAAATTGGTAAAAACAACAAATGCTTGTGTGACACCTTTAAGAAGCAAATTTTCATAACTTAATAAATAAAATCCCAAACTTGGTAAACCTTATTTCTAATTGTTTCTATTGTTGTTATTTTGCTGTTTTCCTCATCCATGCATCATGCTAATCCACTTTCACCTATGGTTTAGTTGTAAAACAATTATTTCAACCTTAATTCATGGGCTTTCCATATGCAATCCAATTGCATATGGGTCCATTTAAACATGTTATCCTGTCAACTAGTTTATTTCTGATGCATCAGTTAAATTGACATGCATCATCCCATGTTTGTGCATTATGCCATGTTATTGATTGTTTGCCTCTCTGCGTTGTTTGTTTGCTTCTTCTCGGATAAACGACGACGTTGAGACCGACGATACTTACGACACCCCTTCTGAGGATCTAGCTCAGTACCAGGCTGCTGAGTTTGCAGGCAAGTATTCACTCACATGAACCATTGTGTTCCTTTCAACATTGGATACCGATACTTTCCGTTGTCTATTCTGCTAGCCATATGAATCGTTGCTTCTGTTCGATCCTATCACATGTTATCCTTTAAACCTGATATAGCCTCACCTCCACACCTATAACCCCATTGCTTGTTGCCCGTGTCTTACTAGCATGCTTAGGGTTGTTTTGCTCGAGTCTGTTGCCCGTTACTTTCTGTTACTATATTTCTATCATGTTCTGGGGCTCGATGTTAAACAACAACCTGTTAATTTTGAGGTAATAATAATTTGCTGATAAGGCACTGGCAGGAGGCCCGGCGTAGTTTTGAAGCCTGCTAGTGTCGACCCTAATTAGGAAAAGGGTCTTGTCTACTGATCCATGATGAGCGCACTAACCGCATGTGGGAAGCGTGTATGGGCGCCCCCTCAATTTGATTCGATTCGCATCTCGTCCAAATTGCCACACTTAGTTCGGGCTTTCCATTTGATGCATGCATGTGCAGGTGCGAACCCTTGGCGCCAGGGTGGAACTTTTGTAGTCGGCATTTAGGGCGGCGTGGTATTAGAGTGCTATGAGGGTCCCCTTTTCTTCGTGGGGCTCGATTAGCCGCGCACGCACAGCATGTGGTTCTTTGGGCTTGATGCGAAGAAGAGTTGAGTTGTGTTGAGTTCCCCGCTTGGTGGGAGGCATTCCATCTGGCGGGTTATTCTTACGTGTACGGCCAAATTGGTGCACCCCTGCAGGGATAAATCTTCTCGAGAAGCCGTGTTTTCTGCGGTTATGGTTGACTTGGTGAAAGTACTGGCTAACAAGTACTCAGAACAACTTACACCTAACTAATGATAACTTGACTAGTAATAGTCTTATTGACACTATAACTTGAACCATCATTAATCCAACTGTGTGAGTTATCCTCGGATTGCTTCTTTGGATAAGGGGCGAGGTCCAGGGTGGGTTTGTTTGCTGGTTTGTTATAGTTGGTTACGATACGCTATCTTATCTCTTTTCTGTTAGCCGGAAGTTGTAGTATGTTTCTGTAGTTGGTTAGTGCAGCCAGCTGCCGCATCTTTTGTACCACCCCTTTCTTCCGTTGAACCCAAAGCATCTGTGCTTGATGTTGTGGGGTACATTTTGGTGACCTGTGAGTCTTGCTTGCCAGTACGTTTATGTACTGACCCCTTTGGGGCTGTGGTTTCCGCAGACTACGCTTACGAGGATCCCCGTGATGGCTACTACGTGGAGTTTGACGAGGCTGCTGACGAGTAGATAGCGGACCCGGGCAGGATCCGAGACATCGTGGATGGGCTCCGTCTTTTCGTTTCCGACTTCTTAAGCCTATTTGGATTTGTCTGTACTCAGACCCTTTGAATGCTTCCGCTGAGATGTAATGATGTTATGTTGGGACATGTGTCCTCTGGATGATTGTATTTGCTATCTCTGCTCTAGTGAGAGCTATTTGCAACTTATTTCAATCTTTTGTGTCTTAGAGATATGTTGTGCTATCATCTGTTAAACGCCGTTGACGTACCATGTGTGTATGGTATGAAGTACGTCAATGGTAGTATCCAGATTTCTATGGGATGGTTTACGTAGACGATGAACAGTAGGGGTTGGTTGTCACACATACGTGTGTTGGCCTACTCGTAAGAGATGCGGGTGCCGGTAAGCCCCGTAATCCAATCAACTACTGTTCAACGGAACTGCGAGTATCCTCTAGAAGTCCGGGTGCGACAAATGGTATCAGAGCCTGTCTGCCTGTAGGATCCCTTTTACTGGTCGCAGTTGAGTCTAGAAACTATTTTGTAGCTATATAGGAAAAATGAAACGTGAGAGTAGGAATTCTGCCATTTTATTTCTTTCCCCACCCACCCTCCCTTTTTGTGGTAAGGAAGTGCAACGTTGTTTTTCCCTTCTCATCTAAACTTTCAAGTTAGGATTTCACGAATCCTGGTTTCTTTAGGATAGTTATATCTACTAGACCATAGGAATGGAGGTGGTTGTGACATGATTTATCATGTTGCCTACTCACGATTGAGAACGGAGGCATGTAAGCCCCGGAAGCAGATCCTCTATTTCTTAAGCAGTAGATATTGATCCTTTAGAAGCCCGGATGGGTTTTCCGTAGTACCTCAGGAGTGTTTTGGTCTCGTTTTCCCGATGTTGCTTTGATATCCTGTTCTTCTCAACATCCTTTTCGTCCGTTGAAACCTTGTTGTTGCTTTCCACTTCAGTTTTGCTACCGGCGTCTAGTCAATAACTCTATTCCAACCTTCTGGCCAGATAGTCTATTCTACAAATGAATCAAGTTCCAACAAGCTATACACCCTCCATACAAAACCTCTACCTTTACTCGAAAATGTTCCGGTGGTTTGCAAATTCCCCGACGTCTTTCTAGAAGAGTTGCCAGGAATGCCCATCATTTTGAACTTCCAGAAAAACTATCCAAGGTGCACGATGTGTTTCACGTGTCACAGCTCAAGAGGATCTTCGCAAGAAGTATCCGGACCTTTTCTTTCTCAGTAGGAATCTTGGGGCGCGATTCCTTCAAGGGGGGGGGGGGTTTGTAACATCCCAAGTATGAAAAATAGCCATTAGAATGTTTGCTCTCTCTTATTTTATGTTTGCATCATGACATCATGTTCATTGCATTTGTTTTGCTTTGTTTTCCAATAGTTTTCCTCTGTTTTCCTTTGTTTTCTATTTGAATTTCAAACCTTTTGTTTCATACTTGTGATGTTACAATTTCCAAAATGATATTTCAAATCAAAACAATCAATTGTTTCCATTAAAGTTGTGATTTCAAAACTGTTGTTTTGTTTCTATCAAAAATTCATTTAATATCAAACCCTTTTCAAATTCAATTACAAATTCTTCCAAACAGCAACCATGTTGAATTTATGAGAATTACAAACCAAATTCTAATCCTTTTTGTTTCAATTAAACTCTAAGGTTCAACTATTTAAATCTTGTTTTCAATATTCACTTAATAATCAAATTCATTCAAATTGCATTCAAATTCATTTGTATTTTCCAAACAACAACCATTTGAAATTAATGAAACAAAACATTTTCCAAATCAATTTGTTTCAAATAAACTTGAATTCAAAATCTTTTAAATTGCTTAATGTCACCCCTATTCACTTAATATCAAAATTATTTAAATTCAATTAAATTTACAAACACCCACATAATTAAAGTTTTTGGAAACCAAAACTTTGCAATGTTGCTGTTACAATATAAATAGTTGATACAAAATTTTACCCAAATTTCTAAACCCTAAAAAACCCTCCTTTTCTCTCTTTCCTTTTAGCAAAAAAAAAACTAACAGAAAAAAAAGACCAGCAAGGGAGAGAGGGGCAACCAGGCCCAGCCCATCTCCCTCCCTGGCCCGGTAACCCCCCCTCTTTCTCTTCTTCGTGTACGACAGCAATCTGCGCCTGTACACGTCGACAGAGAAGAGGAGGAACGGCGATCACCACCCCCTCCCCCTTATAACCCTAGCAGCAAGCCCTAGCTTCTGCCCTAACCCCTAGCTCCCTCCTTCTCCCTCTCCCCGCCTCCATTCCTCCTTCTTCCACCTCCATCTCTCTTCTCTCTGTCGCTCTGTTCTCTGAACCTAACGCCACCGAAAACCCTCTCCTTACTCCGGTGATCGCCGCAGTTGTGGTCGCCCTCCGGCCAGGGTCGGCGCGGGAATGTAATCCCCGCACCACCCTCTCCTTCCTCGACCCCATGGCGAGGGCCGTGAGCCAGCACGACGCCGCCGCCGTCCTCAACATGTCGCCGGCCGACTCCCTGCTCCGCCCCGACGCCTCCTCCTGTCCGCTCGAGGTGAGCCTCCCCCCTCGTCTCTCCTTCCCTTCCTCTCGCTGTCCTCGCAGCTGCACGCAGCACACGCACCCGCGACGCACCCGTGCACGGACCACGGCAGCACGAGCACGAGCCGCGGCGATCCCCGCCGGCGACCACCTGCTGTGTCAGTCAGCGAACTGAATTTTCCTCTCAGTTTCAGTTAAGTCCGCTAGCTGCACCTTATATCGAAACGCACCCCTTACCTGTCACAACTCACAGCCACATCGCAGTGGTTACGGAACCAAGCGCGCGCCCAGGGGGTGGTGGGTTCGAATCCCACCCCCTGCGGATTAAAACATCTTTTTGTTTTATTTCTTCAGAACCAGAACTTCACAGAAATCACAGAACAGTCCCTGCCGTTAACTTCTAGGCCCCTGTTAATTTTTTCCTAAGTCCCTAGCAGCTAATTAAATGGCAGATTACACCTTAAACTTGTAAATTGCCTAAATAATTCATTTTAACTCCAATTTCAACATTTTAAATATGTTTTCTGTACCAAATTAAATTCTCTACCCAAATATAAAATTTGTTTACTGTTTTGAATATTTTAAATTGGTGAAATATTTGAAAACTTGTTTAATTCACTTAATTTTGCAAAATTCATAACTGTGGCATAAAAATTCCAAATTCAACAAACTAAATATGTTTTCCATTCAATTTTTCATGAACTTTGCAAATATCAACTTTGTTTGCTGTTTTGAATAATTTAAATTGCTGAAAACAACTGTTTCTTGATTAATGCATTTAAAATTGTCAAATTAATAACTTGCTCATTATAAATCCTTTTTCAACAAATGAAATATGTTTTCCATACAAAATTAAACCACCTTTACAAATATAAAATTTGTTCCATGTTTTGAATAATTAAAATTGGTTAAATGATTTAAACCTTGTTCAAATCCATTAATATTGATAAATTCATAACTTGCTCAAATTAAATTCTTTTTGAACATATAAAATATGTTTTCAAACCATAAAAGTATAAGCTTTTCAAATATGAATATCACTTAATGTTTTGCACAAATAAAAATTCAATTAAATTCAAACTTGAATTAAATTCATTTAAATCTTGTTTAAACATGTTTAATTCATAATTAATTCATCCTAATTCCTTTTTCAATATTTGAAACATGTATTCCACCTAAAATTGTGTGTTCTTATCCAATATTAACTTTGTTATTTATTTTGAACAATTTAAATTGGTGAAAACAACAAATGCTTGTGTGACACCTTTAAGAAGCAAACTTTCATAACTTAATAAATAAAATCCCAAACTTGGTAAAACTTATTTCTAATTGTTTCTATTGTTGTTATTTTGATGTTTTCCTCATCCATGCATCATGCTAATACACTTTCACCTATGGTTTAGTTGTAAAACAATTATTTCAACCTTAATTCATGGGCTTTCCATATGCAATCCAATTGCATATGGGTCCATTTAAACATGTTATCCTGTCAACTAGTTTATTTCTGATGCATCAGTTAAATTGACATGCATCATCCCATGTTTGTGCATTATGCCATGTTATTGATTGTTTGCCTCTCTGCGTTGTTTGTTTGCTTCTTCTCGGATAAACGACGACGTTGAGACCGACGATACTTACGACACCCCTTCTGAGGATCTAGCTCAGTACCAGGCTGCTGAGTTTGCAGGCAAGTATTCACTCACATGAACCATTGTGTTCCTTTCAACATTGGATACCGATACTTTCCATTGTCTATTCTGCTAGCCATATGAATCGTTGCTTCTGTTCGATCCTATCACATGTTATCCTTTAAACCTGATATAGCCTCACCTCCACACCTATAACCCCATTGCTTGTTGCCCGTGTCTTACTAGCATGCTTAGGGTTGTTTTGCTCGAGTCTGTTGCCCGTTACTTTCTGTTACTATATTTCTATCATGTTCTGGGGCTCGATGTTAAACAACAACCTGTTAATTTTGAGGTAATAATAATTTGCTGATAAGGCACCGGCAGGAGGCCCGGCGTGGTTTTGAAGCCTGCTAGTGTCGACCCTAATTAGGAAAAGGGTCTTGTCTACTGATCCATGATGAGCGCACTAACTGCATGTGGGAAGCGTGTATGGGCGCCCCCTCAATTTGATTCGATTCGCATCTCGTCCAAATAGCCACACTTAGTTCGGGCTTTCCATTTGATGCATGCATGTGCAGGTGCGAACCCTTGGCGCCAGGGTGGAACTTTTGTAGTCGGCATTTAGGGCGGCGTGGTCTTAGAGTGCTATGAGGGTGCCCTTTTCTTCGTGGGGCTCGATTAGCCGCGCACGCACAACATGTGGTTCTTTGGGCTTGATGCGAAGAAGAGTTGAGTTGTGTTGAGTGCCCCGCTTGGTGGGAGGCATTCCATCTGCACTACAACAGGACAGAGCTTTGGTAACACATTGTTATGTTACTACAGGCCCAAAAGCGTGTTACTAGGCCATGTAGTAACACAACTTCAAATGTGTTCCAGTAGACCGTGTTACTAGGTGGTGTCCTTTGTCACACATAATAATTGTTACGATATGCTAAAAAATGTGTTACAATTTTTCTACAGTAACATGCATGTTTTTGTGTTACTAAACGCACAAGTAACACAGTTTTCTACCTGTAGTAACACCTGCAGTAACATATTTTTTAGAAGTAAAAAACCGGTGGTAACATATTTTTGTAGCTATAGTAACACAATTAGTAACACCTTTTTTAGGTTTGAAATTTTTTTAGTAACATGATATCCACATATTGTAACACTATAATTTATAGTTGTCAACTACCCTAGTAACACGTTTTGTAAATATAGTAACACCATCGGCAACACTATATTAGAATGGCAACATGATTAATGTATTTTTTATTTATTTAATATGAAATAGGTACCTATTTTATGGACTATAATTTTTTTTAAATCATGGTCGATTAGTCAATTGTTTTATTACGAAACATTGGTCATAAAATAGTTAGGACTTGTTTTATGAATATGGGAACACCATCATTGACATCTCCATGGTAAAATCGCGCCATACTTATTTATTATTAATACCAAAACTAGGCATTTGTTTCATAAAATTAGATTTAATTTAAACAAAAAATATTGGACATGTTAATTAATTTATTGTAATGCATGACACCATGAAAATAACATAAAAAGGGAGGCACGACACCATGAAAATAGGGTTCATTACAATTTGGGCACTTTCAAAACAATTACATTCTTTAATCCATCAATAAACACTAAAAATGTTGCTTCTTCTAGTCTTCCATGAAAAAGTTGCTTCTAGAATCATCACGAGGACTACTGTAGCATCCAGCCTTAGGACCTCAGTTATCTTTCAATCTGTATTGAGAAGAAAGAAAGAAAAATACTATGATAGATTCACTTGAAAAATATTATACTCCCTCCGTCTCAAATTAATTGTCACAAAGTTTGACAAAAGTGGATGTATCTAGACATAATTTAGTGTTAGATACACCCACTTTTGTCAAACTTTGCGACATTTAATTTGAGACGGAGGGAGTATATGTAGTCGAAGAAATGGAAGAAAATAAACACACAAGGAGAACGAATGATAGTTAAGATACATACCATGTTGTAGGCGCAGATGTGTAGTGGCTGATAAGACGATGATCCTAGTACATTGTGATCTTACTCCTTTTTGTTCTTTAGTATAAAACGACCTATATTACTAGCACACTAAGATAGTAAAATGCAGTACAAAATTGCTAGTGCTAAGCAAAGAGGCAGATTTGACAAAGTTAACAAAATCATAACATCATAGAAAAAATGGCACGAAAACCTGTACCAAAACAGATCATTGTATAATAAGATATGCAAATAAGCATTGGGATTCCATAAATAATTTACAAATGTAGCGAAATAGAACCAAGAACCAAGGATATGTATATTGTTAAACGAATTGTGATTCCATCACCTAGAGACAAATGGTACTGCTAAACATACATGCAGATTTAATTAGATTAGAAGCTTACATAATTATGCAGCTACGCCTTAATTAGAATCCATGGATAAACCTTCGTTTCTTAAGGTGTAGGAGATCAACAAAACTGCCCATGCATCTGCACTTCTGCATTTGGTCACGACGCACACGCACCCTGCATTTGCATTTTTTTTTTTGATAAAGGGAAGTATATTAATATCGCGGAGATACAAATTACACCCGGCCTCTGCAACAATGCAATGGATGCACACGGCCGAAAGACAATAAAAAGAAGAAATAAAAAAGAAGAAAAGTCCCGCTACAGGGTTACAATCCTCGCGGTATCCGCACAACCACCACCTAAACAACAGCTGACGTCCAACTCTTCGAAAGCAACGTCTCCAAGAAGAACGGTGCCAGGCACAACCAATTAAGGCCAGACCTTGGGTTTTCACCCTGAAGATAATCCTTGCTCTCAAAACAACGGCTCCAAGAAGACCAGTGCCAGGCACAACCAATTAAGGCCAGACCTTGGGTTTTCACCCTGAAAGGTAGGACTTTGGACTCCACGCATATTGTCTCCCCCTCTGACATACAGATGCCACGAATCTTGTAACTCCAAGCCAGTTCCCCATCGATGCAAAGACTCCGAACACCGTTGCTAGTCCTCCAATCTCGCCTTCGATGACTGAGCATTGCGACCAAATTCCACCGATCCAGCAATCTCCAGGCGTTGCCTATGGGAGTCGCTGGCGGAGCCTTTCGGTCGACACCCCGGCTTGATCAAAGAGGACCTACATCATGATCTTCATCTTCGCGCGACAGGAAACCCTAGGACCACCGCCATTATTCTTTAGCCTCGCGGCCCGACACCACGAAGCCACTCCCAGCAGGAAAGCATCATAGAAGGGGTAGGCCATTGCCCAACACTAGGTCGCCGGCGAGACCAAGGTCGTAGCCAGACTACCACGGCCGGCCAAGGCCGAATCTGATACCCAAGATCATCGGGCATCAAATCCCGCGTCCCCAAGCGATTCCTGGATCTGATCCAGGCGCCCGCCGGCGACGCAGCACCCCCGCCGTACCACCTTCCCACCGGGAGGCTCAAGCGCCGGCCCTAGGCCGCGCCGCCCCATGCCCACCGTCGGCTCTCCACCGCCTCCATGGAGCGCCGCCGCGGAGCATCTCTTCTGCCCACCGTCGGGGACGGGGGCGCCGCCACCACCGCCGGCGACAGGCGGCAGCGACGGCAGGGTCGAGGGGGTAGGAGGGGCTCGGGAGGGAGGGAGGTGGGGGCGGCTCCCGGAGTCGCCTGGAGGGGGCGGCTCGAGGAGGGAGGTGGCGGCTAGGTTTCCCGAACAGAAGCAAGCCTCCTGTTGCATGGTTAAATAAAGAACACGATCAATTCGTAGCAAAGAAACGAGGAAAGGGAAAAGCAGAATCATCTACAATAAGTTTGTAGCCTCGGACAGGGAAATCAAGGATAAATTTTGCAGTCTCTCGGAAAGAACAGAGAATTAATTCAGTGAATAGGTAAGGGCAGACATGAAAGTAATGTTCTGACCTCTACTGCTGCTTGGAAACGACGAACGCAACGTGAGGGCAGTGTGGACCTACGAGCCGGCGATCTACTGATGCTTGCTTCCATCAAGCTCCTGATGTAGCAGAGCTGAGAGCCGGAGATAGAGAGAAGGTCGAGGAGAACCAGTGAGGGGATGATGAGACCGTGCAGACCGTCGAGCCCGCTGCTGGATCTAGCGGCGCCGCTCGAGAGTCAACTGGGAAGGATGAAGGTAAGCGAGCTCAGAGCGTCGGGAAATCTCGCCGAGCGGCTGCGGCGGCGGCGATGAATCCAGCGTGGGGAGGGTCTAGATGCATTTTTTCCGGGGCATATTAGTATTGGGCTGGTGAAATCTACAATATCTAAATGAGAGCAACCCACTAAGTTTATTTCTCTCAACATGCAAAGTGCCCACCTCATCAATCCTCTTCAGCAATCCTAGACTGCCATGTGACACTAAATTGGCCACCTCAGCGAGAGAAAACTGTTGGCAGTGGATGCGTTGTATCGCCTCTGCATTCTCTTTACCTATTTTTCCTAGCATTTACTTTATCATGTACACTCGAATTTGTAAGGTGCAGAGACAACCTCACCCCTTCCGCTACCGTCTCCACTATCATTTATTTTGTCCGCTCCCATCCCCTCTCAATAGCAATCCGCCAGCCACGTTCCTATATTTACACATCTATATAACATGTAGGTCGCCAAGGCCAGCATATGCTGTGTTCGAGATTCTGTGTATGCCTTCACAAAATCAGCTTCTAGGCATGGTGGACGCCGCAGCTATCCATGGGAATGGGATACGCAGAGGCAATGACACCGTCCATCTGCAGAGACACAGTGGCGCTCTCCATGTACGACCAGGCCACTAGCCTGTTCCATAACAACATCGCCAATGCACACACCTGCAGGCATATATTACTGTGGTGTCGTGCTGTCGCTCATGGTCACGGACCAGCAACAACCGATCTTCCAGGCCATGAGTTTCTTCTTCGCCAATTCTGAGTAGAACTGTTGGTTTGCCTTCTAATGTTTTCATATTTCTTGCAGGACGCACTTTCTTATAGTTAAGTTCACCCCTTTTGGACCTGTACCGTGAAACCTATCTTTGTAAGTTTCTGGGTATGAAGATGCTAATTTATTTGTGCCTTCTATTTAAATAGTGATATGTCATTGAGAAGCAACACAAGAAACTGCTGGCAAATAAGACATGGGAAGTGAGATTCGTGGTGCCTGATCATGGTGCTAGCTCCGATAATGCCTCCTACCATGCTGCAGAAATATACTTAATGTTGTGGCTCTATATGTCATGCCAACTTTTCTTTATTCTTCAACTCAGGATCTGTTAGAGTACGTGATGGGCCTTGGCCCATTAGTCTTAGGGTTTGCTTAGGGGTCAAGTAAGGTTTGCTTAGCTCTCCACGCGCCTCCGTGACCTGACCGAGTCGGTCTCCGACATCAAGCACGCCCTCGCCTTGCTCCTCCAGCGGACCGACATCACGTTCCAACATGGGATGACCTACGACGGGACTGCGACGACCTCATTTCTAGCAGCGCCATCGCCGTCCCAGGACAATCCCATCCAACAGATCAAATTTCAGCCGTCGCCGTCACCGCTTCCAGCTTGTATCTCTACCCACCACGTGTTGGCGGCGGTGAGGCTGCAGGCTGCTGCGCGCGGCCTCCTAGCGCGTCGGCATGTGCGGGAGATGCGTGATTTGCGGCTGCAACTCCTCCAAGTTGCGTTTCACGGTGCAACGGACCTTGATCTCGTCCGCTGCGTGGGGGATATTGGGCATGCGGTTTCCCCCACGGGCGGTGACCTCCAAGTCTACGACATCGACAGTCAACCGGCTGGGAGAAGACATGGTGTCACCGACAGGAGCGCACTGCGTAGCACCACTGCATTCCGCCGCCGACCGCCGCGAGGGCTCCCTTGGTCCCGATGGCGTCCTTGGGATCCAGGGGGCTACAAACGAACGAGTTCGGCGCGTCGAGGATTCTCTTATCGTTCGGAGTCAAAAATAAAGAGTCGGAGTCTCGTTCGGGTTAGCTTATTTCAGGTCAATACAATAAGCCGAGATGTAAAAGGCTTGTTTTTTTAGGCGTTAGGTTTGTATGGGGTCGAATCGTCGTTAGGTTGCAGCTCGAGGACGAGCTGCATGTCCAGGTGGAGTGTAGTGTTAGAGTACGTGATGGGCCTTGGCCCATTAGTCTTAGGGTTTGCTTAGGGGTCAAGTAAGGCTTGCTTAGGGGTCAAGTAAACCTCTCTATATATTGAGAGGAGATGTATCAATCTAATCAAGCAAGAATTAAGAAGGAAAACCCTTCCCTCTTGCCCGGCCGTGGGAAACGATCCCCACGGCCGGCTCTCCCGCGCCCTTGCAGATCTCTCTCTCCCGCTCAAACCCTAGCAGCCATAACAGGATCCCTATAAAATTCTTAAGGATTCATGCTGTAATGATTCCTCTGTCACTCTGTGCAATATTATTAATGCCATCGCTAAGAACGTCCATCTCAGTTTTGTACATACTTCATCTGTCTTATTGTGGTTTTTTTCAGCCAACAAATGCACAGCCCAATCTGAATATCAACTTTATTGAGTGAACAAAGGGTAGCATCGATGTATACTGGAACATATGTATTGGGTCAAAAATTCATGTCAGTAGTTATTTCTAGACCTATGATTTTGCTATCATTGCCATATACAGAGCTACTACGCATGCGGCCGGAAAAAAAAACCCAGGTATGCCAACTTCTGTCTTTATAGTGTATACCAACCCATATCTATTTATGAAAATTGTGCTCAGAGGCGTGCAACAAGTTATGTATTCTAATGCGCAATTAAGTTGTTATATGTTTGTACTGACTCATAAATGAGTTGGCTCATGTAACCCCTTTTTCTGCCGAACCTACAATAATGTGATTCTCAGGAAAAAAATGCAGATTTGGTGAACATGGCACACCTTCATTTTCAGCAATAAGGCCCTGTGAACTCAGAACCCGCATGTTTTGGGCCAATGAGATATAAACAACTGCTATCCCGACCTACTCTCGTACAGTTGTTCTGTACCGTTAGTTCTGATATCTGTCATGCATTCATATGTGTGTACTCTTTTTTTATACTGAGTGCTATATCTTTTCCCCGTATATCTATGTCTTAATTTGATTCATACTTTCCTTTTGCATGATTTAGGATGCTTTATTGCTTTTTATTTTGGGGGGATCACAGAACATTTTCATTGACCTATAAAATATGTCAAGTGAATATGATACTCTTTCAGTTGTGAAAAAGTAGAAAAGAAATAAGTTTACCCTCACTAAAACACATGATTATTTAGTTATTGTAAGTCACATCTGTAATCAATTTCAAAGCAGCTTTGTTACTACTCCTTGGAAAAGCGGTCAAATGAACATGTTGTACTGGAGACATTTGACCCGATCAAATGCATATTGAGGCACTTTCATGTTTCTGCTCCTGATCTGCAATGTTTTTTTCGAGAATTTTGATCTGCAATGTGTGTCGGTCAATATCTAAGCTCATCACCTATATTTTTTTTTCATCAAATTGTTGTCGAATTCCCGCCGCAACGCGCGGGGTATCATCTAGTTAGTTAGAAGGCTCGATACATATAAGCAATCAACGGAGGGGAAAATCCATGTTAGCGGGAATATCCAGATTTTCCCTCGCGTGTTTTTTGTTTCGAAGGAAATAACCACAGTGATACAGGGAAATTGTTTCATTCGTGATTTGTAGAGGGAAAATGATATGACTCGACTGAGATAGAGTAGAGAGCATTTATTTCTCAAAAAAAAAAGAGTACAGAACATTTAGAAAAACCTCTAAATTAGAACTAAATTCATAAACGGGGAGAGCCTATCCATTTAATGGGCAAATTAATATGACAACAGCAAATGCAACAAGATGCGGCATGTGTATTTTCGTATATGTGAGAATTTGTGTTTGTGTTGTGTTTAGAAAAAGAGGTTGTATGCAAAGTTGCTAGCAAAATTATTCAAATCATCAATACTTGACAATATTTGTTCTAGTTCAATTTTTGTGTTATTGATATGAATTTTAACAATAGCTAATACATATGTGAAGTGGGCGACAGGAAATGGAAGGAGACACACATGGCGATTTGAACGGAGACGCCGGCAGCGACGGGAAGGCTGGGAGACGGTGTGCGCCGTTCGTCGGAAGCCGTTTCTAGCCTCTACTTACCGAGGACGAGGAGGAGTCTCCGGGTTCACGCGCGGGTGCCTCGGAGGACTCAGAGGTGCTGGCTTCAAGGTCGCCGATCGTGATGGTGTACATGACTCCTTCGTCCTAGGTCATTGGGATCGGAGTCAACCAGGAGGCAGAATAGGATGCAAAACCGCATGCTTAGAGGTACAGAACCATGACCTCGAGCTCAATTTTTTCGCCGATTCGTTCTAGTCCAATTTCAACCTCGCCGGAGGTAGCAATGTGGCGGGCAGGCAAAAAAAAATCCCTGTACTCGAACCGTTGGTGTTCGCCTTCGGGGAAAGTGATGAGGGTTCTTAGAAGGTCGTTTGCCGATGTTGGCGATCACCGGCTCAACTTGGTCCGCAGTCCGCATTTTTTGGATCGAGGGATCCCCGTTTTCAAATTTCCGTGATTATCGAGTCGTCGATGATGACTCGGACCGGACCGTTTGTTGGGCCCGCGTATTGGGCGATGTGTTGGCATGGGCAACCGAACAATGGCCCAGATGTGTGTTGCCCGTGTGTCTTTTCCATCAGGGTATGGCCCCCGTCGATTTTTTAGGTTCCTCGTGGAGGGGACGAGAGTCCGCTGCTATGTCGTGTACGAACGATTCAATGGCGTTCCGAGGCGGAGGACAGGGTAGCGCGGCCAACCAAGCGAACGGTCCTACTGGTCGTGGAGGCAGACCGCCGGCGAAAAACGGAATCTCTGAAGCTGAGCCCAATGGTTTGTCCGGTGGCCAAGTTGGTGCACTAGTGTAAGATGGGCAGGGCAATGGAGGTTTTGCCTTCAACGCCAGTGGGGAAAGACAACCGGGCCGTGATGGCTATTGAGGGCGGCAGCGCTTCGACATCTATGGAAGTGGAAATTTTGGTAGAAGAGGAGGCTACGACCATAATGGTGTTTCTATTGAGGGTGGAACCTCAAATTCAGATGTTCATATGAGTGATATAGGAAGTGGTTCGTCTTCGAAGGGACCGATCACAACGGAGTTGCCTAGGACCGGGGTGGTCTTTTCTTTGTTGTTACCTCAACAATTTGGGTGGATGCTGGAAGAAGGTTGTTGATGCACGAACGCGTCACACGAACACGTCCTTGTGTACCTGCGGTGCCGAGGGAGATTCTCTGCAACTCGCACCGTGAGTCCGGCAAGCGCGGTACGCAAGACAGTCCGGCCAGGGCTTTTTCAGGCCAGACACCCCAGTTCCTCGGGGGGACCCCGTCGGAGGACTCGGCGACGATTGGATGCTCCAAGTAGTCCTTAACTCCCCTAGAACCTCGTGGATCGTAGCCTCCAAACCTGAAAAACAACAAAGAACGAGAAGCAAAATACAAGAGAGATGATAGATGAACACGATAAATTAGGGTTCTGTTTGTTCGATTGGTGTTGCTTCAATCGGCCGTCACCCCAAAGGTATATACGGGGCGGATGGACTTTCCGTGCAAGTCTAGGGCAAAAAATCCCGTCCAAAAAGACCTAATTTGAGTCTAATTCGTGCAAACAACGTGCGAGGCGAATTCAGGTTCGAACCCAGAAAATCGGCTAGAATTCTCGGTACCAACCGGGAATTTGGTCCCAAAACCGGAAATTCCGAGTTCAATGGGCTTTTGCTAAGAAAAAAGCCGCGAGCTCCAGGTGCCAACCGGACATTTCAACCGGAAATTTGGTCATAGAACCGGAATTCCGGTTCTGAACTCACGCGTCAATATTGTCAGCGGTATTTTGGCTATAGATTTTGCATACTTTCTCAGATTGAGATGACCCAAAAATCAAAGTTGTTTGTTTCAACGAGGCACACAACTTTTGGTCACACTATTTTTCCATTTGAGGTCATCTTGATGTCATATTCTTGTAAGCCAAAATTGATTGTCAACAATGGCCGATGTTTGCGCTTTGGTCGTGAAAGGGATGCGACAAGTGTCGTGAGATGTTAAAATAGCCAAAACCCGGTTCAGACTTATAGGGCTAAAAAGTTGTTTCGACACGACCTGTTTTGAGACCGTGGGAACATATGTTATGGATAATTCCCAAATTTTATAGCCGTCTGACTACTTTCTCCCATTTAAATGACTTTATATCTTAAACTTGAATTGCAAGTGTATGGTAGTTTTTGTCCTAAAAATAAACAATCATTTTTAGATATACAAAGGTCGTTGAACCACTCATAGTCTTTTCCAAGTAAATTATAGGTTGTACCACAAAAAAAAAATGAAAGAAGAAAAAAAAGTATTCTTTTACAAGAAAAAAAGGAGAGAAAAGGTCTTTGCTGAGTGTTTATTATCGGCAAGGATAGAAACATTTTGATTGGTTAGGAGGATGTGGCATGGATTGAGGATATGGAAGGGATCCATAAAGGGAAGAAATAGATGAACGGTTCGGATCGTATCCCGAGTCCAACCTGGCAGCTCCAGTAGTGCAGTCGTGCAGCCTAAACCTGACCCGCTAGCCCGATGCCCAGATCCCATCTCCCCCATCTCGCTCTTCGCTCCCATCTCGCGCAGCCGCCTCCCTCCATGCCCGCCGCCAGCGCCCATCACCGCCTCATGCCCGACCTCTCCGCCCCCGTTGGGCGTAGGCCGCTGCCACGACAGGCCCCGCCTTCGTGACCTCTGTTTATCCTCTCTCCGACCGGTGCCTTCCCGCGCTATGCGCCGCGCGTCTGGCGAGCGCCCACCCGTCGTTCCCTGTCTGCAGCAGTGCAGTGCCTACCTGTCAGTCTGCCGCTGGTGCTCACCTACCCGAGCTTCTGTGGCTGGCGTCCCCGCGTAGCAAAAGGCAGCGTGTTCCGGCGACCACCTCCCCTGATTCTGCCGACGACGTCCCCGGCCTGGTACTACTGGCCACGACTACGACCTGCGGCTGAAGCTCACCTCCCCAACCTGCTTCTAAACAGTGAGGTGTCTCTCCTGTTTCTCTAACATTCGTGGCATTATTCTTATTTAATGTGGGGGATAATTAGGAATCCAATGGCTAGGTATGCAGATTGTTTCTGTGGTTGTTGATGCAACATTGGATCAAGTATGATTGTATGATTCTGCTAGGGAAAATTACAAATTTACATTGGATCCTCAACCGCATTGTACTATTGTGTTCAATTTGTTGGTTTCTAGTAGATCCCAGGTCCAGATCATTGCTATGTGTTGAACATATGTTGTATTAGTATTAGACGTGACAGCCTTGTAACGTAATCCTCTGTAACTCCTAGCGATAGAATAGCTAGTCTCCTGATCCATCGGATCGTACCAGCCGTGGGGAGTGCGCCTCACCCACGACTCCATCTCTCTGTATATGTAAGGCCTAACCGAATCAATACACGTTGTGCACATTATTCTGCTATTCAGTTCTATGTCTCTCACCCTCTTTGGCATGCACTGCTGGTTAGTATTGCTATGTGCAGATCAGAGTAACGGCCATTGACTCATCTGGTTCTAATTAGGTTCAGTTTAGTCCACTCACTACTCTGTAGGGTAATGCGACTTGTGCAGAGCTTGTGCACGAACTAGAGCAGATGCAGTTATTTTAACCAATAAAACTTTGAGTTAGCTGATATCTCACCTTTTGTACAACTTTTTGAACTGCCTCTGCAATAGTACAGTACCTACCGTTGCAAAAAACAACGGGAATATGACTGATTTTAATTTGCCATCTTGACCTGTAGTTTACTGTAATCACCTGGTGGATGGATTGAAGTACACGAGTCTGTAATCAAATACCATAATCATATATTAAAGAAAACTATATATATGTTCACATAATCTTACAAGTGATAATGGTTTGTTGGGCAGTTGAGCCGTGATGTTCCAGTGCCTGGCCATCGAACCAATGATCCCCAATTGATGAGTGATGTTGCCTGACTCTCATTTTCTACTATAATCTTACATAGAAGCCCTTGATCTGCTGAGCATTCTGGCAACATTACTCCTGCCCTGGCTCTCATTTTCTACTATAATGTATTAAGCTAACAATATATTACAATTAAAGTCCATACATATACTGAATTTAACTCGATTCTTATGATATGAAATGAACTTGCTCAAGGGCTTCCCTGAATCTTATTTTTGCAGGAAATTTTCCGAGTGGAGATTAGAAGGATTGATTTGAACCGTTGGATGAAGCTATGCGTTCTATCATCGGACTTTTATGTTTGCACAGTTTTTTCAATTTGAACCCGATGTATGACAGATTTTAGTTTGGAATAAATAGACTATTTGTCGAAGAAGCATTATGTCAGATTTTCCATCTTGTGAAGTGAACTTGTTCCTTTTTTAAATGGATGTTTTGATTTATGTCTGATGATTATTTGGTGTGATGAAAAAAAACCTGGACACGTTTTCTTCCTTGTTCTTGTGAACCAGAATGTGCGTGTGTAATATGTGTCTTGCACTTGCAGCTGGGTTCTGGCCGTTGCTGTCAGCGTGACTTCTGTTCCCTGCACTTGCAGCTGTGCGCCAACCGTCTTGTCGCCATATCAGTTGGCATTTGTATGCTGGGCACCTGCTGTTTGTTTGCTTGTAAAGATCGTGTAATTATTTTTTTGTTCGACTAACTCAGTTACTGCTAGGGACCATACTTGTGGTGTACTACTGTGAGTGTACGATTGATGTCCAGGGAAATATATTATTAGCAATTCACGCTACTACTGTGCTAGACCTACCGGTTAATACTTGACTGCTGCTTTTAGTTGTAGTAATGTACAGTTCAATAATAATGCTCTAGTTTCCTTCCGCTCCTTCACAAGTATTGATGCTAATTGTTTAATTTATATCATCAATTTAAAGTGAGTTCATTTGGCATGTACGGTCCTTGAGTCATCATAAAAATTCACGTAAAATTTGGTATTTACTGAAACCCGGGTCAAAATAGTTTGGTGAACCGAACCGTATCTTATTTGCCAGGGAAAAAAGTTCATGTTTGCACGCTGCCCCTATGTGTTAAGGTAGTGGTTATATGCACATGCAATTTATTTTCTTTCTACTACTTCCCCTATAACTATGTGTTACTTTCGCCAAAGCTTGTAACACATTTTCACCGACCATATTTATATGTTACCATGCCAATGTCAGTGTAACACACTGCCACAGACCAAATTTATATGTTACTTCGTCAATATTCATGTAACACATTTCTGGCCCTGTATAGTTCGTGTTACTGTCGTTCGTTGCAGTCCAAATGGTGTGTTACTGGAATTTTTTCGGTAACACATTTTACTATGTGTTACACGGTTGTGTTACCAAAGCTATGTCCTGTTGTAGTGCTGGCGGGTTATTCTTACGTGTACGGCCAAATTGGTGCACCCCTGCAGGGATAAATCTTCTCGAGAAGCCGTGTTTTCCGCGGTTATGGTTGACTTGGTGAAAGTACTGGCTAACAAGTACTCAGAACAACTTACACCTAACTAATGATAACTTGACTAGTAATAGTCTTATTGACACTATAACTTGAACCATCATTAATCCAACTGTGTGAGTTATCCTCGGATTGCTTCTTTGGATAAGGGGCGAGGTCCAGGGTGGGTTTGTTTGCTGGTTAGTTATAGTTGGTTACGATACGCTATCTTATCTCTTTTCTGTTAGCCGGAAGTTGTAGTATGTTTCTGTAGTTGGTTAGTGCAGCCAGCTGCCGCATCTTTTGTACCACCCCTTTCTTCCGTTGCACCCAAAGCATCTGTGTTTGATGTTGTGGGGTACATTTTGGTGACCTGTGAGTCTTGCTTGCCAGTACGTTTATGTACTGACCCCTTTGGGGCTGTGGTTTCCGCAGACTACGCTTACGAGGATCCCCGTGATGGCTACTACGTGGAGTTTGACGAGGCTGCTGACGAGTAGATAGCGGACCCGGGAAGGATCCGAGACATCGTGGATGGGCTCCGTCTTTTCGTTTCCGGCTTCTTAAGACTATTTGGATTTGTCTGTACTCATACCCTTTGAATGCTTCCGCTGAGATGTAATGATGTTATGTTGGGACATGTGTCCTCTGGATGATTGTATTTGCTATCTCTGCTCTAGTGAGAGCTATTTGCAACTTATTTCAATCTTTTGTGTCTTAGAGATATGTTGTGCTATCATTCTGTTAAACGCCGTTGACGTACCATGTGTGTATGGTATGAAGTACGTCAATGGTAGTATCCTGATTTCTATGGGATGGTTTACGTAGACGATGAACAATAGGGGTTGGTTGTCACACATACGTGTGTTGGCCTACTCGTAAGAGATGCGGGTGCCAGTAAGCCCCGTAATCCAATCAACTACTGTTCAACGGAACTGCGAGTATCCTCTAGAAGTCCGGGTGCGACATAGAGCTAACCTTAGACAATTGGGTTTGAATGGTCACAACTGTTGTCTCTAGGTTAGCTATAGTCTCAGCCATTTTGGAGAGCTCTGATACGTCATAAATGCATCCCTAATTTCTGATGCTCCATGATCATATTTTTCCAATTGCTACATGTTTTCTCCCTTATTTATAGCATTTTTATACGTTTTCCAAACTAACCTATTAACAAGATGCCACAGAGTCAGTTCCCTGTTTTCTGTTGTTTTTTTAGTTTCAAAAAATTTGTTCTGGAAATATTCTCGGAAGTGGAAAATTCGAAGCCCGGAAGTCCTATTTTCCCCAGAAGCATCTAGAAGACCGAAGAGGAGCCGGAAAGGGGCAGCAGGGGGGCGCGCTATGCTTGATACGTCATAAACGTATCCCTAATTTCTGATGCTCCATGATCATATTTTGCTAATTGCTACATGTTTTCTCCCTTATTTATAGCATTTTATACATTTTCCGGACCAACCTATTAACAAGATGCCACAGTCCCTGTTTTCTGCTGTTTTTTTAGTTTCAGAAAAGTTGTTCTGGAAATATTCTCGGAATTGGAAAATTCGAAGTCCGGAAGTCCTATTTTCCCCGGAAGCATCGAGAAGACCGAAGAGGAGCCGGAGAGGGGCAGCAGGGGGGCCACACCATAGGGTGGCGCGGCCTCCCCTGGTCGCGCCAGCTAGGGGTGTGGGCCCCCCTGGAGCGCCACCACCTTCGCCCTTTCGCCTATTTAAGCCCCCCTGATGGAAAACTGCAGGCACCTGATCAAAATCCCCGAAAAAGTTCCGCAGCCACCATCACCGTCAACCCCAGATCAGGGGGGTCTAAAGCTGTTTCCGGCACCCTGCCGGAGAGGAGATCATCACCGGAGGCCTCTTCATCACCATGCCTGCCTCCGGAGTGATGCGTGAGTAGTTCATCCTTGAACTACGGGTTCGTAGCTGTAGCTAGATGGTTGTCTTCTCCTCATATGCCTCCATGTTTAGATCTCGTGAGCTGCCTATCATGATCGAGATTGATCTTATGTAATTCTCTGTGCTGTGTCTGCTGAGATCCGACGAATATTGACCTTATCCCAAGTTTATTATAGTCTTTATTTGCATGTGTTATTTGTGATCTTGCATGATCTCTGTTGCTAGTGGTTATTCTGGCCAAGTAATTGTTACTGACTCCAAGAGGGAGTATTTATGCTCGATAGTGGGTTCATGCCTCCTTGTTGCCTTGCTCGAGTGACAGAAACGTGAAGGGGGGATGTGTTGTTGCCATTAGGGAGAAAACAGCGGTGAGAGTGCCCGCTTGCATAATCATTGCTTACATTACACACTTTGTTTAATGTAATTAACTGTTGCTTGCAACTTAATACCCGAGGGGGTTCAGATGATAACCTGAGGATGGATTATTAGTCATAGATGCAGATGGATGTCGGTCTATGTATCTTGTTGTAATGCCCGCACTAAATAATATAATAATTTTCATGTCATATTGTGCACTACGGCGCAACCTTTATTTATCAATTGCCCATCTGTAATTTGTTCACCCAACATGCTATCTTTTATGGAGAGACACCACTAGTGAAACTACGAACCCCGGTCCATTTTTCCACACTGTTAAACAACCCACAATAATTTCCTGCTTTCTTTACTTTCTGCAAGTATACACTATTTTTCCACACTATACGTCTAATCTTTGTTTTCAGCAAGACCGGTGATATTGACGACCTCACTGTACCGTTGGGGCAAAGTATTTTGATTGTGTTGTGTGCATGTTCCACGTTGTTGCTGACACCGGTGAAGCGCCAGAACCACCGTTAGTGGCATCAACCTTCCGAAGATTCTCTTTCTCCTACTGGATTGATAACCCTGGTTCTTAACTAAGGGAAAAACTTCCTACCGCTGTGCTCTTCCCAACCTCCTCTTGGGGTATCCCAACGAGTGCAAGGTCTGCACCATCAAGCTCCTCCTTAGAGGAGTCGGGATCATCTCTGTTGGCCATGATACTGTTAGGCGGTTAAGCCCGATATAAGAGCCGAGGCTCCGATACCAATTGAAAGTACACGATGGTCAACTAGAGGGGGGGGGGTGAATAGGTGACCTACAAATTTTAATCCTTTTTCACTTTTAGATGGGCTTTAGCAAGTAAACAACTTGGTTATCTATATGTGCAACTAGGTAGACACCCTATGTGATAAGAAACAAGTATGCAACGGAAGTGAATGCAAAGCACAAGATAACCACAAGTGAAAACACGGAGACACAGGATATGTTTCCCCGTAGTTCATTCTTAAAATAAGTACGTCTACGTTGGAGAGGTGGGGAGCCACCTAGGCACTCCTCAATAGCACGGTTGTGCACACCTTGTTCTCCTTGAGCTTCTCCGGTGAGGAAGATTCTCGTTTCCACTATGAGGTCGACTTGAAGGCGTTGACCAAACCTTTACAAGGGGGTTGAGGCTACTCCACAAGTGAGATGGAGACTCTCAACAATCCGAAGCTTTTTGCTACAAGGTGGAAGCTGGAAGCACTAGGGTTTATCTAGGATGACAAGGCAACCCAGAGATTACAAGATCCCAAGGGGTATGGTATGGGAAAACAATTTTTGGCTTGGTACAAAGGTAGATCTAGGCCTCCTCCATGAGATCAAGGGAATCGAGTTTGGTTAGAGGAGGAGGGAGATCGGGACGTTTTGAGCTCTTGAACAATGGAGGAGAGAGAGGAATGGAAGAACTAGCTGTCTAGAGGAAGAAGACAGCTATTTATAGCCTCCTCCAAGATCTGACTGTTGCAGCTCTCCAGGGACGGAATATTCCGGTGTTAGTACCGGAAATTTCCGGGGCAGACAGGCCGGATATTTGAAATATCTGGGGGGCGGATTTTTGAATAATCCGGGGCCATAATTTTTCGGCAAATAAACCGCCACTATCTCTGCAAGCGGGCAGCACCGCCCCATCTGATTTTTCGCTAAGGACCAGGGGGCCGGATATTTTCCCCGGAATATTCCGGGCAAATTTCCGCCCCATCTTCTGCGAGCGGGCACTAGCGACACCTCCAAAATCTGCTAAGGACCAAGGGGTCGGAAATTTCCGGGAAAATTTCCGCCCCAGTTCTGCAACGGGCAGTTAGAGGCCAGGAATTCATCTTTTGAAGTTTAGAGAGGGCCGGAATATTCCGGTGCTCAGGCCGGATATTCCGGCCTATATCCACCGAAAATTCCGGGCAAGCGACCTGAATAATCCGGCTGCAGTTTTTCCTTCTTCAGAACACCTTTGTGTAACTTCTCAAGAATATCATCGTGAATTATATATGAGGCCATCTGTAGACACTTAAACCAAATGGTTAGTAATCATACCCGCATTGTTATCATCACCAAAACCATCAGAGGAGACATGAGCTTTCACCGCCGCACCCAACAGGCCAAGCGATTCACCGCTGGGAAGCCACCGCGAAGCAGCACCACCGCCGGCAAGATCCCTTTGCACCGACGAGGACAACCACAGGTAGAGGAGGCCACATCGCTGCGTGACCTGCGCCATGGCCACACACACGTCGTCCCGAGGCGCCCGCTGGATATCCACCACCGCGGCCACGCCTCCGAGCCGCGGTGGAGGGATGCCCCGCCGCCGCCATCATACCCCCCGCACGGGCTTTGTCCGGCTGGGATCCGGTGGCGACGAGGGGAGAGGCGGCGGGCGGAGGCTAGGGTTAGGAGATGGGAGATGGGGAGATGGGTTCACGTCGAGAGTTAGTTGTTTTATCCCTATTTTATGCATCTGTACGTACTTTCTTATATCGATAAATTTCTCGAGTACGCTATTTGCCTACAGTTTGCCTCTTGAAAAATATTATCGGTTGAAACATACTCCCTAAGGAAAGAAATTAGCTTTCAAAGGCCGATTGTTTGTGCTGTGAACGTGTTCTTAGTTTTGTTCTGGTTTGAAGAAAAAAAAGTCTTATATGACTCGGTATATTTGTTTGACAGAAGAATAACAATTGTTTCATAGCATTCCTTGCAGAAAAGTTTCGTGTGGTATTTTATTTCCCTTTACTTATCTACCTGGAGATGGCTATATTGCATCCCTGTAGATGGTCGGATCTGTGTGATGCTCCTTGTGAACAACCTGTAGATTGCAACGGCTGATAATGGTGTATGTGCACATGACTGCCTTTTTCTTTGCTTTCAGCAGGAAGACAGAGAATGGCGTAACCACAATCAAGATATACACTGCAAAATGATGCATAATGGATACAGCAAGGTGTACAGTGCAGTCAGTACCAAACTGATAGTTGTGTTCTGTCTGTAATACTGTGAAAAATGTTCATTGCCTTGATCAGAGCCTTTAAACCTTTTAGAAGCGAGCATTTCCGCAACTTCTATTTTTCCTAAAGCTAATGAACCCAATGGAAGAGACTCACTTGGAATAAATAATAAAGAAGGAACCAACAAGAAAATCAAGAATTGTTCCAACATATAGCAGAATAATTGGATACGGAATCAACTGTACTCTCTCAAATATTATTGGTTCTATGATATTGTACTGTCTGAAATATGTTGGTCCTCTCGTTAGTTTCCTGATTGTAAGCCACAATTGCAATTGATTTTTGTGTTGATAAAAGCAATGCCTAGAATGATTTTTTGAGGCACTATTGTATCATGCCGAGAATGATTTTTTGAGGCACTATTGTATCATGCCGAGAATGATTTTTTGAGGCACTATTACATAATGCCTAGAATGATTTTTTAAGATGTGTCACTTTATAGTGCCTCCAATTATAATCTAATCCATGTCATGTAGTGCGTCAAAACTTTATATTTAAAGGCATAATCAAAAGTGCCTCAAAAAGCACTATTTACTATTGCCTAAAATAATTTTTCCCTACCCAATTTGATACGCCACTTTTTCTAAATGCCTTTTATGATTTGTTTGAGGCGCTTAACATATTTTTAGGGCATTTTTTGTGCCTTTTAAAATCACTCGTGATGTAGTGAAGTCTGCAAGCCAACGAATCTAATATCTCAGTCTGAATTTAAGGTATGCCTACTTGCGGATCTGAAGTTCCGAACACACTCTTCGTCATTTCATACTTTCATTCGGTAGTCCGCACACCTATCTAACATCCAGCACACGTGTTGATCGCGGCCATCCTTTTGTTACCTTGAGTCCTAGACCGTGCTCGATCATCGATCTCCTGGCCGTCTAGCCAAGCGTATTACACATGTAGACAAGGGTAACTCGGAACCCGACTCGAGGGTGGCTTCATACCGCAAAACGATTTTCAGAAGGATTCCACTTGCCCTAAGAAATATTGATGATCCAGGGTGAGGAGAGTCGTCGCGTCAGGATCTAGACCACATCCGTTTTGAAAAAGAATATCCGTCTCGAAATTTGAGATGCCTAGTATCCCGTATCCAGGTTGGCGACCAGAAGGTGGGATGAGAGGGTGACATTTTGGTAGAATCATTATTTAAATTTGCCTCAATTACACATAATGGAAGACATTTTTTGTAGACCGCTTCAAAGGATTAATGATATGAAGGAATTTTAAAGAAAATGCCTCAAAAAATATAAACATCAAAGGCAATTTAATGAAATTGACACAAAAAAATTTAAGCATCAACGGCATTCTGAAAAAAAAAAGCCTCAAATGAGTTAAACATCAAAGGCATCTTTAGAAAAGCTACAGATTAATTATCTTAGGGGGCAATTTGTTATTATGCCAGTGAACATGGGGAGACAATTCTGAAAAAATGCCTTCAAAAGTCAGTACATTATGCACCAAACACCTCTATTTTAGAATTTGTCAAAAACCGCCCTTCCACCTTCCACGGTTCCACCTTCCTGTTCGACCCGCACCTGTTCAATCCCCACGCGCGGGACACCTCGCCGTCGAGCCATCTCACGTGCGCGGGCACCTCGCCGTCGAGCCATCCCACCTGCGCGTGGACAGCCCGGCTCTGCCACCGAGCCCCACCTCTGGTCGCTGTAGATTGCGAAGTCCCTCCCTGCGCTGCCTCCACACCGACGCGACGCCGAGCCCTAGCGCTGATTGCCCGCGCCGCTGCTGTTGTCCGACGTCAGTGAGAGCTCCGTCCTCCTCCATCTCCGACGCTGAATCCGACGCTTCGCCTGTTCGTCCCCAACACAGCCCCTTCGTTGGAAATCTCGAAGGTGAGAGCCCCATGATTGGTTGCTGAATTGGTTGATTAGATAGATGCTTGATTGCCTCTCGCTGCCGTCCCGTCGACCATGGCGCTCGCGTTGCCCCGCCGCCGCCGCCGCCGCGCCGACGCCGGCCAGGACTATAGTTTCCTGGTAGATGCCTTTTGTGCGGCAAGAGAACCCACTTCATATTGTACTTCTAGTAGATAATAATACTTGCAATCCACTCTCTGTTGTTGTAAACCTGTAGTACTTGTATCCTGGAAGCAGCGGATGAAGACGGTTTTTTTCAAATTGAATTGTCGCGATGCACATTTTTCTTGGGATGATAGGGTCTGACAGAGACTTGGTGTCATGGACACATGACAAGTGGACTTCCAAAACTACTCCCTTCGTCTCAAATTAAGTGTCGCAAAGTTTAACAAAAGTGGATGTATCTAGACATAGTGTTAGATACATCCACTTTTGTCAAACTTTGCGACACTTAATTTGAGACGGAGGGAGTACAATTAATGTGTTGCAGCATGCTTGACTGTGACCTCAGTTCAGTTTTTTTTAAATCCTTTAGAAGAACTGTGTGGAGTGTGTAATTTTTTGCCTTCTGATGGTTCAAGGTGAATGGCTTGTCTTACTGTATTGTAAGTATTTGTTTCTAGCTTGCATGTCTATCTATCTACCGCCAATGTGATCACTTTGTGCTTTGCTTGTTCTGTGCTGTGGTTGCATGACTGCTACTGCAGCTTCGCCAACTTTCGGTATCACTGCTACCGAATAGATGTAGACCACTTTGTATGCTTAGATAGTGACTGAGCTAGTTTCTTTGGCTAATGCTTCGATCTGTCAGTGTATAGCAACTCATGGTTCATTTGTTTTTTGTGACTCATAAATTTGATGCTACACCGATTGCTACAGCCCACCTAAGTAAATAAAAAAAGTATTGCAAAAGAAGAACTAGCAGAGTAATCTCTCACGATTTTATATCAATGAGCAGAATGATTGAACTGAATTAAAACTTCAAAGAAACCAAAGTAAGAATCGATATATCACAAAAAGGCTCCCATTTTGCACTAAATCGATATATCAGAGCACTCTGTTGCTTGCTTGCAAACTGAGCTATTCTTGCTGGCCTTTGCATAGTAATAAGAAACTCTTTTAGCCTGCATATTGTCGACAGTTAGTCTAGTCTGTATTTTCTGCTCATTTTTTGTTAGTTGAAGGGGTGTGTTTTGTTAGTCAGAAAAGAGAGATGTTAGCTATATACTGTAGTTGCTTTAGTAAATTATTCGTCGAGTGAGATCCTTCACAGATATATAGATATGGACCAGCAACCATTATTTTGTACAGCACATTCATTGGAGCTGCAAATCATTTCTTTTTGCTGCTGGATGATGGACTCTCTTCAGAAATGTTCTCATTGAAATATGTTGGATCTTTGCGCACTTATTCTTGTGTAGCTATTTAGGCTGTTTGCTGGTACTTGGATAATAATAAATCTGATTATGTGCACACTGTGATGATAGTTCCTCTTTGTATGATCTAACCATGCGTGTTCTGCCACGTGTGTTTTAATTAGTTTCTAATGTGTTTGAATATGTAACTTGCAGAAACAAAAAGAGGGTCTGGCTCTCAAAGCATCCCAGTTTCGGTGATCTATGGATGCCTCCTAACTTGGGACGTGGTGTAGTGTGGTGCGATCACTGTTGGTGGCGGCGGTTGGGAGAGAGGATAAGTAGAGTAGAGTACAGGGTTTGATTGAGTCGATTACACTAGCCGTTGACGAGCATACGGCTAGGGTCATGATACATACTTTCGAGGTTTCAAGTATGGCCTGCAATATTAACCCGTTTCTATTTATTAGCACCCTGGGCCTGGAGAAGTCGCTATAATAAACAGGGCGAATTGCAAAGTCAACAACAGGTAGTCGTCTGGCAACCGATGGAGAAAGCTCGTGTTGCCGGGGATCCTCCAGATTCAACCGCAGATTGCGATTGGTCCCAGTTTCAGGCGGACCTGCTCATTCGGATCTTCGGCAGTCTGGAAATTCCAGATCTCTTCAGCTCAGGTGCGGTCTGTCGTTCGTGGCACCTCAATTATCTGGAGGCCCGTCATCTCCGCCTGTGCTCCCCGAATCAGAGTCCCTGCCTCGTTTATTCCTCCGGCGACCGCGGCGCCAACACAGCCACCCTGCAGAACATGTCCACCAACAAGCTTTACCACGTCAGCCTCTCGGAGCCTGCCTTCCGCACACGTCACGTCATGGGCTCCTCCCATGGCTGGCTCATCACTGCTGATGAGCGATCCAACCTCATATTCGTCAACCCTGTAACCAGAGCTGAGATAGCTATGCCCCCGCCCGAGACCATGACCAATGTAAGACTCCGCCGCAGCGAAGAGGGCTTGCCAGATGAATACGATATCCTGTCCATGGATCTGATCTCTAGGGATTTTGACGATGAAGCTGAGCCATATAACGTTACACTTGAAGAAGGCCGCTTCTACTTCTATCAGAGGGTCGTACTTTCTTGTGAACCTTCCAATGGAAAATGCATAGTCCTCCGAATACACTTCCCAGATGATAATCTCTCCTATGCTAGGGTTGGGGACACCAAATGGATTTGGATTGATGCACATGAAGAATGCTGGATTTACCAAGATATTCTTTATAACAATAGTGATGGTTTGTTCTATGGTGTTCGTGGTAAAGGTGAGATTGATTCTATTAATCTTAATGGACCTTCTGTTGAAGTGAAGGTCATTTTGAAACCTATCATATCCTATAAAGCACATACCAGATATATTGTTCAAGCACCATGGGGAGATTTTTTCCAGATATGGAGACATGATAAATACAATAAGGAGAACGGGAAAATGGAGCGAGTTGCAGCCAAATTTTTTGTGTACAAGATTAATTTTGCTGAACAAAAGCTCGTGGAAACAAATAGCCTCCAAGATCATGCATTGTTCATTGGTTTCAACAGCTCGTTCTTTCTTCCAGTTAAAGACTTCTCTTCATTGATTCCCAATAGCATATATCACACGGATGACAAGATGGAATATATCTTTTGTCATAGATACAGTCTCAGACAGGTTGTTGTCTTTAATATGAAAGATAAAAGTTTCATTGAGCTATCACCCCCTGGTTCAAATTCAAGATTGAACTGGCCACCTCCAGTTTGGATTCAACCATCACTTACTTGAGGTTAGTGAAAATCACTTATTCATGACACATATAGATCATTTAATTTTTTTAAGTTTTTTGTTATATGTATCATAGTTGGCCAGCTATACCTTGTAACAGGAACCTGTTCCCTCGCGATCACTTTCAAGTAATGCACTAGTGCTTAGATGAATGTTTCGGGTCCAAATTCAGTAGGATGAGATTGTTATAGTTGATTTTGACGAAGATACTTAGCTGAGGACCGTCTTTGTTTCAAATGTAGTTACACGATATGTAGAACTTGTGGTGCTGCTAAAAAATGCTTAAATGTTCAACCTTCGTATGCTTTTATGACCGCCAAACGTAATATTATACATAATTTTAGATCTAAATCTTGGATGGTTCAGTACCTGCCTACATGGCATATTGACACATAAATGAGGCTTACTAATAACTATAAAGTGCCTTAACTACTTTTTCAGTATCCAACTTTGAAAGTCTTCGTCGGTCCCTAAAGCTTTACCTCAACCTATCCCCTCTTTTCTAAGGTGCTAGAATACGTTTTGAATAAACAAATTCAGATTTCCTTTAGTGTTACAATGCCAGTTTTCTAATCTTTTATTATCATTATTTATGATGATTGATTTTTTTTTTATCATATAAGATCAAGTAATTCATTTTAAATTAAACACATCTAAGATCAACCACTCCCTCTGATCCGGAAAATGTGACGCAGGAAATGAGCTACCTAGTTCAAATTTCTAAAGTGCTTCCGACACTTAAATGGGATCGGAGGGAGTAGCTTATACGAAGTAGTGATGAATAAGTCCAACCATGTAGCTCATCAATCTCCAATTCTGCATAGAAGTCCAATCAATGATCACAAAACTGTAAGAATAGTCATATGCATTTTCTGAAACCATCACACAAGATTAGCAATTGTGGAGAAATTGCTCACTTCGCAGCAAGTTACTTTCTTAGTCTGACCATCTGCGCAAACTCAACTCTAATATTTGTTAAATCAAGCGTTTATTCATTATAAATAACTAATAATCATGTCTGCTAACTGCTAAGAAACAGAATATTGTTCTTGGTGCTTTCAACAGAGTCTTTCAGACTATACATCATAATTTATGCCTTTTGTTATTGTTTTTCAGATGCTACATGCAAACAATCTGTTGAATGGATATGCCTGTTTATCCAGGCCTGCTATCCCTTATTACAAGACGTCAAAATGTCTACCTGAGAAATGGGGGCATATCTGACTCGTGTCTAAATGCCACCTGCTGTTTTTGAAGGTCCTGCCCAGCAATTATTAGATGATCATTTGTGTTCAGTATATTGCGTTAAGCGACTTCGTACCAAATAAACCAGTATGCTATTCTAAAGAGGGAGTATCAGCTTTGCATATAGGCCGAGCTGGCTATTGGCAGTATATGATCTTGTAAAACTAGTGTTAACTGTAGTCCCGAGGGCATGTTTGCTTTATTGAGTTATGGTGACTATGTGTTATGGTACCAGAACTTTCCCTGTGTTGTGACCCTGTGGCAGGCTATTTAACTGGACGCAGTACTCCTGAGATTTCATGTTTTAACTGTTCATGAAATTGAAAATGCCTGATAAGGGATCGGTGAGGTAGATGAATTGTTTAAATCTAGAAATCCTTCTGTTGATCACCCATCGCAAGATACACTGAAAAGAAAATCATGTTTACCATATCCCCGAGATTTCATGTTTCCCATAACCTTCAGATCACCCATCGCAGGGGCTTCGGGAGTTTGACAACTTTGAGGGTGTTTGACCTTGTGTCGAGGTGGCTCTTGACATTGGTCGTCGACGCATCAGTCACTGTTTCTGGCGCATGGTCTTGTGGATGCAGGTTTCTTCACCTTTGTGAGAGTGTCATGTGGCTGCTCCTACTATAGCAGGCCAGGCTTCTTCTTTTCGGCAGTAGTGTGAGTTCAGCTAGTTTGGTGGAGCGGGTCACCGTGGGTTGTTTTGGTGTGGTGGGCGTCATTTTTGCGGTGTTCTTCGAGATGTCGATGAGAGCGAGTATGTTGGGGTGGCGGCCCCGGAAGGTGTGGTGGTCTTGGTCGACCGCATAGCACATGGCGGAGTGGCGGAAAGTTAGAGCAGCGACGTCGGGAGTTCGACAACTTTGAGGGTGTTTGACCTTGTGTCGTGTGGGTGATGAGGTAGCTCTCGACATTGGTCGTCGACGCGCCAGTCAGCACTTCTGGTGCATGGTCTTGTGGATGCAGGCTTCTTCACCTTTGTGAGAGTGTCATGGGGCTGCTCCTACTATAGCAGGCGCGGCTTCTTCTTTTCGACGGTAGTGGGAGTTCGGCTAGTTTGGTGGAGCGGGTCACGGTGGGTTGTGTTCGTGTGGTGGACGTCATTTTTGCGGTGTTCTTCGATATGTCGTCGACGAGAGTGAGTGTGGTCCTACGATGATGTTGGTGTTTCGGTGGGCTAGGCCCTGTTCGTGTTGGAATTAGCCTGGTTTCCCACTAACTGAACACTTTCTTCTTGATTGGGGAATACGGTTTCAAAGCTTGGAGAGTATAAGCACAAAAGAGCTTGCACAACTAGTAGCCCGGCTGTTTCATATATGGCGGTACACGGTGCATGCGTTGGAACCCAAGAGCACTCATCATTGTAAGCTGCAACCCTGTGCGGCTGTCAAGTTAGCTAGCAAGGCAAGGGATTCTAGGGTAAACGTATCCGGAGGTGTCCACTTGCGCGTTTCGACAGCGGGCGACGGTTCCTCGGCCATCCGAACCTGTGATGGCCACGGAGTTGACGTGGATCTCCGTGCAGCTCCGCCGGTGCTGCAGTCAAACGCGACGGCCGTCTTCTGGCTTGATGTCCCGTGCAGGTTCGTGTACGTTATGTCGCTCAGCGCCACTGACCCCTGCAAATCACCTCACGAAGATGCAGGAACAAATTACTGTAATCGCGTACGTCGTCCCAGCTCTAGGATGCGATGAGCACAATTGAGTTGAGGAGATTACCGTGTTTGGGACGTCGCGGTCTTCGTAGAACTGGTTGATTACCACGGGATGGTCCACGTTGGTGAAGTTTATGTTGGTGAACGAGATGGATTTCGCGTAACCGTTGCCACCCTGTGCCAACAGATTCAGTAATCAATCGCCCATGATCAGAGTCAGCTTTGTCGTAAGAGAAAGTGGGCGTTTTTCATGGCGATTTAGCATATACTGTATATAACCTGCCAGGTCTTGATCCTTGCCCCGTTCATCGTGTTGATGAAGTGGACGTTTCTCACGTCGATGTGCTCCACCGTGTCCATGGCGCCATTCTTGCCGAGACTCCCCACGCTGTCATGCATAAAAACAAGACCGACCGTTACAGCATCTCATCTAACGTACTTGGCCCATCGTCAGTTACAGTTAGTACAGTTTTTCGTTACCTTATGCCGTGGCCGGGTCCGCACACGACGCCGTCGACGGTGACGAAGCGGCTCCCGGGGCCGATGGAGACGCAGTCGTCGCCCGTGCCGATGGTCGGTCCGGTGATGCGCACGTCTTCGCTCCGGTCGGTGTGGATGCCGTCGGTGTTGGGGCTGTCTCCGGGGGCGGTGACGGTGAGCTGCGTCACGTTCACCGTCCTGCTCATGATCACGGCGATGTGCATCTGCGGGCTGTCCTTGCTGCTGAAATGGCTCAGCTCCGCGTTGGTGCAGTTCATCAGCACCAAGGCCTGCAGGATCCATGCCAGCGATACGCAATGAGCTACGTTGCACAGTATTCGGAATTTCGATGAATTCAGTACTGAGTAGAAAGGTTGTCATGGGAATGGTTTCGCTTTCAATTTTGTACTGACCGTCGGTGCTGAAAGAATACAACCCTGAAAGTAAATACAATAACAGGATCGATCAGCTGATAATTTCTGTAAAAATATGTGTTCATAGATAGAATTTTTTGTGCTTTCTTTAGTTGCTGCAGGAGGTGTTCAGTGGGCTCACATAATCTTCTTTGCACCTGCCGCTCCACCAGGTTTGGCCTCTGCCGTCTAGCACGCCACTGCTGCCGGTCACCGTGAGCCCGTCGACCCCGTGGAACATCAGCCAGTAGTTCTCCCCGGCCCATGCGCTCGCCGGCTGCGCCATGATCGTGCCCATGACCTACGACAAACAAAGCAAGGGCACGGATCGATGAAGCAAACCATGGCCCAGATCTAAGACCAGACCAGGAAAGGCGGACGGTATGTTAGTTACGTACATACCTGCACGGTAATTCTGGTGGATGCGCAGGGCCCGTTGAACCTGGCGGGGCCGACGACGAAGATCTTGGCCGCCGGCACCAGCAGCGACACCGAGCTGTCCCTGGCGCCGCACGCCGCCGACCACGCGTGCACGAACGCCTTCCCAGTTCAGAAAATACACATCCATCATGTAAGTCAAAAGTTTTTGCCTGAGAGCGCAATGTCTGCTCAGGCAGCGCGTGCTTACGTACCTCGGTGTCGTCCGTGGCGCCGTCGCCTCGCGCACCGAAGTCCTCGACGCTGAACACGCGCCCCTCCCCGCCGGCGGCGGCGGCGAGCACAGTGCACCACGCGAGGAGCAGGACGGCCGTGCGGACGCCGATGGTACCCTGCAAGATTAAGTAAACATGCCTCAGTGCCTCGCACATGATCAGTGTTCACCATCAAGTGCGTAAGCACACCTGTAGTTACTACTCTGAAACTACTTTCTTGATGAATCGAATCTGAACATCAGTTCTCGGGCAGATTTGTTTTGGGAAATGCAGCGTGTGGGGAAAGCTCAAGATCGATTACTCAAGTCAATGTGATCTGGCTTAAGACCATTACTAGCTAGCAGTAGTACCATTTGTGCAGTGCTCTAAGGTCGTTGGGTCGTGCAAAAGAACGTTGTAGAGTCCCAACTTTCCCTGCAGAATTCAGGCGGAATCAGAACACCCAAGCTCTGTTGGTCTGGTCCTAAAATTGTTTTTGTGGTGAAAAAACAACGTGCAGGGAGTATATATAATGCGGCATACACACCGACAGTCACCGAAATCAGGAGGCGGCACTCCTTGTTTCGGTCTCAAAATACCGCCACGTGCCAGGTGATTTCATCATCCAGCTATACAAATGAGGCAACATATTTTGTCAGATCGTGTGTGATTCAACGCGACGTCTTCGTCGTGATGTTCGCGTCGGCGGAATGAGACACTTTCGATCATGCAGATATACGCTAAATCGTCGGATTGAATGCGTATGCAATTTCGGTAAATAAACGTGCCTGCATGTGATTATCAAGATTACGTGATGGTAGATATGATTTGGGTAAATAAAGGTGCGTGCGCTCGTCAAGATTACGTTCTCGGGTAAATATATACCGAATCTATGAAGACGTATCCGAAGTTAATGACAGCAACTAGAGCAATATTTTATGGACAGTTCTGAACGTCCTCAGGAGATCAAATTTTTTCATCCGGCTCCCTGTGCTGACACGTGTCCAGTTTTGGCTCAATCTCCACTTTGCTCCTATGGAGTGAAAAATCTCTGCTTTTGCTCTATGTAGCAAAAAAAAAACGGTTTATCCCAAAAAAAATAAAAGGAAAAAGAGAGATATCGTAGCAATAAAATTGTGTTCTTGTAGCAAAAATCAACTTCGCGGGAGACGTCGCCTGGAGACTCTCGTTGGAGGCATCGCCGGAAATTCTTGTAAAAAAAATAGTAGTGCTATAGCAAAAACATAGAATAATTGTAGCAGAAAATTTGTTCTATTATAGCAGAAAAATCAACCTCGTCGGAGATATCGCCAAAGTTCTCGTAGCAAAAAAATTGTAAAAAAATAGCAAAAAAAAATACATACCAATTTTTTGCCGCCGCTGCAAAATCAACCAGAAATACATGACCCGCTGGTAGCAACGCCTATCACTCTTGATAGCATCAACGACGGTCGTCAACTGCATCACGGTCACCTGCTCGCAGCACCAAGTTAACTCTGCATCCCCGACGCGCTCACTCTCGTCCTCAGATGTCCATCGTGGCCGCCTCATCCGCCCGAAGCAGCTGCCGCCGAGGTCATAGTTGGCCGGTTCGCCGACATCAGCGACATGGTACAGGGGAATGGAGACCACCAGCTGCTGCTGGCCACGAGTGTGGAGAGGGAGGTCGGCGTCACAACGTTCGGCGGGCGGCGACGAAGCAGGAAGCAATGTTGGCATGGCGGGAGGTGGAGGCGACTGCCCAGGCCATGGCGCGGGACCTAGCTGCTGCTGGCCGCGAGTGCGGAGAGGGACAACGGCGTCGCGGCGTCCGGCGAGCAGCGGCGGAGCAGGAAGCAACGTCGGCATGGCGCGAGGTGGAGGCGGCCGCCTAGACGTGGAGAGGAGGTGGTCTGGGGAGAAGAGGCGATGGCCCTCTCGCGAGGATAAGTGGTGGAGAACAACCGGTGAAAATAAGGTAAAAGGAGGTGGACCCTCCCAACGCTTGGTTGCCGGTTTTCCTATGCACACGTTGATACACGTCGCACGCAAGCGATCCGGAGGACGAGCACTGGACGAGGTTAGCGTTTTCCATATTTTGTCCTTGTATATTGCGAAAGATGTTGTTTTTTGGGACATATCTCAGTAGTTTTCATTTGTGAAAAGTTCTATGTGAAATCAGATCCAAGTCTTTAATTTGGCAAATAAATGCACTAGTACTAGTACATTGTGTTTATGCCGTAATGTGATTCTTTCCGCCAAAGAAGGGTGTGCACATAGCACTAAAATGTATTCATTTGTGTATTGTGTTTCCCAGAGAATTTTGAAGTAATGTCTCGTCAATGTGACTTGGCCAGTATAAAGTGGATCGAGAACCTGCGGCTAGTCGCTAGTCGTAAATGGGAGTCGAAGTCACTAAATGCGTGTCGCTCCATACATAGCACCTTAATTTATAGACGGTTATTCATTGTGATTTGTTTTCTGGATGGAATATGTAATATCGGGACTTGTGTGTAAGCGGTGGGAGTCGGGTAGCAACCGTGGAGAGAAGAAAAAGCGGACCCATGTCGCGAACAACGAAGTAGTTAAATTTTGGGGGCTACCCTCGAGTGCGGTGAGACGCTGACACGTGTCTCGTATACTGATAGTTGTGTAGTTGGCGAGGCTCAAGTTGTTGTCGGCTCACAACATGTCAAACTCAAAGTGCATGGAGCCTTCATGTCTGATTTTGTTAGATAATAACAATCTTTATGTACTAATGATTTCATTAAGTTATATTTAAAGGGTTTTTCATAGGTAATGCTACCATTCTTTGGATTCAAAGATAAATTTCATGAAGATATTGATATGCATGAACTACTGTTGAAATAAATAATGCTATAGTTTTTGTGTGGAACTCAAAGGTTGTGCTCTACCTTATGAGTTAAGCCATGAAGAATAAAGTAAAATTTATTTATAAATCTCAAGATATTGTGATAGAGCTTAAAGATATAAGCGAATTCAAATTGGTCAACACACAAAGAAAATGCCAGTGCCGTATGGGATCAAGATATGAATTCAAGTAAAGGTCATGATGGTCTCATGTGTTTAGAAATGGTTGACCAAGACTTAAGGGATCTTAAGATATCGTGATAGAACTCAAAGATACAAGGTTGACCAAGAAAAAGTGGAAAGTTTGGATTCAAGTTGGTCAACACACAAGAAAAACTATGTATAGTATGGGGCCAAGTGATGTCATATGATAAGCTTTTTCATTAGAGATTTGTGAACTAAATCATGATTTATATGATTTGTATATCTATGTGTCTTCCATGCGCTTGCATCAAAAGGAAGATTCCATAGAACCCTTGAGAGGATCACATCAAGTGGTGATATTCTTTGAGAAATGCAAATTTAAATGTTGTTTTTCTCTAGCTTATGAGTTAATCCATGAGGATCAATACTTGAAGCATGCAATTGACGAATAGTTTTTCAAGCAAGTCAAGTTATTGTGATAGAGCTTGAAGATGCAAACCGAAGCATGTTTGACCAAGATAAAGTGCAAATCTTGGATTCAAGTTGGTCAACACAAAAAGCAAACGATGCACCGTGTGAGATAAAGATATGACTAGAAGTCAACTTCATGATGACCTCATGTGTTGAGACATGAGGGATCGAGACTTGAAGTCTACAATCAGATGAATAATTCTGCATGCATCTCAATATATTGTGATAGAGATTGAAGATACAAGGTTGATAAAATCAAAGTGCAAAGCTTCGATTCAAGCTGGTCAACAAACAAAGAAAATGATGTATCGTGTGGGATCAAGCCATCTCGTGGTATTCTAAGCATTTTTCAATAACTCTTTGTTTACTAAATCATGATCTATATGTTTTGTATTTTATGTGGATTAAGTATTTTTTTCATGCGCTTGCATTAAAAGTAAGATTCCATAGAGCCCATGTGAGGATGACATCAAGTGTTGATGTTCGTTTATGTTGAGAAGTGCGGTTTCAAAATGAGAATCTCGAAGGTATCATTAGTGTAACGGACATATGAAGATATTTTCTAATATATGTTTGCCGGAATATAGTTTGTGGATCAATATGTGAATCTAAACCAAGCGACAATGATCAAGTGAAGTGTTCCGACTTGAGGAAAGCATAACGCCGCCATAAATATTAAGTTGAATTACAATGCAAATTTCTTAATTTTCCATGGTTTCCTACTATTATCGGTCTCAAAATGTTTGGGGGAGGCCGGGTTATAGGATCCATAGTCATAATGCCAAGAGGGGCTTTCGACGAGTAGCTTGTTCAAATAATTGTAGAGAGATCAAACCATTGGTTGCTATTTGGTGTTTCTCTAGGTGGAGATCTAGAACATGTTGCTATATTCATAATAAGCCAAATTTCATCACAACGAACTTTATATAAACAACAATATCTCATTTTTTGATTGATGGTTCTTTTTTTGTAGAGAGGTAGACCTTTTCCATTTGTGTGTTTAACCACCTTTTTGTTGATACTTGATGTTTTATCTATTTGAGGAGACAAATCATCTATTTAGTTTCCAAAACAAGCCCAACTTCGTAAAAAAAGTAGAATTCGTATGCGAAAGATCACACATTTCTTAGAGTATTTTTTTTTTCTGTTTTGCAATCCAGAAATTTCTCGGGAGATTCTGGTTTTTATACCGGACATGCAAAGAATTACCGGGCGACTACCAGGTTTGATAATAGGGGATCCAGCTACAATTGTTTTTGGGCTGGGTACCGATCTCGTAAAAATGCCTTGGATGGACCCCAATATAAGGGGTCTTCTTCCCCATTAAGGTTTAGATATTTTTAGCATCATTTTCCCACCATTGTTGACCTTCTAAAGTGGATTTCTATCCATCCCTCCAATGATTATTACATCTTTTTTAGGGAAAAGAAAATTTATATCTAGATTTACGTTTTCATCAATCAATCTTTGTTCTATGTGAAGCCAATCGTTTGGATTTAGATTTTTGAATCATTGGCTGAGGTACTCATTTGTTCTTCCTCACCAATTAACTCATAGAATTTGTTTGTTTTCAGGGGATTTTAGAGAAGTAGTTGAGCACTTGTTGGTGTTTTTATTTTGCATTTGGTGTATCGTTTTGAGTTCACCATTGTGATTTGTTTAGTAATAGTTCGTGAGTTTGTTAGTCGTGAGAGTATTCCTCCTAGATGGCTTGGTGGTTGGGGCAGTGGTGACCTATGCATGGAGATTGTGAAGAGGACCAGACTTCTCCTTCCTGGATTTGGTGAAGAGGTTATGGCGTTTGCCTACTCCGGGTTGGAGTAAAAGCTAGCCATAAGAAAAGGATCATACCCTCGTCGACGGGAACAGAGAAGAAAGTGAGCAGTCGTAGCATTCGGGAATCCTCTGTAGTAACTCACACCTCTCCAATTGTTTGTAAATTTTCTACGGGAAGTTAACATCGAGATACATCTTCGTCTCTCGTGACTCGGTTATCTCTATATCCGAGTTTATTTCTGTATGACAGCCTTCGTGTTTGACGTTGTATATCTTCCCATAGGTTGTTTATCTCTTGTGTTACGTTTTCTGCTCATCTTTCTAAGATTATGTTATTGGTAGTGCACTTAGTTGATAGCATATTTAGGATTTGTTCTTAAAAATAAGTAGTTTATTTCTGTATTTATTCAAGCAAAATCAATAACTATTTTAAACATATTGCATGGATTCAGCAGTCCTTCCTCTCGCCTCCTAGAGTCTAAAAGGCATCTTTTGTCATAGTGGACATAGCCTATTTAGCTAGTTGGAAGATCGCTTTCTTGGAGGTGGTATCGAGCTTCTGTCGTCGACGCTTTGCCATATGCCAGTCTCGTGATTCTTTGAAGTCTGGTGGGTTTCTGGTGGAAAAATACTCAAATGAAGTTGGGTACATATATGCTCCTATCTAGGAAATCCATTTTTCAAAGGTTCAAAATATCAAAAAGAAAAATTTGGGGGCATACCTACACATGTATTACATAACAGTACAAAAATTTCGTAAAGAAATGACTTTTCATTCGGCCTATGTAAAAAAGACAAATTGATGACACATTTATACTGCTATATAGCACCGGGAAATTTATCTTTTTTTTTGCGTAGCCAATGTAAAAAACAAATTCGTTAGGAAACTCACTCGACATGCATTGTGATTGCATTACCTATGCATATGTTTTTTTCATATATTTTTTAACTTTTGAGAAGTGGTTTAAATCGACATTAAAAAAAGGCAGGAGCGTGTGCCCGCCTTCACTTTAGCTGCACTTGTTTCTAGTGTTTTTTTAATGAGGGCCATGTCAGATATGCTTTGACCGACATGGGTGAAATGATTCTTCGGACATGATGAGACTGCTCTCGGTGGAGTTGTGAGATGGTGATAACCCTCTTGGTCGTGGGCCGATGTCCACGGTTTGTGAATGTTCAACAACATGTGTATCTGCCGCATTCCCGCGTTGTTAACATGTGTGGGCTGCGAATCTAGTTTCAGTGGGTTGCCAAGGTAGATCGTAAGTGTGGTGACCTTCCTCCTCCGTGGCATGGCTCGGGCTGCTGCTCGTGGGTTGTATCTCTCGATCTAGGAGGCTAGTGTGGTGTCCGGTGCAAGACGGGCTCATGTCGGCGACTGTGGCACTCATGGGTGTCGTTATCTTCTTCAAGGTGCCGCCCCTACTACTCACCCGCTTCTAGCACTTGTGTTCTGGGAGAAAACCTAGATCTGGTATATCCAGAACGGATGATGGTGGTGAGCGGATAGCTACGGCACCCAGAGGGGGTGGGTGAATAGGTGCTACGACCAATTTTTCTTTTTCTTTGAGATTAGGCTTGAAACAAAGGTAAATTATCTAGATAATGCAACTAAGGTGAATTTACCTATATCACAAGAATAACAACAAACACAATATAAGCACAAGTAAAAGGGAAGGGAACGAGGTAACCGATATGAAGCACGCAGAGACACAATGTAATCCCGAGTTCCTTCTTGTTATGGGTGTACGTCTTTGGAGGGGTGTGAACTTCGCCACAAAGGCCTCACCCTATTCTCCGATGAACCCCGCCACAAAGGCCTAGTCCACCTTCCACTATTGATCCCCTTTGAGGCGAGAATCGAATCCTTTACAAACAAGTTTGAGGCACACACACACAACCAAATTGGGGGCTCCCAACTCCAAGAATCACCAAGTGTAGCAAGATGTCTAGGTTCTCCACAAATGGAAACCCTAGACTCAAATCCCTCAAGTGAATGAGGGGTAAATGAAGAAAGGCTCAGTGAAGATGTAGATCGGGGCCTTCTCCTTCAATCCTTCAAAGATTAAGAAGTTTGGTGGGTGGGATTGAGAGTAATTGAAGATTTGGTGAGCTCAATAAATGCTATTCAATGCATTTGAGGAACTAGAGCTCAAGGAGGAAGATGAGGGGTATTTATACCCCCTCCTCAAATCTAGCCGTTTGAGCAGAAAAACGTATACCGGAATATTCAGTCCAAACTTGGACCGGAATATCCAGGTGGCTCTTTTCCTTAGACCCAAGTCGATTGCGTTTACTCCAACCGGAATATCCGACTGGGGATGAATAATCCGGTACCAAATATACAATTTGCTTCTGTCCTCTTCTGGCTCCCCAACCGGATTATCCGGGTGATTCGGAATAATCCGGTACAAATAATCCGGTTCACTTCTATGACTCATATCTTCAGTACTTAGCCGATTTTGAGCCAAAACTATAACAAACGGAATAATCGGTTGCAATAATCCGGCTGGTCTCTGTCCCGAACTGGACTGAGACTACCCTAACCGGAATATCTGATTTCCCAGAATAATCCAGTTAGAATAATCCGGCTCATCTCTGTATTAAACTAGGCTGGGATCATCCTAACCGGAATATCCGGTTTCCCTGGAATAATCCGGTTAGAATAATCCGGTTCCTCACTGTCCCAAATCTCTTAGCCCAATCTTCATTGATCTTTTGGTGATCGATGCTGATGTTAAATGTAACACCTGCACACTCAACACGTCGATAAATAATGTACTTAGTATTGTTAACTAACACACAAAACGCCGGGAAAACGAATTCACTTTCAATCTCCCCCTTTTTGGTGTTAGATGACAATACTAAGATTTGCAATAAAACCTTGACGAGAACATGTTTGAAACAAAATGGAAATTTCTCCCCCTATCCATATGCACATCTTTTGTTTGCCTCAAATGAAAAAAATGCAATAACACAAGAAGACCAATTTCCAACAAGTAGAAAACATGCCAATGTAAACAATATAACCAATATATTGAGGAATATAGAAAGATATACCTTGTGCGTAGAGATAATACCAAGAATACCGAAGCACAATAATAGATAATATCCTCAACATATATAATAGATAAGCCATGATAACCGATAACCATAGTCTCACAACACATAGTTTTAAACGGAACAAATAGCAAATAGTTCACAAAACATAACTAAAATGGACACAAGCTCTCAAAGAATGATAAAAGCATATGCTTCTGCCTGAAACCAATGCAAATCCCGTAGGCCGGAGACTACTTCTCCCCCTTTGGCATCAAGACACCAAAATGGAGAGGGGTAGTGGTGCTAGCGTCCCATAGACAAGCTAAGCATCCGAGTGCTCAGAAGACTCTCCAGCTAACGACTTGGAAGCACCCTCGGCCTCTATCTCCATGTCTTTATCCACATCCTCATCCTCTTCCTCCATGTCATAACCAGCAAGAGCACTAGATGAGGCACCGGACGCATGAAGAGCCTCCTCAATTTGTTCCCAAGGGGTACGGTCTCCAGGAACCCACTGAGAATAATAATGAGGAACCAAGGGAGCAGGGAGATCACCAGAAGCACCACTCACATGGTGAAGGATCTGACGCTGAGAGCTGGATATAGCAGTGTTCCTGCGGTAGGCATGATACTGCTCCTTGTGGATATCCACCTTCATGCAGAGCAAACTGCGCTGAAACCAGGAAAGCTTCCTAACATTGCGCACAGTAGTGGAGCTGTCAACTCCACGAGCACTAGAAGGAACATCCCCCATAGTGGAACCACCCACAGGAGGAGGAACAGGAGCAGCAGCAACTCCTTTCTTCCTCTTGATGTACAACTTCTTGAAGGCATGTTCTTGCATAGGAAGCTCATGGAAATCCCTCTTCAACGTATCCTTGATCAACATCACAATGAAAGGTCCATATGGGATAGTGTTCCCACCAATCATCGCATTGCGGAGCTCGTGGAAGATAATGTCCATGACATCCACGGTGTATGAAGCAGCAGGGTCCTCATCCTCCATGCATTGCTTTGCCAGAATCAGAAGTTGGCAAAGCGGATTGGTGAGAGCATCATTGTTTCCGCCACTAGGAACCAGAAAAGACCGAAATAAGCGAACAAGCCGATCATAGAACGGGAGGAGCCCTTCCAAATTACCAACTGTGAATCCAGGAGCATACATATCAGCCATATACTTCTCTCGCTGGGGTTTTTCCACATCATGCATACGGTGGCCAAGTGGAGGATGAGAGCGATAATTGTACCCAAGTAACATGGCTAGCTTGAAGAACTGAGCCTCACATGGAGTGGTCTGAGTCATCCACTTCAAACTGCACGGGACACCAGAGTCAAAATCCAAGGTGGACATGAACCGAAACACAAGATCGATGCTGTAGGGGCAGCGAGTCTCCATGAATTTCAGAAGACGAAACCTCTCAATAATACCCGCAACATCAACAAACTCCTCCTTATCCTTGATGAACTGGAACCTGGTGGGATTCATCTGACGGATTGGAAATTTGTAGTTGGAGTAGATATCAGCAAAGATGTAGGACTTCTCCGCACACCAAAAGCGAGCATCATCAAATTCCAAGTCTCTAGGGGTATTGTACCAATCTTTCTGACGAATCTAGGCGAATTCCTGAGTGGTGACATCAAGCTTGTAATTCTTCCTTACTTCCTTGACTTTCTTCTTCCTAGATGAGGGCTTCGAAGCTAGAGTCTTGGCTTTCCCCTTGGCAATAGCTTTCCTCGGAGGGTGAGAGTCACCCGGATCCTCATCAATAGTGTCCTTGTAGGAAGGACGCTTGAGAGCACTCAGCTTGTCTCCCTGAGAACCACATGTGAACGCAATACATAGACGGGAGCAATAGGGGTAAGTGCACAAATGTCATCAATGAAGGAATCGTACTGAAAAAACAATAGGGAAGCAACCACATACTAATCAAGTAACAATCCTAGGAGTGATAAAAAACAGTGCTGGAAAATTTTGGGACAGAACCCAACCGGATATTCCGGTCCAGTACTGAACCGGATATTCCGGGTCCACGAAAACACCATTAATCTCATATTCCCCTAGGTTCAAAACTAGATCGGTGATACAGGGTGCTAAACTATTGTTTCTAGCATGCATTAGAGACCTTAGAGAACATCTACTACCAAGCATTGACAAGAAAAACAAGAATCCATGGAGCGGTAGGGTTATGGCACCAAGATTCAAAGAGATTGAACGTTACCCGCTTCCATGGATGAAGATGCTTGGATGGCGATGATCCCAAGGAGATGGGGAACAAGATCCGGCCAAAAACACGCAAATCCCGTGGAGGAAGTGGCCCGGGAGGCCAAGAATCGGAGGGGCGGCGATTTGGTGGAGAAGAGGACTTCGGGGAGAAAGGCACGAACTGCCTCTCCACCCCGTGCCCCTTCAGAAATGTGGAGATTCGCCGGACCGGATATTTCGGTTCAAGTTTGAACCGTATATTCCGGTTCCACCCGGATATTCCGGTACAGAACTGTACCGGATATTCTGGCTGCCTTCTGATTCGAAACTTCCTAGTTTCAATGGAGCGAAAAATGTGCTAGGTAGAGTTTAGTTTTTAGGGTAGATAGGCTTATGATAGAAACACCAAACTAAAAGTAGTACTTATCCCACTTAACAACAAGAAACGAACAAAAGAACCAGAGGCGTGAGATTTTCCTACCAAGACTCTTAGCAAGGGAAAACAAGAGAAATGCAATGAAATTCCAATAACCCCAACTAAGATCCAACTCTTCACTAAGAAGAGTTTGGTGGCCTAAGCCACCATGTAAGAAATCATGGTATGCAACCGCGAAGATTCTTCTTGGGTGCATTGCCAATTCTCGACTTTGAAGCTCACAATTCAACATTAGAAAACGAGAGATAGCAATGAATTTTTGCTTTGGGCATAATAGGGGGAGGGAGAACCCAATGTGTTAGGATAACACTCCCCCTATGTCCATGCCTACACCTAAACCCAAACACGTCTCAACTATAGGGGTGTGTGCAAGATCCTTAAGTCAAACTCCTAGAATCAATGACATTTAGCTCATTCCTCAAGAACATGAATCTTGCATCGTCGAGTGGCTTCGTGAAGATTTCCGCGAGATTGTCCTTGGTGGGGACATATGCTAACTCAATATCACCTCTTGCCACATGATCCCGAATGAAATGATGACGAATCTCAATATGCTTCGTCCTTGTGTGTTGCACGGGGTTGTAGGCGATCTTGATGGCACTTTCATTGTCACACGTGAGAGGAACCTTATCGAAGAGAACATCGTACTCTTTGAGGGTTTGCCTCATTCATAGCAATTGGGTGCAAGCACTTGCGGCCGCCACTTACTCGGCTTTGGTAGTGGAAAAAGATATGCAATTTTGCTTCTTGGAAGACCAACTTACCAAGGACCTACCAAGAAATTGCCAAGCCTCGGAAGTAGACTTCCTATCATCTTGATCACCGGCCCAATCGGAATCCGTGTAGACCTTGAGAGAGAATTGTGCCCCCTTTGGGAACCACAAACCAAACCTTGAGGTATGAACCAAATACCAAAAAATCCTATGGACGGCCACTAAGTGGCTTTCCTTAGGATCCGCTTGATACCTTGCACACACACCTACACTCAAAACAATATCGGGCCTAGATGCACAAAGATAAAGCAGATAACCAATCATAGAACGATACAACTTTTGGTCCACATCTTTACCATACGGATTTGCGCTTGAGGTGGCACTTGACTTGCATAGGAGATGACTTCTCTTTTGCACCTTGGAAATTAAACCTCTTGAGCATGTCTTGGGTATACTTGGCTTGAGAAATGAAAGTCCCACGAGCCAATTGCTTGATCTCAAAGCCAAGAAAGAATTTAAGCTCTCCCATAATGGACATCTCAAACCTGTCAGTCATAATCTTTGAGAACTCATTATTGAAAGTTTAGTTAGTTGAGCCAAATATAATATCGTCCACATAGAGTTGGCATATGAAAAGCTCTCCCTTTACCCTCTTTGTGAAGAGAGTGGGTCGATCTTCCCAACTTCAAAACCACGTTCATCCAATAACTCTCTAAGGTGCTCATACCACGCACGTGGTGCTTGTTTAAGCCCGTATAGCGCCTTATCGAGCTTGTAGACATGGTTAGGGAAGTTGAGGTTCTCGAACACCGGAGGTTGCTTAACATATACCACCTCTTTGAGTGGACCATTCAATAAAGCACTTTTGACATCCATTTGTTGCAATTTCAAATTATGCAAAGATGCATATGGAAGAAGGATACGGATGGACTCAAGGCGAGCCACGAGAGCATAGGTTTCATCAAAGTCAATGCCTTCCACTTGAGTGTTACCTTAAGCCACCAATCTTGCCTTGTTCCTTATGACAATGCCATGCTCATCTTGCTTGTTCTTGAATATCCACTTAGTGCCAATAACATTGTGGAAATCTTTGGGATTCTCAACTAATCTCCAAACCTTGTTCCGCTCAAAGTTATTGAGCTCATCATGCATAGCTTCAACCTAATAGGAGTCTTCAAGAGATTCAAACACTTTCTTTGGTTCCACCATAGATATGTGAGCTTGATGCTCACTAAAGTGAGCCAATTTCTTTCCTGTGAATCTTCTAGCTATGACATATTCTAACACTTTGTTGTCTTGAGCATCAATAAGCTTCAAATCTCTTCTTATCCTTCTAGCACGACGGGCTTTGATCTCCTCATTATTGCGAGGAGGAAATACTTGATCATTTGGGTCCCCGTCTTGACCAAAGTTTTGGACTTGATTATCATCATCATCATCAACATCCACACTAGCTTCAACTTGAGGAGTGGAGGATGACGAAGGTTGATCTTGGCCTTGACCTTGACTGGCATGAATGATAGGAGTGGTTGCATCTTGCATAGTAACTTGGTCAATGAGAGGAGGGTCTTCAACATGTTCTTGGTTAGGTGCATCACTTGGTTCCTTGGATTGTTCTTCTATTGTAGAGGAGGGCTCCACTTGAGTAGAGCATAGTCCTTCTCGAGTCTCCATAAGGTGTCACTCAATGGGGCGGAAAAATCCCACACACATCCTTCCTATGGCTTCTTGAGGCATTTCAACATCTACATTAGAAACATGAAATTGCGCCACTTGGGAGCCATCATTTTCCTAGAAAGCCACACTACAAGATTCTATGACAATCCGTGAGGTTTTGTCATAGACTCTATAAGTGTGGGATTCGGCACCGTAACCAACAAATATACCCTCAATAATTTTGGATTGAAATTTAGACAACAAATATAAGTGTGGGATTCGGCACTTACAACCGAACACGCGGAAATAGGAGACGTTGGGTTTGTTGCCGGTGAGGATCTCATATGGAGTCTTGTCCAAGCCCTTGCGGATGTAGAGGCGGTTGGAGGAGTGGCATGCGGTGGATATGGCCTTGGCCCATAAATATTGGGGAGGAGAATACTCCGCCAACATGGTCCTTGCCATATCCGAGAGAATGCCATTATTCCTTTCGGCAACACCATTTTTTTGAGTAGTGTAAGTGGCGGAATATTGATGTCGAATACCCTCATCACTAAGGAATTCATTCAAAGTGTAGTTCTTGAACTCCGAACCATTGTCACTCCTAATAGCCATAATTTGGACATTGTGTTGACGTTTGATACGTCGTAAACGTATCCCTAATTTCTTATGTTCCATGTTGTTTTCGTGTTATTTCTCACATGTTTTCTGCCGTTTTTAGTTTCAGAAAAGTTGTTCTGGAAATATTCTCGGAATTGGAAAATTCGAAGCCCGGAAGTCTTAGAAATCCCGGAGGTTTCACGGAGTCTCGAAGAGACCCGGAGGGGGGCCTCAGGGGCCCCACACCATAGGGTGGCGCGTCCCCCTTGGCCATGCCAGGGGGTGGTGTGGGCCCCCCAGGCCTCCACCACCTCTGCCCTTTCGCCTATTTATTCCCCCAAGGCGTAAAACCTAAATATATCCCACTTTTTCCTGAAAAACACCTGAGGCCGCCGTCATCATCATCCCGAGATCGGGAGGGTTCTGGAGCTCTCCCCGGCACCCTGTTGGGAGGGAAATTCATCACCGGAGGGGTCTACACCACCATGCCCTCCTCCGAAGTGATGTGTGAGTAGTTCATCCCAGGACTATGGGTCCATAGCAGTAGCTAGATGGTTGTTCTCTCCACTTTGTACCTCATGTTTAGATCTTGTGAGCTTCCTAACATGATCAAGATCATCTTTATGTAATGCTACATGTTGTGTTTGCTGGGATCTGATGAATGTTGAATGCTATGTCTTTTGATTATCAATCTATCATGTTATCTTCATGCTTATGTTATTTATGATCTTGCATGCTCTCCGTTATTAGTAGATGCTCTGGCCAAGTAGATGCTAGTAACTCAGAGAGGGAGTATTTATGCTCGATAGTGGGTTCATGCCTCCTTTGCATCTGTGCTTGAGTGACAGAAACGTGACGAATGGAGGATGTGCTGTTACCACTAGGGATAATACAACAATGCTTTGTCTAAGTATGATGTTATTGTTTACATTACACACTTTTCTTATTGCAATTATCTGTTGCTTGCAACTTAATACCCAAAGTTTGTTCGGTTATATTCGGAGGGTGGATTATTAGTCATAGATGCAGTTGGATAACGGTCTATGTTTCTTGTTGTAATGCCCGCATGAATCACATAGTAATCTATATGTCTTGCATATGCACTACGGTGCAACCTTCATTTCTGACAATTGCCCAACTGTAATTTGTTCACCACACATGTTATTTATCTTTCACGGAGAGACACCACTAGTGAACTGTGGACCCCGGTCCTTTTTCCTCATACTGATAAACACCTAGTGCTTTCATACTGCTCTCATACTGCTGCTACTGTTTTCATACTGTTTTCCACACCATACGTTTAACCTCTTTGTGCTCAGCAAAACCGGTGAGATTGACAACCTCACTACTTCGTTGGGGCAAACTGATTTGATTGTGTTGCGTAGGTTCCACGTTGCTTCTGAACCGGTAGTGCGCCCTGCCATCTCAGCTACTTCAACCTTCTGAAGGTACTCCCTACTCCTACTGGTCGATTAAACCTTGGTTTATTTCTGAGGGAAAACTGTTGTTGTGATCATCATACCTTCCTCTTGGGGTTTCCCAACGAGTGCAAGATCTGCACCATCAACTATTTTCCTGGTGCCGCTGCCGGGGAGGAAGAGAATTTTTGCATGGGGAGTCTCTCACTTCCAATCTCTTTACTTTTTTTTTATAGTTTTTCTTATTTTATTTTATTTTGTCTTGTTTGTTTCTGTTTATCAAAAACACAAAAAAAAAGTTCTTATTCTAGCTGTAGTTTTATTCCTGTTTTTAATCTTGTTAAAATGACTACTCCTGAGAACACTAGGTTGTGTGACTTTACTAGCACCAACAACAATGATTTCATTAGCACACCTATTGCTCCACCTGCTCCTACTGCTGATTTTTATGAGATTACGCCTGCCTTGTTAAACCTTGTTATGAGAGAGCAATTTTCTGGTGTTAGTACTGATGATGATGTTGCCCATTTTAATAATTTTTTTGAACTATGTGAGATGCAAAAATATAAAGATGTAGATGGAGATATTATTAAACTGAAGTTATTTCCTTTCTCTTTGAGAGGAACAACTAAAGAATGGTTGCTTTTTTTTCGTAGAAATAGTATTGATTCTTTGACTAAGTGTAAAGATGCTTTCATTGGAAAATATTATCCTCCTGCTAAGATTATTTCTTTAAGAAGTAGAATTATGAATTTTAAGCAACTTGATAATGAGCATGTTGCTAAAGCTTGGGAAAGAATGAAATCTTTAGTGAAGAATTGTCCCACTCATGGACTGACTACTTGGATGATCATCCAAACCTTTTATGCAGGACTGAATTTTTCTTCAAGAAACCTTACGGATTCAGCCGCTGGAGGAACCTTTATGTCCATGACTTTTGGGGCAGCAACAAAGCTTCTTGACAATATGATGGTAAATTATTCTGAATGGCATACTGAGAGAGCTACAACTGGTAACAAGGTAAATTATGTTGAAGAAACCTCTTCTTTGAGTGATATACATGATGCTATTATGTCTATGCTTGTTAATGGCCATGCTCCTATTGATCCAAACAATGTTCCCTTAGCCTCTTTGGTTTCTCAAGAAGAGCATGTTGATGTGAACTTCATTAAAAATAATAATTTCAACAACAATGCTTATAGAAACAATTTTGGTAGCAACAATTATAGGCCATATCCTGCTAATAATAGGAATTCTTATGGTAATTATTATGGTAACTCCTATAACATCAGCAAAAGTGTACCCTCTGATCTTGAGAACATGCTTAAGAATTTTATTAGTACACAAACTGCTTTCAATAAATCTGTTGAGAATTTTTTTGGCAAAATTGATGTTCTTACTTCTAAAGTTGATAGCCTTGCTCTTGATGTTGATGTTATGAAACCAAAGGTTATGCCTCATGATGTTAAAGAAAGTAAAACTTTAAATGCTATCCAAATTCGAATTCATGATAATGTTAGAATGTTAGCTAAATAGCATGCTAGATGGGAAAAAGAAGATGAAATAGCTAGAAAGAATAATATAGCTAATGTTTGCTCCATTACCACCACTAATAAAAATGACTCTTCTCATGCTAGAAAACCTTCTACTATCAATGGTAAAGTAATTGGTGTTGGAAACACTCCCACTCCTGCTATTAAAAATGGAAAATTGCCTCAAACTGCTAAAAATGTTCCTGATGAAAGTGCTGAAATTTTTAGAACATGGGAGATAATAGTCCCATTATCTTTGCTGAAAATGATATTAACTATGATGATTGCAACATAACTGAAGTTATTAGGTTCTTACAAAATCTTGCTGGTTGTCCTAATGCTAGTGCTATGAATATGGCTTTCACAAAACATATTACAAATGCTCTCATGAAAATTAGAGAGGATGAATTAAGATGTGAAGCCTCTATCCCTATGAAGCTAGATGATGGTCGGGAAAATATTATTAAAATGAAAGTGAATGATTTTTATTGCAATGCTCCATGTGATCTTGGTGCTAGTATCTCTGTTATGCCCAAGAAACTTTATGATAGTCTTGATTTACCACCATTGGAACCTTGTTATTTGGATAGTCGTGTTATGGATAATGTTAGAAAGAAACCTTTGGGGAGAGTTGATGATGTTCTTATCATGGTTAATAATAATCTTGTCCCTGTTGATTTCGTTGTCTTGAATATTGAATGCAATGCTTCTTGTCCAATTGTTTTGGGAAGACCTTTTCTTAGAACTGTTGGTGCTATTATTGATATGAAAGAGGCGAATATTAAATTTCAGTTCCCACTCAAGAAAGGTATGAAACACTTTCCTAGAAATAGAATGAATTTTCCTTTTGATTCCGTTATTCGAACAAAGTACAATTTGTATGCTTCTTCACTCGAAAATACTTGATTCCATTTTTCTGGGCCTAGCTAAAAGGCGTTAAAGAAAAGCACTTCTTGGGAGATAACCCATGGTTTTATTTTTTGCTTTGTTTTTCTCTGTTTTGTTTGAGTCAAGGGGTTTTATACTTCTGTATCAAATACTTTTTATCTTTCTTTTAATTTTTTTAGTAGTGCCAAGTAAAGTTTCTGGCGGGAGTTGGAGTTGGTTTTCGGATTTCTTCACAGAAAACAGAATTCTGCTATCCATCGTAAAAAATCGTGAAAAATACTGGAAGATCAGAATGGTCTGAAATGTTTTGTGCTTATTCCTCAGCTAATTACACAACTTTTTTGTTCTTTAGGTTTTTCGATTTGAGCAACTTAAGTACCTCGAAAAAATTCGTCTTTACAGGTTGTTCTGGTTTTGACAGATTCTGCCATTTTTCTTGCATTTGCTCTTTTGGGATGTCAAGTGGATTTCTTTGCTTCACGGAGCATCAGTGGCTGTAGCTAATATTTCAAAGTATCAATAGCACTTGTGCCATACAGAACCCATGAATTTTTATTTGTTGCACTAACCCTCTAATGCGAATTACTGTTTGAGTATGGTGTGAAGAAAGTTTTCAAGTGTCAAGAGAAGAGGTGATATATGTGATTAAGAAGAGTGCAAGGTCAAAGCTTTGGGATGCCCCCATGGTTCATCCAAGCATATTTTTATAAGACTCAAGCATCTAAGATTGGGGATGCCGAAGGCATCCCCTTCTTCATCAACTATCTATTAGGTTACTTCTCGTGAAACTATATTTTTATTCGGTCACATCATATGAAGTTTACTTGGAGCGTCTGTTTTTTCTCTCTTTTGTTTTCCTTGCTGCAATAATATCATTGGACCTATAATCCTTGTTTGGGAGAGATACATGCTCCGCTTTTTCATTTGAATACTTTCTATGCTAGTATTCTTAGTTTTTCTTCTAGTTACTACGAAAATTCTTGTTCGGCTCTTGTTTTTATTGCATATCTTATTCATAGCTGTTAGTTTTAGTAGTTTTATGTGAGTACTCTCATGTTGTCTTGCTGTGGCATGTAGATCATTTTTGTTAAAACATATTTTGTATGGTGCTTGTTGGGAAAGGAAACTGTTGCTTGAAGTAGAATTTTTAACGGTGCAAGTAGAAGCTTGTATAGACTGTGGCTAGAACTTTTTCATATCATGCTAGATGTTATTTTAGTTTTAAAGCCTTGTGGTTATTGAGTAGAATGATTAGCCTCAAATAGCTGAGAGTGTTTAATGTTTCATTGAAAGAATCATGAGTTGTTCTTGTCATATTGAAGCATAAATTTGTGGTATTCTCCTTTGAATGTTTTATTTGGTTGACTTGGCGTATGATCACACCATTTTTATGACTATGAACCAGTCACTAATAGCCTCTATGATCATTTATTTTTAGAATTTGTGGTACCACTTATGCTTTGATTAATGATGTTTATGTCGCTATGCATGATTATGGCTCTTATGCTCTCTTAATTTGTCGCTCCCAGTCTTTTGCTAGCCTCCACCTGTACTGAGTATGGAATTCTACTCGTGCATCCAACTCCCTAAAACCAAAGTTTTCCCATTGTGTCCACCATACCTACCTACATGTGGTATTTAACTTCCACTCCAAGTAAATTGCTCATGTGTTATCTTTAAAACCTTAAAAATTATTCCTGCTTTGTGTTCCTGTTTTTACTCATGAGGACGTAAATAGAGAATCTTTATCTCACTTGTTAATTGGATTTAACATCCTGTACTAGTGGCTCCATCCACTTATCCAATTGATAGAAGAGCTAGCGGCGGGGTGCCCAGCCCCAAATTAATACACACAAACTCTCTTCAATGTTTTTGCCCCTGATTTATCAGTCAAAGCATAATTGTGTAAACAAAAGAGAAATGGGGATGACCTTCTACACCAGTTGCGTACTTTATATGGGAGCCGCTCTTGTGAAATCTAGTTGGCTTGTGACGTACTGTATTTTCTGTTTACCATTCGTTGACATTAGTATACATCTCCCAAAATATAGACACTCCTCCATGGTATGTGATTGTTGGCAGGCACCCGAGGATTCGGTTAGCCATGGTTTGTGTAAGATGGATAGGAGGAGTGTCAAACTTTTAATACCTATATTAATAAAATAAAATCTCTAGCATATGAGTGATCCATGCTTCCCTCTGCGAAGGGCCTTTCTTTTACTTTTATGTTGAGTCTCCATCATCTAACTTTATGCACAATTGAGAGAGCATTTTTGCGATTCTGAGTTTTATGTGCATTTGTCCTAGAAAAATTATTAATTGATTCATGATGTGTTATTGCTTGTTCTCTAATTATGTGTTCTAGTCTTCCTCATAAAACTTTGAAGGTGTCCTGGCATTTATGTTTTGCCCCACTCTTAAGGACTTGCGAAATACCACTTTGCCATGCTTTCTCTATACTCGAAGCAAACGTATATCTTTCTTTGCATATTTATTCATGATCTTTTATTTGTGTTACTTCTCATGATGCAAGGTGATTGCTATGATTTATTATTAAAGTTCTATGTATCATGTTTGTGTTTAAGTTCTATGATCTCAGCTTACATATGCTTTTACAATTTGATGATCAAGTTTATGTTAGTAGCATGTCACCTCAGAAATTATTTGTTTTTATCGTTTACCTACTCGAGGAAGAGTAGGAACTAAACTTGGGGATGTTGATACATCATAAACGCATCCCTAATTTCTGATGTTCCATGTTGTTTTCATGTTATTTCCCACATGTTTGCTATACATTGTATGTCACTTTTATCGATTTTCTGGACTAACCTATTGACAAGATGCCACAGAGCCAGTTCCCTGTTTTCTGTTGTTTTTAGTTCCAGAAAAGTGGTTCTCGAAATATTCTCGAAATTGGAAAATTCGAAGCCCGGAAGTCCTAAAAATCCCAGAGGTTCCACAGAGTCCCGAAGAGACCCGGAGGGGGGCCTCAGGGGGCCCACACCATAGGGTGGCGCGGTCCCCCCTTGGCCGCTCCAGGGGGTGGTGTGGGCCCCCCAGGCCTCCACCACCTCTGCCCTTTCGTCTATTTATTTCCCCTGAGGCGTAAACCCTAAATATATCCCACTTTTCTATGAAAAACACCTAAGGGCACCATCATCATCATCCCGAGATCGGGAGGGTTCTGGAGCTCTCCCCGGCACCTTGCCGGGAGGGAAATTCATCATCGGAGGGATCTACACCACCATGCCCTCCTCCGAAGTGATGCATGTGTAGTTCATACCTGGACTACGGGTCCATAGCAGTATCCAGATGGTTGTTCTCTCCACTTTGTACCTCATGTTTAGATCTTGTGAGCTGCCTAACATGATCAAGATCATCTTTATGTAATGCTACATGTCGTGTTTGCTGGGATCTGATGAATGTTGAATGCTATGTCTTTTGATTATCAATCTATCATGTTATCTTCATGCTTATGTTATTTATGATATTGCATGCTCTCCTTTATTATTAGATGCTCTGGCCAAGTAAATGCTAGTAACTCCAAGAGGGAGTATTTATGCTCGATAGTGGGTTCATGCCTCCTTTGCATCTATGCTCGAGTGACAGAAACATGATGGATGGAGGATGTGTTGTTGCCATTAGGGAGAAAACAACAATGCTTTGTCTAAGGATGAAGTTATTGTTTACATTACACACTTTTCTTACTGCAATTATCTGTTGCTTGCAACTTAGTACCCAACGTTTGTTCGGATGATATTCGGAGGGTGGATTATTAGTCATAGATGCAGTTGGGTAACGGTCTATGTATCTTGTTGTAACGCCCTCATGAATCACATAGTAATCTTTATGTATTGCATATGCACTATGGTGCAGCCTTCATTTCTATCAATTGACCAGCTGTAATTTGTTCACCACATATGTTATTTATCTTTCACGAAGAGACACCACTAGTGAACTGTGGACCCGGTCCTTTTTCCTCATACTGATAAACACCTACTGCTTTCATACTGCTCTCATACTGCTACTACTGTTTTCATACTGTTCTCCACAACATACGTTTAACCTCTTTGTGTTCAGCAAAACCGGTGAGATTGACAACCTCACTGCTTCGTTGGGGCAAAGTGATTTGATTGTGTTGTGTAGGTTCCACGTTGCTTCTGTACCGGTAGTACGCCATGCCATCTCAGCCGCTTCAACCTTCTTAAGTTACTCCTTCCTCCTACTGGTCGATTAAACCTTGGTTTCTTTTCGAGGGAAAATTGCTGCTGTTCTCATCATACCTTCCTCTTGGGGTTTCCCAACGAGTGCAAGATCCGAACCATCAACGTTGCACTTGGTTGGAGAATTCGATGATAGTTTGTTGAGTCTCACTCTTGCATTTGAAGAAATAAACCCAAGTGTATATTGAATAATCATCGACAATCACCAAGCAATACTTCTTGCCACCAAGACTTGCCTTGGGCACGACACCAAAGAGATCAACATGGAGAAGCTCCAAGATCCTCTTTGATGAGATAATAGTCTTGTCCTTGTGCGAAATATCATGCATCTTTCCTTCAACACACGACCTACAAACGCGATCTTTGTAAAAGGAAACATTTTCTTTTATTTCGAGGATAAGGCCACCTCTGTGAAGACTTTGCAAAGTTCTCATGTTGACATGGGATAAGCGGCAATGCCACAACCACCCCACGTCCGCCTTTCCGAAAAGACACATCGATTAAGAGTTGGCGGACTTCGAAAAGTCTACAAAGCCTTGTTCATGTGACTCTTTGAGGGTAGAGTGTTGACTCTCCAAAGCCTTGTGAGCCTTGGTGAGCTTTCCAAACTCCTCGGTTAGTTTCTCATGACCAACCCCAAACTCAACCGTACCCTTTTTAGCCTTTTTATATTTAGCAATTGCAAGTTCACGTTCTTTAGTGATATTAGCAGAAATTTCATTATTGGACTCTTCAATAGATTCAAGTTCCTCTTCAATAGAAACTCTACCATTGTGCTCTTCCTCAAGAGTCATGGAAAGAGATGCTATCTCATCCGCATCCCTTCTTTCAATCTCACCTTTCTTCTCAAGAGCTTCATGGTCCTCTGCCAATTGGCTCATGAGGTGATCAAAGTACTTCTTGGTCTCACCTTGCACGTTAGACATAAAGCGTTCCAAAGAGATAATTTCATCTTCTACTCTAATATTATCATGGTTTATCAATTCATTTCGAGTCTTAGAGTTTGGAGAAGGTGATACCTCTGAGGCCTTAGCCATGAAGCACTCGGCATTGTGTTGAGGAATATTCTCATTGGGGGATTCAAAGAGAGATGAAGATGATGGAGTTGTAGCAATAGGAATAGCGGCCACTTCACTAGTGGTTTCTTCTTCTTCATCACTTCCGGAGTCATACTCCTCTTGAGTCACAAGCACGAACTTGGTGGGGGACTTCTTGTTGAAAGGTTTCTTCTTGAAGTGAGGTTTCTTGTAAGAAACCTTGGACTTGTCCTTGCGAATGAGCTTGCCACCATGATTTTCTCTATTTTCATAGGGACACTCCGCAATGAAATGGTGCTTGTCTTGACAATTGAAGCAAGACCTCACCCTTTGAGTCCCTTCATTTCCATAGCGAGACTTGGTCTTCTCCTCAACATATGCCTTGGCCTTGGATGGATTCTTCCAAAACAAATTGCACGGTAAGAGCAATGACATCTTTGAGAACGGGGTCATATTCTTGATCCTTCAACCGGGCCAAGTCCTCAATGCACTCTTCCTCATACTCAACCTCTCTTGACACAACCTTAGCCTTTAAAGCAACCGATGCTCCTTTGTGCATTCCTAGGGCCTTAGCACAGTTGTCAAGAGCATTTTTGGTTTGCACTTGATAGGAGCACACTTCTTGCATCACTTGGGTTGAGGTCAAAGAAGCAAAGTCATGTCTTCCTTGAATACTCTTCAAGTCCGTGGGCTCAAAAGGCATGAGAGCAATCATGTACTTCCTCTTGATCCAAGCATCATCAATGTACTTGGCACCAACATTGTTGAATGCGGTGGCAAGTGTCTTGAGTCTTCGGTACATGTCTTCATGGCTCTCACCATCATGCATATAGAACTCTTCGTCCTCATTGCTCAAGGCATCATACCCATTCCTTTGCATACTTTCATTGCCCACAAACATGACGACAAGAGTGTCCCATGTTTCCTTGGCGGTGGAATATTGTTGAAGATGAGGCATGTGGTTTGGACCCACAACTTGTTGAATGATGGACAAGGCGGTGTAGTTGAGTTAACAATCTCCGGCTTCTCTTCTTGTCAAGTTCTTGGGGTCATGTGGCTTGTATCCATCTTGAGTGACCCTCCTAAGTTCAATACAAGAAGAGTTCAAGTGAGTTTCCATGTAATATTTCCACTCACCAAAAGAATGTGCATCAATTTTAGGAGGATCTCCTCTAGGAATTATATGAGGATGTGGGACGGGAGGATCGGGAGAATAATGTCCTTTGACGGAGTGGAATTCTCCTTCTCCTTCCGTACCCTTATCGGTGGGGTTCTTAGCGGAAGCATCTTTAGGTAGTTCACCATTATTCCCCTTCTCGGTGTTCTCCGGAACTTCGTCCGGAGGAGATGAAACGGAGGTCTCCGGTTCCTTGGCTTTCATGAATTGCATCATGAGTTGACGCAATTCATTGATTTTGTTCTCCATGGACGAGGTCAGTGAATTTTTCAACTCATTGAGATCATCCATAGTGACATGCATCGCGGAATCAACACCGTCCGTGTCATCGTCCATACTAAACTCTTAGGCGGTTAAGCCCGATAAAAGAGCCGAGGCTCTGGTACCAATTGAGCGGACAGCTACGACACCTAGAAGGGGGGGGGTGAATAGGTGCTACGACCAATTTTATTTTTTCTTCGAGATTAGGCTTGACACAAAGGTAAATTCTCTAGATAATGCAACTAAGGTGAATTTACCTATATGACAAGAATAACAACAAACACAATATAAGCACAAGTAAAAGTGAAGGGAACGAGGTAACCGATATGAAGCACGCGGAGGCACGATGTAATCCCGAGTTCGTCCTTGTTACGGGAATACGTCTCGTTGGAGGGGTGTGAGCTTTGCCACAAAGGCCTACTCAACGCCACAAAGGCCTCACCCTATTCTCCGATGAACCCCACCACAAAGGCCTAGTCCACCTTCCACTATTGATCCCCTTTGAGGCGGGAATCGAATTCTTTACAAACAAGCTTGGGGCACACACCCTCAACCAAATTGGGGGCTCCCAACTCCAAGAATCACCAAGTGTAGCAAGATGTCTAGGTTCTCCACAAATGAAAACCCTAGACTCAAATCTCTCAAGTGAATGAGGGGGAAATGAAGAACGGATCGGTGAAGATGTAGATCGGGGCCTTCTCCTTCAATCCTCCCAAGATCAACAAGTTTGGTGGGAGGGATTGGGAGTAATTTAAGATTTGGTGAGCTCAATAAATGTTATTCAATGCATTGGACGAACTAGAGCTCAAGGAGGAAGAGGAGGGGTATTTATACCCCCTCCTCAAATCTAGCCGTTTGAGCAGAAAAACGTATACCGGAATATCCGGTCCAAACTTGGACCGGAATATCCGAGTGATTCTTTTCCTCAAATCCAAGTCGACTGCGTTGACTCCAACCAGAATATCCGACTGGGGATGAATAATCCGGTACCAAATTTCCGGTTTGCTTCTGTCCCCTTCTGGCTCCCCAACTGGATTATCCGGTTGATTAGGAATAATCCGGTACAAATAATCTGGTTCACTTCTGCGACTCGTATCTTCAGTCCTTAGCCGATTTTGAGCCAAAACTATAACAACCGGAATATCAGGTTGCAGTAATCTGGCTGGTCTCTGTCCCGAACTAGGCTGAGACTACCCTAACCGGAATATCCGGTTGCCCAGAATAATCCGGTTAGAATAATCCGGCTCATCTCTGTCTGAAACTGGGCTAGGATCATCCTAACCGGAATATCCGGCTTCCCTGGAATAATCTGCTTAGAATAATCTGGTTCCTCACTTCCCAAATCTCTTAGCCCAATCTTCACCGATCTTTTGGTGATCGATGCCGATGTTAAAGATAACACCTGCACACTCAACACCTCGATAAATAATATACTTAGTATTGTTAACTAACACACAAAACACCAGGAAAACAAAATGCACTTTCAGGTGGCACCTGCGGTGTCATTTACCCTCTTGGGGCATCGTTTTTGGAACATGAGCTACCTGGAGGGGGTCTGGTTGAGGTGCGGTGTTTCATCTTCGTCGAAGGCGGCAAGTCTCGCCGGCGTGCCGCCACAGAGTCTCGATGATGGAAGCGGAAGGATGGACGCACACATGATGGTGGTGTTGTTTGGCGCCATGGTGGCGTTGATGGTAGGTCTGACAAGCTTTTTGCATTGATATCTCTAGAAAATGGTTTGGCGGATGTCGGCGGCAGCGAATTCCGAGTGTGCACATCGGTGTATACTGCGAGAATGTTGAATCGGTTATGTGCTCCCAATTCTTCATCAGACGGCTTGGTGGAAGCAATCGGATTAGATGATGCGCGTTGGTGTATTAGGTCAGAGTATAGGCTCTGACTTTGACCACCCCTTTAATCAAGAGTTTGTAGATGTGATGGTGGATTTTTGTTGATTGTTGTAACTCTTTGTAAGACTTCGCGGATCAATTTTATTATTAATAAAAGACCGGCCGTGTGCATTATTTTGATGCAGAGGCTGAGGGCAGAACCTCCATTTCTATAAATAAATAAAATCAAAAGATGAATTCATTTTTATACTCCCCTCGGTCTCATATTAATTGTCTTAAACTTAGACAAAAGTGGATGTATCTAGACATATTTTAATGTTAGACACATCTACTTTTGTCCAACTTTGAGACGATTAATATGAGACAGAAGGAATATTCAATGAATAGGCAATTAGCTAGAGCAACATGTATGTCTTTTTTTCATGGTACATTCATGATATTTTTAGCACTACATTTTCAAATTACACATTTTAATCGCGTTATATGTATATACTTAACCAAATGATAAACAATCAGACCTTGTTAGGAGATAAATCAAATAAGGGTATGAAATAGGTTCAACCTCCAATTATGAAATCCTTTATCGAAAAGGATGAATCGAAAATCGTTGCTACGCCAAAACTCGGCGCAAAGAACCAACCCGATTGCCCTAGTGGATAAATAAGGAAGGGATACACAAACAAAAATCTCGATTGGACCAGAGAATGAAATTACATTACAAGGCTGCAATTGAACCGACCGAGCAAGTTTAAATTGGCATAATATGAAACCTATTAGTGCAAAACCCCCGTGGAGAGCTACAAAAGCCCATAAACCGCCTAATTGACACCAACGAGTAAAATCTCTTTGGGATTCCGGTCCCTATAGTAGCAACAAAGAGTGTGCTAAACTATTGGCAGGGATAGAAACCGATGCAGTTTAGAAATTATAACCTTCCAAATAGGAACTAGTCAATCCTTGGATATACAAGAAGTTACAAAAGTTGCCCCCGTTAACCAACCCCCTATAGAGAAGTAAGCACGAGGAAATAGCAATAGGCATTGCTTAAATTTTGCATTGCCCATCCTCGTGGCTGCCTGGAACATCTAGATACAGTCCTTCACTAAAATTTCACCTTCAAAGTTTTTCCCTACACTACAATTTCGATTTAAGAACAAAATTTTACATTCTCGTACTTTGTACGTGGGCCATCATGATAGTTTAGAAGTATATTTTCATATAAAATGGTGCATAATATATGTAGAATATCTGCTTATTTTTTAGGATCTGGCAGAATTAAAAGTAATAATTGAGTAAAATAGGAGCTGAATGCAATAAATAATTTGGATTTCCAATAAATATGAGAGATTCTGAACTAGGCAATAATGCCAACAATTACTGGATAAATTTTCACTCATTCTTTCTCTTGTTCATGTTCTAAGTTATGTACAAATTTTTTGGTGGACCAAAACTTTTTGCGACAGAAAAATGAAGAGAAACAAAACTCACTAGCACAATACATATAAAACTATGAAATAAATGGCTTTAGCATCTATTTACTGTTCAACCTAAGATATATGAATGGAAAAACATGTAAAAAGTTCTTCTAGTTTGCCAGTCAGCATTCGCTGCAGACCAATCAAACACTGTACATTTGTCTTGCTCATACTGACGGCTGCGGCTGCCTGGTAGGCTCTTCTCTCAAAATTATGCGGTAGCTTCTGTACACAAGAACTTCATCACCATGTCCTTTTAACTGACAAAAACCTATTATGATAGCTATCCATATCAAGTGACTAGTCTGAGATTATGTCGTCCAATTCAGGAATGTCTAATCCCCCAATACGGCTATAGTCTGGATCAGTCTCATTTGACGAATCCCCTCCCAAGGGTGTGTTCTCTCCATCGTCCAAATCCCTCCAGTCGAGCTCCGCATCACTAGTATGATTCTCAACACCTTCCCCAACACTTCTATTCAGGTACGGCCTACTCTGTCCAGTTCTTCTATCTGTCCTTGCACAAATGCAGTCCATAGGGTGCTCGTGAAATTCACCTTTTCCTGGTTTAATCTCATTGGGCTCGCCCATAAACCCCTTTTGGAACATCTGAACTTTGGATGCAAATGTGTCCCAGCTCATGCTGGTTCGATTCAGGAAGAGCGACCAAAGCTTCTTAGAATTTGGTCGTATGGTCCTCTTGTGTCCGAAGTATCTCCTGAAACCACCATTTTTTCAATCAATTGACTTAAGTTTAGAGGAAATTTGAATATGCAGGCACCAATTCGATATTTTCAAAATCAACTTCTATTCAAATTATTCAAGACAGACATCATTCAAATTACCTTCGACCAGCCAACATTCTTGCCATGTTGCCATTGTTGTTTGTCACGAAAACATCGCTCCCATCACATACGACGTAATCAAGGGCGGCCATGCGAGACGAGAATGACAAGAAAGGTTCTAGCTCCTCCTTGCTTGCTAGAGTCTCCTTGGAGTGAAAATTTGGGAAAAGCGCTTTCAGAGGTGCTAATGTCTCCTCTCCTCCATATACATCCCCTGAAGCAACATATAGGTGCACGTCCTTCCCAAACCCTAATGCCCTGAGCATGAAGCCAACTTCTTCTGGTGTTAGAGGGCATTTGCCATGGCGGCGCTCTTTGTCAGGGTCGCTTGCCTGCAAATAAGTTTATGCGTAAATTGTAAGAAACCTGAAATGACCATACTTTGATAACCATGAATGGAGAATGATCTCTTACATGCAGTGTCTTCCACCTCTTACGTATTTCACCTAGTTCCCTTCTCTCAATTTCGCCGCCCCCAAAGTAGCATCCCGAGAAGGCAAGCATGTCAGGCTCAAATCTGTCATAGCTTATGTGGGTGAAAATAGTTCGCTTGCACTGTATCCAACACAAAAGTTCTTTTAAACAATATTACCTTAGGTGAAGAGCAATGAAGCGTCCACTTTTCGCTAGCATTCTTTGCACAAGCAATTGTCCCATTTTGTGAATTGGTTCTGTGAACTTTAGCGCGTGATAATTGACCCTACACCTCAGTTTTTGAAGATCAGTCTCCAACATGTTGGAAACCCGGTAGTCGAATTTTGTCAGCTGAACAACCTGCATGTGTAGAAATGCAAGAAACATGTCAGAATCGAACATTTTTTAGGCTAACGTTCGAACATAAACAAACACGCAATGTCAACAATCTGTGACGCTTACATGTTTCTTCAAAAGAGCGGGCAGTACTCGGTTCTCGTAGCATATTGGAGTACACTTCCTGGGTACACGCATCTTATACGGATATGGTGTTTTCCCATTTATATCAGGCACTTGTCGTATGATCTTAACATCGCTTGAGAGTGAGGATATAAATGAATCGGCATCAAATATCTCCGCAAAATCACTGTGATAGAGAACATGGAATTAGCACACGGCACTTGGTCAAAGCAACCAAGAGAGGATAAAGCGTGCGACCTTGCGTCTTTCCAGAAGGATGCCTGATCGAGTTTTGGAATGACAAGTGTTGCATTCAGAATGCGTGCTGCAACAACAGCATCTATGATCTGCAAATAAGATAACCAGATGAGTTCTTCCGTGCCGTTTATGGAAAAAGAGAAAACTTAAAATTGGGAGAACAATCATGACAAAACAGCTGATGTTGGGACATAAGACTTTCATCATTTAGTATAGGAAGAAGATGCGAGTATAAGCTCAAACAGAGACAATCGATTATCAGGATACACCTTCACATTGATAGCTCATAATTTGGTAAGCTTGTGACAAAGAAACATAAACTATGATCGAATTGGCAGTTCTTCAGATTACTCAAGATTAAAATTGGCAAATGAGGATCCAGGTATGCATATCCTCTGATATAGGGTAGTTTGTACATGCCAGCTAATACTAACACGAAATGGAATAAATACACAGGTGCAGTGAAGCAGGGCTTCCAAAAGTAGTTGGAGTATACCAAGAAAAGACAGAAACGCACGGATGCAGCAGGGCTACATGACAGATGCTTACAATTGAAGAAAAATGATTAGAAGGTAGTACAGTATCACTGTATTAGTTGCACATGCTCGAGGCTCTAATCATTCCGAAACCGACACTAGCATTAGACCACCAACAAGTAATTGAGAGAGGTTATCCTACCAGAAATGCAGTGAAATTGCCAGATTATTCAGTTCCCATATATTGACACGCTGTTATGTTTGGTCTTACCCCTGTTCGCTGCTGGTTGAGGCCCCCGCTGGTGGCGATCATCAGATAGCGATTCGACTGGGTGGCGGCCTTGGCATCTGCCGAGCCATACAACAAAAAGGGGAGAGCAAGTCAAAAAAAAAAGGGGAGAGATTTATTGGTAGCCAACACAGTCAAGCACAGACAGCGGCAATGCTAATCATATGAAGCAAAGCATGCCGTATACGAAAAGAGAACCAAGTTTGTTGCAGGCAACGCGTGTGCGTACCGGCGAAGTCACTGGTCGCGTCGCTGCAGCCGACGAAGTTGTGCGCCGCCTTGGACACCCAGAGCTCTTCCCCGAGCTTGCTCCCGCCACTCTGACGGAAGAAGAGAAAAAAAAATCCGGAACCTGTTAGACGAACTGACGGCTCGAATTTCCCGGGAAAGGTCGGAGCAATTAATCGAGCGCGGGGTTGAGGTGTCCACTCACCGGAACGGTGAAATCCACGGTGCCAACCAGATTCCTGCGCAGCTCGCCCGGTTTGTTCAACTGCTCGGCGAAACAAAAGGGGGGTGAAGGGAGGGGAGAAAACAGTACGGAGAATCCGCATTCAGGCAGGGAGCGAGGGAAAATCGGGGAGCGTGAACGAACCGACGACCCGCGTCGTCGCAAAGTCGCGGCTTTTGGGAGAGGGCGCGTACGTACCAGGAACGGCGGGTTCGGGCGGCGGCCGCCGCCGCCACCCCCGAGCGGCGGGGACAGGAAGCAGTGGAAGGCGACGACGAGGAGCAGCAGCCCGGCCGCCGTGAAGGCCGCCGCGGCCGGCGCCACCGAGGGCACCACCCACCGGCCGTGGTGCTGCTGGCGCCGCCGCTTCGTCCCCATGTGCCTGCTCTTCCCTTGCCTGCACGCACGTAGAAGGCGCGCGCGGCGCACGCCTTGGTCTTTCTCCTGCCTTTTCTGATCGAGCGTGGCGTGTGCTTCGAAGCGCGCGCGGGCGTGTGCGTGTCCGGAGTCGCGGCAGAGATGGGAAGCGGCCGGAGGCGGACGGCTTTCGTTAGTTGGGTGGCAACATTTCGAGAGGGGGAGCAGGTAGAGAAGGAAACGATGAGACGGCGCGCAGGAGGAAGCGACTAGTACTACTACGACCAGCCAGGCGGCGTGAGGGAGAGAAGCGCTATATGGGAGCCTACCAGGGGCTCCATTGCAAATTGTAGCAGTGGGTCAGTAATAAAATGTGATAAGTAGATCAAAACGAATCTGCGCAGAGGCTAACAGCTTTTAATTTTTTTATTTGGCTGTTCGGTTAGAGGACTAAATCCAAAAGAATTGGTGGTTGTTGGGTTTATTTCCCCCCATGTGCTTCCGTATGAGCCGATCTGGCGTCTTCTGCATCTGCGTGTCTCCTTGCACCTAGCGACGAACATGATGGCGTCTAGCGATTAACTAGCACTAATATCCGGCAAGCTCAGGGTGTCGTCCGCAGAAGCACCCTTGCTCTGCTAGTACTACTGCCACATAATGGCCAGATTACAGTGAGATTTAACCGTTGTAGCCTCTCCAGGCAGAACAGGACCGCCGTGAATCCTAATTAATTATAGAGGCTCTTTCAATGCGCAGTCCATTTTGGTGGTGCTCGCCCACGACTAATTCATTGCGTTTGCTAATGAGGTGGCACATTTTTGTGCTAAAAAAAATAGAATCGTGATGGCTACACCTACACTTTGAATTATCATCTGGCTTACTTTTCAAACAATCATGCCGTGATTTGCCCAATGGAAGCGTTACAGTTAGCCGCGCAACGTGCGCCTGGTCGATTTGCTTTAGTTCGTGTCGTGTCAAGGCGGTGCAACACAGACAGATAGAGAGAGGGAGGCACATGCACGAACAGTCCATGTGATGCTTTGGAGTAGCAAGCACCACGACCGACCGGTCCCGTCCCCGCAGCCGCAGGCTGGGTCGCCTTTCCGGTCGTGTTTCATGTCTGGCTGTTAATCTCTCATCATGCAAAGAGTGTGCTCAGGAAGAACTGCGGTGTCAAGACACGTACCAACAGATTCTCCTCCATATGTGTAAATACATAGCCAACAGAAAATCAAACGGAGAATGTGTTGCGATTAATGGTTAAGTTTACAGAATGCTACCATTCAAATTTTTATAGAGCGCTCTGCTCTTGCCTCTGGCCAGGCAAAGCTTTATTCCGGATGTCTTTGCATCAAGTCCCTCCCTCTCTCTCCCTTTTGGACCTTAATAATTTAGTTACCACTGACCGGCGAGAATAAAACCTTGATGAGTAAAGGTTAGTTTAGCAGATCTGCATGTGATTTGGATGGTGCGCCGGACAGAAAAAGGTTTGTTGCATACAAGTGGGGTGGAGGTGGAGCATATGCCGGGGCAGGGCTACACCCAAAGCCCTACAAGGCTACAACGAACTCGACACCAAAGGGCAGAAATAAATATAAACAAACCATGTGTGTGTGTTTTTTAAGAGAAAACACAAACAGATCATGTGTTGATAGGTGGGTTAGAAGAAAAGTCTCAATCGCCCTTAATTTATTTCAACTATACTGGTCCCAACCCATCTCCACTGGTGCCTTTTTTTTTCCTTTTATTATCTACGATGTATGTTTGAGATCAATAATTGGCTTGACTAAAACCACTTTAGTCTTCTTTGCTGATGTAGTGATAGCGAATGATATTTGCCTGTTATGTTACGTGCCCTGCGGCCACAACGTTGCTACATTGCATAGATACCAAGTATCTAATGAAAAATAATGATAGATTGTTTTCATTGGAGTTCCTTGTGTCATCCCTCCTGCTCTGTCACCCATCCTCCTTTCTGCTTTTTATTTTCTTCTTCTAGATGAAGCAGTCAAGAAATGTAGTACTTCGGTTGCAAGACTCTACTAAAAAAGCAAATTGACTATTTCTTTCTATAGAAGATTCTGCAGCTGGGATATCTAGTCTGGGACAAAACAAGCCATGCTATTACTAAAAAAAAATCTTTATCCTACACCAGCCAAATAAACACATTGGTCTAAAATTAACAAACACTCCAAACTGAAGCGGCAATTCCCTTCGCCGTGGGCAAAGCTCGGAGTGGATGGCCACAGTTGGCCACTCCTCTAGGACAGACCGGAGCGCCAACAAGGTCTGCTAGGCATGCACATCGGCGCGCCATAGGTGTCGGAGTGGCGACATGCCTAGTAGCATGCGCCGCTTCCTTGTTGGACGAAAATCCAAACTAGATGGCGCATGCTACACTTGACGTTGGCGCACTACCGTTGGCGTCTTAGGAGGAGTGGCTCTATCTTGGAGTTTGCATTAGGGTCAACCAAAACTGATAGCTTTGCTTCGGCGTGGGAGACCTTCAATCCATTTGCTACCTACCGTCGATCCTTCCCCTTGTTGCTGATGGCGGTGAGGCCTTCCTCATTTTAAGGGATTTGTCTTTATGCCCCTCTCTAGCGTGCATTGAGTTCTTATGGCGATCCATGTTGTTGCTATCTTCGGTGGACACCAAGGTGGCTATGTAAGGAATGCTAGATGGTTTCACTCCTAGAGGACACAACGTCAAGTTGGTAAGTGGAAATAACGTATCAAGTCTAGGGAGAAAACTCACGATCTGGCATTTGATGGTTGGACTCACTAACACCACACGTTTTTCTCATTACCTTGTTATAGGTGTTGAGTCTTGATTGGTTGGACCCGGCATCCATTTCTAACTATTACTAGTTGGAATGGGCGATGTAGGCGCGGGTGTATTCTTGTTCGGGCACATGGTATGCTACGCTAGCATAAAATAAAAGTGTCTACCTTGCAAATCAGATAAGGTTGTTGTTATAAATCGTGGGGTTACCACTAGACTCGCAATTCTATAGTGGAGGTAGAGTCGAGATAGCGCCCTAGGGTAGTGTAGTCGCACTACCTCTTCATTCTCTTGACTCCCACAAACAGTCCGTCCAAGCGTCGCATGTGTAACACTTATAATGTATCCACATTTACAGGGAACAACGTCCTATGGTGGATTGCTAGATTCAATCACACGACTTGAGCGTGGAAGTGGTGCAACACTTTCTAAGTTTAGCTCCTTCCACTTGCATGAACCCAGTATCAAGCATATAAACTCTCTCTTGGAGGTGAAAACAACTACGTGACCAAGGTAATAATAAACACCGGAGAGCATTGCAAGACAACATTAAACCTCTCTAGAAATATAAGTGAAGCATCTCGGATTGACATGAAAAAAAATAATCATAATCTCATGGTTCATCGGATCCCAGCAAACACAACATGCACAATTATACAACGATGGTCTCGATCATGTGAGGCAGCTCACGAGACCCTAAACATGGCGGCATAACGGAGAGAACAACCACTGCTATGGACCCGTAGTCCCGATATTAACTACTCACGCATCTGCCCGGAGGCGATCATGGCGATGTAGAGGCCTCCGTGGGGATTTTCCCCTTCGACGGGGTGCCGGTACAGGGCTGCAGAAGCTCTAGAGTGGACTTTCGAGGTGACAGCGCCTCTCTGTATTTTTCTTGAAAATAACTACGGCCCGAACGTTTTAGGGTTTGGCGCATTTTATAGGTGAAGAGGCGACGAGAGGCGGTGGCCGGGGCACACAGGGGCCCACCAGGCGTGGCCTAGGGTGGGGTCGTGCCTGGCACCCCCCTAGGGGCCACCTGGCTCCACTCCGGCTCTTCTTTGGACTTTGTCTTCGTTCCTGGTAAAAAAAAAAATCTTCGTGGATTTTTAGCCCTTTCCGAGAATGTTTCTTTAAAAACTTTTGTAAAATAGAAAAACAACAGAAAACAACAACTGACCTTGGGCATCTCGTTAATAGGTTAGTCTATGAAAACATTCGGAAAACGAAGGAAAACATGTGAAAACATGTGTAAAACACAAAGCCATTGGATATAAAACAAGCATGAAGCATCGAAAATTATAGATATATTTGCAACGTATCGGTATCCCCAAGTTTAACTCATGCTCGTCCTCGAGTAGGTAAGTGATAACAAAATAATTTTTGAGGTGACATGAAGCCAACACAATCTTGATCAACGTTATGTAAAAGCATTGTAAGCTGAGATCAAAGTAATTTAACAAAGGCATGATAAATATTATTTAAACTAATGTAAACTTAGCAACTATGTTGCATATGAGAAGTAATACAAATAATTGACAATGAGTAATAATGCATTGAAAATTTGAAATTGATACGTTTTGTTTCAATCATAAAGAAAATCATACTAAAGTGGTATCCAGCTTGTCCTTAGTGTGGTAGCAAAAATGTAAATGACATGACACCTTGAAAAGTTCAAATAGAGACTAGATATAAATAATCTGAGAGCAAGCAATACCATAATCATGAATCAGTAAATAATAAATTTTGGGACTATGCACGCTATACTCAGAATGAAAAATATGCTCTATTAAGTGGTGCATAAAGTAAGAAGATGAAGACTCGGCATAAAAGTAAAACAAAGACCCTTTGCAGAGTGAAGCGGAGATTACTTATGTGCTAGAGCTTTTTATTTAATAAAAAAGGTATTGAAAATATAATTTTGAGAGAGGTGTATGTCTATGTCAACGAATAGTAATGAAAAAATTATCATAACCCATGTCAAGCAAAGTGTTTAGACTTTTGAGAGCGATTTCCTGATGGCGTGTGGACACACGTTCGTTGGGAGGCCCCAAGAGAAAGGTATGATGAGTACAACAGCAAGATTTTCCCTCATAAAGAAACCAAGGTTTAATCGAACCAATAGGAGAAAGAAATCACTTCTGAAGGTTGTTGACAGCTGATATTGGCAGGACGCACTACCAGGCTCAGCAACAACGTGGAATCTGCACACAACGCAACCAAGATACTTTGCCCCAACGAAACAGTGAGGTTGTCAATCTCACCGGTTTTGCTGAAAATAAATTATTAGACGTATAGTGTGAAAAATGATGTTTGTTCACAGTGAATGAAATGAGAATAGTGTTTGCGGTGAAAAAGAACGATGTTTGCAATAGGTTGTATTATCAGTGTAAAAGAATGGACCGAGGTCCACATTTCACTAGTGGTGTCTCTCCATTAAAGATAAATAACATGCTAGGTGAACAAATTACAGCTGCGCAATGAAAATATAAAGGTTGCACCGTAGTGCATATACATGAAATGATGATTACTATGAGATTTATTTGGGAATTACAACATGATACATAGACTGTAATTCAACTGCATCTATGACTAATAATCTACCCTCAGGACGTCATCCGAGTAAATTTTGGGTATTAAGTTGCAAGGAACATATTATTGTATTAAGTAAAGTGCGTAATGTAAATAATAGAATTATCCTTAGATAAAGCATTGTTGTTTTATCCCTAGTGGAAACAGCACATCCATAATCTTAGAAGTTATTATCACTCTCCCAGATTACAGGAGGCATGAACCCACTTCTAGCATAAATACCCCCTCTTGGAGTTACAAGCATCAACTTGGCCAAAGAATCTACTAGTAACGGAGAGCATGCAAGATCACAAATAACATATATGATAAATCTATAATCAATTTGACATAGCATTCAATATTCATCGGATCCCAGAAAACACAACATGTATCATTACAATAAGATGATCTTGATCATGTTAGGCAGCTCACAAGATCTAAACATGATGGCACAAAAGGAGGAGAAGACAACCATCTAGCTACTGCTATGGAACTGTAGTCCAAGGATGAAATACACACACATCACTCCGGAGGCAGGCAGGGTGATGTAGAGCCCTCCGGTGATGATTTCCCCTCCCGGCAGGGTGTCGGGGAGAGCTTCAGAACCCTCCCGAACTAGGGTTGACAATGACGGCGCCTACGTAACTTTTCGTGGATGGAGGATCGGGTGTTTAGGGTTTTCGCGACGAAGACTTTATATAGGCGAAAGGGCGATGTCGGCGGGCACCCGAGGGGCCCACACCACGTGGTGGCGCAGCCAAGGGGGGCCGCGCCGCCCTATGGCGTGGCTGCCTCGGTGCCCCCTCTGGGTCTCCTCCGGACTCCGTGTACGTGACAGCAAAATAGGGACTTTTTGATATTATGCCAATTGCTACATGTTTTCTCCCTTCTTTATAGCATTTTTACACGTTTTCCGGGCTAACCTATTGACAAGATGCCACAGAGCCAGTTCCCTGTTTTCTGTTGTTTTTAGTTTCAGAATAGTTGTTCAGCTGTTATGGAACATAAAAAATTATAGATATGTTGGAGACGTATCAAGGACCACGCACAAATTTTTTCAGGATGTTACGATTTTTCTAGATTTTTTGGCGAATTAAACGGTGGACAACAAAAATCTGTTCCTGCGCAGAAATCCAAATCTAGTATCAACTTTCCACTACAGACTTTACTTGGCACAACAATTCGAAAAATTAAAGATACAAAGGAGTTTCTACAGAAATAAACAATACCTTGACTCAAAGAAAAATTGCAGAAATAAAACATGGGTTATCTCCCAAGAGTGTTTTTCTTTAACGCCTTTCAGCTAGGCATAGAAAGCAAGAAGTGCTCACATAATAAATATGAATTAAGCAAAAGAGAGCATCAATAAGCAAGTATAAAACAAATTTAAGTCTAACCCATTTCCTATGCATAGGAATCTTGCAAAGAAATAAATTAAAGAAGCTCAAATAATAAATCATGGGAAGGTAGAACAAGAGCAATTTTAAAACTTTCAACAAAAAGAGAGTTATTTTAGTAACATAATAAATCCTATAACCATATTTTCCTCTATTATAATAATTTTCAGTAGCATCATGAACAAACTCAACAACATAATTATCACATAAACCATGTTTGTCATGGTCTAAAAGCACACAATTCATATCAAGATCAAAAATAGTGGGATCAAAATTAAAAATAAAGACCTCTTCTTTCTCACTTTTAGCAATAACAAAACAAGATGACTGGTTCACTCTTAAAAGGTATGAGACATATTATAGCAATCCTAATTTCAGTAGCATTATAATTTATAACATCAAGTATCATAGGACCATCATCTAAAGCATTATCATATAAATTTTCTAAACAAACTTCCTTGTTATCATGCATATCAATAGTTGGAATAAATGAATGATTATCATAGGATTTATCAAAGTAGCATGGATTATAATAAATAACAGTAGCAATATCATTCTCACAAGTTTCATTCATAGTAGTATAAAGGTCACAAGTATATCAAGTATCAATTTCATCAAAAAAGATATTTCAAAAGAATCAATAGGATCATCACAATTATCAATATAACACTCATACTCCTTTGGTAAGCATGAAGGAAAATCAAATAAGGTATGAGTAAAAGAGTTACTCTCATTGCGAGGTAGACATGGGTACCTACTCCATTCTTCCTCCTTTTGATCATCACTCCCTCTCCCCTGACCCCCCCCTCCCGCGCTGAAGAATCACAAAAGAATAAGATCAAGAGGCAAATGCAAATATTGACAAAAATCTATCAAAACAGAATATTTAGTAAAGATGAATTTTTTCGAGGCATTTCTGTTGCTCAAATCAAAAAGTGCGAAACTCATGAAAGTGAGATAACAACCTAGGGCAGGTGCCCAGAAAATATAAGAAATTCCTCGCATTCTGGCTGAGAGAACCGATATTTTTGGTGAAACGCAAAAATCTGGACAGAAAACAACAAGTTCCCCAAATCACACTACCTTTCTATTAGAGGTTACCCTTGGCACAAAAACAAAATAAAAAGGATAAGGAGAGTTTGATACGGATGTCTCACAAACATGTCCCCAAATCATATATGTCAGAGGATATGTGTTCACATAACATTATCGACTAGACACCATTAGAACAACCATCATACAATATATAGTCTCACAAACAAGTCGCCTACTTGTTGATACATATCACTAATGATATTGAAGGACAATATAAAATATCGTGGAAGTGTTGCTATGAAAAAATACAAGCTAACTTGTAGACTTTTGGTTATGTCTTGACATGGCACATGACATTTTTTGTGTATTGAATATATGTTTGTTGATCATTTGGTGTCGTTTTCTGCGCATATTGACATCTATCAAGAGAGCTCGTAACCATATTTTTTCAGTTGAGGAAACAATACATTCTTAATCAATGACATTGACTGAACTAATACAATTTAAATTCTAGATCAATAAAGTATACAAATTCAAAGGACCATAAAACATAGTCTATCAAATATCTATAATTGGTTTCGGCCACCTCATATACTTGCGAAAATACTCTCAAGTTCTAAATAACCCGCCCTCACGTAGAACATTGTTTAGAGTTGAATTTTTTAGATTAAGAATTAGTTATTGCATAGAGAAAGAGTTGGTTTCAGATTAGAGTAGCAGTAGTCAATTTGGTCCAAAATCAGTGTTGTGCAGTGTTGACTAAAACAAGTATAACTTTTTCATACAGAGTCTTTTTATTTATTTATACAGAATCAGATTAGTTCCTATATATTTAATCAGATTTATTTATTTATACAGAATCAGATTAGATCCTATTTTTTTCATACAGAATCAAATTATATCCTGTTTATTTATTTGCACCACTACAGTTCGTTTTAGTTTTGACATCACTATCTGCTACTCCCTCCGTTCAACAATAGATGACTTGCATTTGTCTATATATGGATGTATCTAGATACTAAAACATGTCTAGATACATCCATATCTAGGTAAGTGGAAGTCATCTATTGTTGAACGGAGGAAGTAGCTGCTAGTCCTTGCTTCGACACTGTATGTGTATATAAGATGCAGAGGGTGGGGAGGTATGCCATCTAAAAGATATAGTAAAAAAAGTCATAAGAGGAAAAGTAGCTAGACCATCATCTGGATACGATCAAAACAAATAGCCTTGATGATGCGCAGAGAAAGTGAAATGCCAACAACTTGGATTGCTGACAACGACGTGGAAGTACTAACTACAGTAGTAGTAGCGGAAACCAAGCAGAATTATTGTGACTTTATATATTTGATAATGTGGTGTCACGTGGTCGTGAGACCCAACGTGTCTCTCTCGGTTTTCTGTATCAAAAATCAAAAGCAAGGTGGCGAAGGGGTGCTTCTAGGCCTAGGTGCCTAGTGCCTACACCCATTCTGATGAAAATTCGATTCCATTGGCAACTGGAAGCTTGGAACCATCCATTCACCCAGCGATGGAGCAGACGTGCGAACGGGGTAAAGCCGAGGCAATACACGTGCGTGCTCCTGCGCCGACAAGTAAAACTTCCATAGAACGCAGATTGGACGGCTGAAAAGTTACAGTTTATCCAGCAACTTCACGGGGCGCTGGCAAAGAGGTTCACGCACACCGTAGTGCGTTCGCCGTTCAGCCTCCCCGCCGAAGATTATGTAATAGTACTACGGAGAGTCGGAGAAAACATCTGCTGAGTTTGCTAATCGGAGGCCGAAAGGAGTATGGATATGTTTAACTAAACAGAGAAAGCTTTGGTTAGGTGCTGGCTTTAAGGCGCGACCTCTCCTTTTGCCTGTTCTTTTTTCCTTCTCTGCTAGTACTACTAGCATAGTAGCATGGTCTTACAAGTCACAATATTAATAATCGTTTAGAAGAAAAACTGTTGTTTCCGTTATAAGAAACAATACTTTATAGAATAAAAGCTGTCCACGTTTGAAGAAAAAATCATTTCTTTCCGCCGGGTGGGCGCCACGGCAGCCCAAAGCTGCGTACCAACCCCATTGATATGATTATCAATATCTCCATGCAGCGTGGCGCGACCCCCGGCTGAAAGCAAGTCGCCAACAACTCCAAGAGGGATTGGATGGAGATGGATCGGTCGATCTGCAGTGGTAGTACAGTAGATAGGAACGAGACTGGCTAGAGCGCCGATCATCCAACAGCCTGTCGCTCCGTTTAGCGGTAGCTGTTAATTACAAGTGGCTCTGCATCCTATCTACAATATCTAAATGGGAGCAACCCACTAACTCTATTTCTATCAACATGCAGGGTGTCCGTCAGCAATCCTTTGATTGGTCCACATCATCCAAGTAGATTATCCCACAAATATATTCGCTCTCCATGCCTGCTTCCATGTCATAATTCTTTTTAAGGTGAATTTTCCTTTCCGCTCCGTGTTGCCTCACATTAACCTCTTTCACTTCGCCTCCACCTCCGTTCACAAGCTGAAAAGCAAAACGCAAGGCCCTTTGCCTTCGCAACATAGGCCGATGAGTTTCCACCTCCTGTCATTCCGTAACTGACCATTTATTGCTTTTATTGCTTTTGGTGAGTCATACTAGTAGGTTATAATCCCTTGCAGCTCCTCCAAGTCCTTCGAAGGGCAACCAGTAGAATTTTCACCTAGCTTTGCTCCAAGAACCATCCAGTGGCAACTTTCCGATGGTACTTCTCTTGCCGACGTAGTAGATATTTCAAAGTCTCGACATACTCTCTCTCTCTCTCTCTCCCCCACCACGTGCAAATGATATATATATATTTTTCGTGATTTTTATTGTTTCAGGTTCGTACTCCAATATGATCTGTTAACTGCATAATAAGGTCGTCTTCATGTTTGCCGGTCTGATCTGCAGAAATATCGGCGAGCGTTCCAGCTACCTAATTTTTGGTAGCTAAACTACGATACACGCTCCTCATGGATTCCACTCCACCATCATTTCATTCCCGATGTCTGCAATTTTTTGTTAGAATAACTGAAACTTTCCTTCAGTTGTGCCGTAAGTCTTTAGACATGCAAAGCACCAGGTGCACATTTTTACTTGCAGCATGACTCAAACAGACCAGAGTAATCTCCCGCAAATCAGCTAGCCACTGATTGGGTGTGTGCGTTTAATGGTATGTTTCTCTGTAGCTTGCATTCAAGATCTATTATACCTCTTTTACATCTCAATCCTTGCAGCAATATATGGTTTTTGTCAATCCTAAAGATTTGGTTTTTGTTAGGTTGTCTAATTAAAGAACTGTTTGTGGAAACAGGGAGATATTTATATAAATCCTACGGCATTCTTGAGATTTAAAAAATGGCAGATTGGAAATTTCGAACTTTCTTCCTTCACTGATGACCTCTTGCCTACTGTTTTATGAATTGTGTTGTGCCTACACATGCTCACATCTACCAATTTCTTTCAACTCTTAATGTGTTGTTCTTTTTTTCATGTTTCTTTTACATGGTCAATTTGCTGACCATGGCAGAAGGGGACTAAACAATAACAAAATGTGTGCTACTTGCTTAGTGAGATTGTGACCAAAGAACGATCATGTGACATTCATTGATCTTCGTGATTTCCACTAGCATACTTTCTTTCTTCCCTTTATTTTCTTGAGTGCACATGTTTTTCAAATTTATATTTTGAATTTTTTTTACATATGCCGCAGCAACGCGCGGGATATTATCTAGTATAACTAAATAGAAGCAACCCACTACCATATTTCTCTTGGCATGCAGCCCTCCACCTCACCAACAATGCCACCTCATCATTTTTATTTTTGTTATAGAAGATTTTTTAGACCACATCCCACTGTAATCGAGACTAAGTGTTTGCATTCATGCCCATTTGTAACAGCGTGTTGTTTCCTTCGTGCTGAAAAATCACAGCAGATGACATGCAGCGTTCTTTGGGTACATGCAAGGGTGATTAACTCCTTTTAATTGCAAGTAACTGAAGCATGAATCGTAAGTGCGTTTTAAATCCACCTTCTTCCAAGCAGCCCATATACAGCCCCCTTCCCACCCTCCCGTCTCTTCTACTCCTTTCAATGGAAGCTCCTCGACTAATTGCTTGAATTGTCGTGTAGCACATATCTGGCACACGACCACTTACAAGACGAGATGCCCAAAATGCCTCCTCTGGCAAGAGTTCGGTTGCTGCCGCCACCATCACATGCACCTGTCATGAATTCCATAGCATGACGCCATGAGAAAAAAAAAGTGCAGGAGACTCACAAGTCACAACTGTGTGGATTTTTCTAGCGGTAAACATCAGGTAAGGCGCTGGATCAATCCCAATCGGACTATTTGTAGTCTACTCCATCTACATGCTTTGATCTTTTACATATGTGTTTCTTTTATTTTTCAACAAGGTGAGCTGACACGTTTGTCATGATCGGTATTGTGCAAACGGTTTTGTTGATCCATAGATATGTATTATGAGAAGATCTACATCCAAAATTTATTCTCCAAAAAAAATCTACAGGCACAATTTGTTTTTTCTTTTTCACTAAATGAGATATTCTTGATGGTTAAGAATCTATTAATTTTCTGCAAAGTTTATTTCATTTCACTGTAATTTTTTTTGCTTTCACTGGATAATTATACCCAGTCGGCACCATCTCTCACGTGTCACGTGTTCTACTGGTTATTTTTTCCCTTAATGCAGGGAATTTGTTCTAGCTAATCAAAATGCACATCTGCCATTCCACTTAACATGCCAAGTTTCTTGTGGTCTGATTTCATAGAAGATGATAAATCCAAATTTAATAAAAATTCCAAGATTGTGAGGTATGATTGCCTTTTTACTGCAAGTCTGCAACTGTTTAACTTTTTCTCCGGTTATATTTTGCAAGCCGTCTCCGTAGCTTACTGTTCCAAATAACCTATTTATTTGCGCAAGGCATAGAATACACAGAGAGTTATCGGCCTGTTCCATTGGGGGTTTAGAAGAAAAAACACTTAGATTAAGTTTCGACCATATTCCATGGCCCATGGGTAATACTTTAGCCTCTAGGAATTTTTTGATAGAATGTTTTATGTGCTCTACCGAATACTCACCAGTCGGGCCATGATTTCTCTTTGCTTTCCTTTTTTCTAGATTTTCTGCCACAGAGCCCAAATTGTTGGCAGAAAGCGGGTTTTCCTACACATTTGTTGCAATTTGGATGCACAAGTTAGATGCATGGTCATATGGCTGCCAAGACCTAATGTTATATGTTTATAGTGAATTTGGTATGTTCGGCTCATTTTTTGTTGTTGTAGAAACCATCTCTTTTATTTAAGTTTTGACATGCTTTATTTTCCGGCACATATGAAGCAATGGTACACGATTTTGGATGAAAACTGAAGAATCCTACATTACCAAGTAATTGTCCTTTGGAGTACTTAATTTTTAATCTGCATTATAATTATGTTGCCGGTCAAACTCCGAACGATACGAGGTAGAATTAATTACATCTACAATTGTATATCACATTCTACACCTCACATGGCCTACAACTCTTTTTAGATTTTTTTTAAAAAAACATCATACAATTCCCGCTGCAACGCGCGGGCAATCTTCTAGTTTACTTAACGATCGAACCCGCGCTAGCTGGTGCCGTCCCAAATCGCCGACTTGGTTTACTCCGAGCCCATGCTGTCTAACCGGCGCAGTAACGCTCCATCGATCGCCGCAACCAAGGTACTAGTAGTACAGTAGTACCAGCGAGCGATCCAACCAAATGATTTGGCGAGGCGATGACCTGGGAAACAGTTGAAGTTTCCGGATAGGAGGAGCATCGTCCACTTGGCTGCTGCACCCGGCCCGGAATAGGGGATCTGCGCAGCGCAGGTACGTTCTCGGCTTCTCGCTGAGTGCGCAGGCTCATGAGTCATGGCGGCGACCCGCAAGCCGAGAGGTGATGTAGGGTTTATAAGCCGAGAGGTGATGTAGGGTTTATAAGCCGAGAGGTGATGTAGGGTTTATAAGCTGGAGTTTATAAATACTTGCCCTCCATACGATACGATATCGTTCTCGGCTTCTCGCTGAGTGCGCAGGCTCATGAGTCATGGCGGCGACCCGCGAGTAAGTTACCACAACACTCTCTCTCCTTATTAAATACTTGCCACATAAGTTTTTTATCCTACGTGGCATCGATGTTACTAGTGAAGTTACTCCCACTGGGCTAGCCGAATGCCCATGAGCGAATAGTTTAAATACTACTCCTACTAGAAACCCTCGAGTTTGAATGTTTGGGGGGAATAATTTACTCTCAAGGACCGTACACTGCTTTTACTACTTTCGAACTGTACGAACGTGAGCTCTTGTTGGAATGTGCACTACTTCTTTTCTCAAGGATTCTTGTTGTTGTTGATAGAACTGGATTTGCCATGGGAGCACAGGCTGCACAACAGCGGTGAGCAGATACATCTTTTGAGGGAGCAGCGGTGTGAGCAGATGACGAGCCGCGCTCGTTCCTGTCAGGCCATTTTCAGCCCCATGCAAATCGTTCGAGAGAGGCTCAGTGCATACTACGGCTTAGCTTCACCGTTTTATGCGGCAAGACGGCGTGCAGGCTGTCACCTTTGCTGTGCATATGCTAGAGATAGTCACCGATCGAAAATATTATGTAATTTGATATACCATGATTAATCAAACGTCTCACGCGGAAGAATCAACTGAAAATGTTACTAACGATACATGGGACAAACAGGAAAAATTCAGATAGTTTTCAACTATTTAGTAACTGTATCTTCTTTCTTTGTGGGAGGAGAGCAAAGATATGTAGTACTCTTCCCGTTTCAAAATATTTGACTTCCATTCGTTTAAGTAGGGATGTATTTAGACGCACGCTGGATGCAACAACCGATTTTCCAGAATTTGGTTTCACATGCTCTCTAGCAGAGCCCGTAAACCATGAAACCATGCTTTCAGTCTACCGAAAACGTGTTTTAGGGGCTGATTTGATCTGCGACGGAGTAGAGCCTGAAAAACCAAACTGTAAAACGAATATTCTTTTTTTTTTGTCTCCTTCCTTGCGTAGTTGTGCCAAGTCAATCCGCATACCAAAATCAATACCCCCGAAAATACCCGAAAAATGCATCCACGAACTAGTACATTGGTACTAGCACTAGTAGGAGTAGCCTAGAGCATCTCCATCGGCACCCATTTTTTCGTGTCCGGCACCCCCCAATTTGACGCCCCTTTGGGGGTGCCGGACCTGTGTCCGATTATTTGATGGGTCGGTTCTGCAGCGGCGCCCTCCAATTCGGACAACCTATCTAGTGGGCGTAGACACAAACACCTTGTGGGCAGGAGTAGAAACTTTCATTTCAACCATTCGTACGATTACATTTGAATTTAAACTACGGCGGGAGATTTAGAACTAGCCTAAAACTATCCTAGACGTCCTCCTCGTCGTCGACCGTCACGTTGAGGGGCCAGTCTCGTCATCGTTCTCGGCGTAGAACGATGGAGAGTTTGGCGATGGGCTCGCCACCTGAGCGAGCCAGCGCCGCTCCGTCCTGCCTTGCAGCCGCATCAGGTGCAACTGCGTCTGCTCCGAGCGATGGCGCACGCGCCTCTCGTTCCGCAAAATCCGCTGTCGCGCCTCATCGTTCATCACCTTAGCTTCGCGGTACCGACGGAAGGCGTCCTCGACGCGGGCGCGGTGCGCGTTGTCCACGTCGCTCCGGTCAGCCTACATCACCTCTCGGCTTGCCCGCGCGGCGTTTAACTCCTCGTGGGCCGCATGCTGGGCGGCCATAAACGAGGCAGACTCGCCCTCCAACCGCGCGACGAGAGCCTGCTGCTCATCGGACGCCGCTTTGGCATTGAGCTGCTCATACACCGCGTGCGCGGCATCCATGAGGGTGCGGACATGCTCCTTCCTCAGGGCGGTCTCGAGGGATGCCCGAATAGAGGCAGCCCCGGCAACTGCCTCCTCCAAGCCAGCGCGGACCCGACGGAACGCCTCCTTATTGCGCCATGTGGTGAACGAGTTGTACGCTACGACCTGGTCGGGCCAGAGCGGAGGACGCTGCTGCTCGGGCTCCGCCTCCTCCGGCTGCTCGGGCTCGGGCTGCTGCTGCGCTGCCTCCTCCTCCTGCGCCGGCAACTCCGGCTCCATCGGCTCCACCGGTTCCTCCTTTCAATGGAAGTCGCCGTCACTGTCGTCGCTCGGTGGCGGCCGGTTCTGGCCACGGCGCGCCGCCTGTTGGGTGAACGTCACCCAGCCCGTATGGAGCCGACGCGGCATGGTCTCGGGTGGAGATTGTCTGTAGAGAAGCGCGTGGCTTGGCGATGGCGAGTGCGGCGGCGATGGCGTGAGTGCCAAGTGCGGCGAAGACTCGGTGCCTTTTATAGCCGGCTCTCTGGGTGGGAAACGATGGCGCGGGAAGCGGCGGGAGGGTGGGAAGCGGTGGGGAGGGCGAGGAAGTGTCGGTGCACGCGTCCCGTCGCAGTAAATGGCGATGACACGTCGCTCCCGCACTTGCCGGTCGCGCCGCTTGGGGAGCCGGGAAGGCTGCATATGCGTCCCTTCGGAGTAATTTGGCTGGCGTGTGGAATAGAGAACCGCAGTCCAGTCGACTGGCGGGCAGTCGCGTCCCATCGTCTCCATTAACGCGGCCTCACCGGTCTCCTGCACGACGCCTTTAAACTGCCTTGGGGGCGGTTTATCTCACTGACGGGCGGGGGGCGCCTATCGGGTGGGGTGACCAGACAATGTCCGACACCCCCAGGCAGGCCCCTCAGTTTAGCGGGTGGGATGGGGGGGCCGGACACAAAATTGGCGGGTGGACACGTTTGGGGGGTGCCGATGTGACGTTTTTTTTTGTCCGGACCCCTATTGGGCCTTTGGGGGGGGGTGTCGGTGGAGATGCTCTCAAGGCTCGATCGATCCATCCATGTCCGAGCATGAAGCCCCTCGCAGCGCCCGCGTTCGCCGGCCGTCCGCGAAGCCCTCCACCCATAAGCCCCGCCGGCCGTCCACAAAGCCCCCCGGGCCGCCCACTAAGCCCCCCGCGGCGCTCATCCGAAGTCCCCCGCGGCTGTCTTGCAATGGCACAAAGCCCCTGTGGCTCGACACGGCCTACCGGCGCGCGAGTCGTGCGATTCCGACGGTTTTGGCGGAATTTTCGCCGGACTCCGGCGAGTCCACCGGGGAAAGGCGTTTGCGTGGGCTGAAATTTCCCAACCGCAATTGTTGAACAAAGTTCAGTGCCCTGATAAAATTGCCTCGCAACTTTCAGATACACGGGCTTGGGGCGTGCGTTTACAGTGACATCTAAAAGTTTACAGGTCGGACGATTTTAGGAGGTCTGCTATTATCTACTTTTTCCAGTTATTTTACGGGTTTGACCAGTTTAAGGGCTCCGATAGAGATGCTCTAACGCATTATGGGCGTGTGTTGGTAGCCCGTATGGGCTTTCCCATCCCATACATGCCCACTCTATCTACGCCGAGTAGGTACAGCTGGGGTTTAATTGTTGTGTTTGGTAGCCCGTATGGGGTAAGCTATGGTGAGTTGAGACAGTGTTTGGTTGCACGTGCGAGTTGAGCCAAGCCAGACAAAAATTAAAACGCAATTGGGTCCCTGGGCAGAAGAAGAAAACGTGATCGGGTCCCTGTATGGAAGAAAAAAACGCGATCGGGTCCCTGGCGCCATTGCTAGCTCTGTCTGTGTCGAAACTCGCTGAGATCGGCGTCGGAGGAAGACCGGAGCACCTCAGCACCGACGTGTGGCGCTGATGGGACCGTCTCCCCCTCCCCCATACTCACCACCGGAGACGGCCGGTCTCGCTTCCGTTCATGCGCTTCGTCGACTCGTCGTCTCCGGTGGTTTTGGGCTCCGGTCTCCGTCTCCGTCCTGTCTCCGTCTTTTGGACGACGAAGGGAGGAAATCCGTCGTTGTTTCGGGCTCCGGCGACGAAGGGAGGAAGTCGCCGAGGCTCTGGGACGGGTCTTGGCAGCGGAGCCTCTACGAAGGGGCTAGGCGATGGGAGCTGGGAACGGGAGAGAGAGGACGCGGGGAAAATGGGCCAGTTTTTCGGTCGGGTCGGAGGCGGATGGTGCAGGCGGGCCCACGCGCGGGATTCTTTTGCATGTAACGGGCATGGCTGAGTTGAGAAGATTAATCTGAGCTTCTCTTCTCGGCTAGGCTCACGGGCGTTTCGGGGCCAGGTGGACAGGGGCGCACACGCACGACCCCGTCTAACAAGCAGAAAAAAAAACGGGATAAGAAGAGATTTTTTCCACGGGAGCCGGCCTACCAAACACACCCTATTGTTTAAGGAGCAGGGCGGAGTGGCTGAGTCGTGACGAAGAAGCCGCATGCTGACTCTTTTTCTTTTATATATAAGAACTTGCCGCAGGGCTGACCGAACAGGGGAACAGATGGCGGCCCAAACACCGAAAGAGAAAAAAGCCCACACAATAGAAGCCCAAACATTGTCCATAAGTCAGTCACGCATCCTCAGAAAAAAAGAGTGGCAGCCACAGCAATTCCCCAACCATCTTTCACCCCTATGTCCGACGAGCGCAGCCTCGACGACAACTCCCCGTGGTGCGATTCCGGTGACCAGTCCTTTTTACTCCCTCCGATCCGTTTTTTGTGTCGCTGGAAAATAAGTGGCGCCACTATTTTGGATGAGAGGGAGTAGCTTTTCTGACAAGCTCCTTCGCCTACAAGGGCGAGCCCCCCTCTCCCAACACCCCGGTTTGGCTCAGTCGTCACCTAAGCTGACTTAATAACATAGAAAAATACAGTACGTG